>BLSH010481413.1:474769-504012 GCA_018402905.1 Glandirana rugosa
ACCCCCCCCCCCCCCCCCCCACGACCTCTGCTGTACATTAACCACTTCAGCCCCGGAAGGATTTCACACTTTAGGACCGGTGCCCTTTTTGCGATTCGGCACTGCGTCGCTTTAACTGAAAATTGCGCAGTCGTACGATGTTGTACCCAAACGAAATGTGCGTCCTTTTTTCCCCACAAATAGAGCTTTCTTTTGGTGGTATTTGATCACGTCATTTCTGATCGCCGCTATAAACAAAAGAGCAACAATTTTGCAAAAAAAAAACCAAAATTTCTTACTTTTTGCTATAATACAAATCCAAAAAAAAAATATAAAAAACATTTTTTTTTCCCATCGGTTTTTCATGAGAATTCATTTTTGGGGTTTTTATTTTTTTATTTTTTACTAGGAATGGCGGCGATCTGCGATTTTTAGTGGTACTGCGATATTTCAGCGGACATGTCGGACCATTTTGACACTTTTTTGGGACCATTGGCATTTATACAGCGATCAGTGCTATAAAAATGCACGGATTACTGTGTAAATGCCATTGGCAGTGAAGGGGTTAACCTGCAGGGGGCGCTCTAAGGGTTAACAGTGTTCCCTGGGCGTGTTCTAACTGTATGGGGACTGCCCTAACTGGGGAAGGGAAGTGGTCACAGCCTCCGTGTAGAGGAAGGCTGTGAACACAGCCCTTCCCCCCTCACAGAACGGAGGTCCGTGTTTACTTACACGGACCTCCGTTCTTTCACTCCGGGGGGGGGGGGGCATCGCGGGTGGTCATCGAAGATCGACTCCGCCGCACCCGCTCCCTGGCCCTCCCCGAACACAGCGAGCGCGCCTCCGGCGGCGCAGGCGCACTCACTAGGCTCGAACCCGCAGTCGCCGTTATATGACGGCGATTTGCGCAATAGAGCCACCTTGCCGCCGTCAGATGCCGATCGGCGGTCGGCAAGTGGTTAAAGAAAATGTTAACTATATTTATGGTTACAGAGTTGCATTAGTGTCTTTTATATCTGCCTCTTTTAACCACTTGAGCTCTGGAAGGTTTTACCCCCTTCTTGACCAGGCCACTTTTTGTGATACTGACTGACAATTGCATGGTTGTGTGACACTGTGCCCAAATAAAATTGGAGGTCCTTTTTTCCCCACAAATAGAGCTATGCATTATCTATATATTATATACACACACACACACACACACACACACACACACACACACACACACAAATTTCTTCATCAATTTAGGCCAATATGTATTCTGCTACGTTTTTGGTACAAAAAAAAAAAAAATCCCAATAGGCGTATATTGATTGGTTGGCGCAAAAGTTATAGCGTCTACAAACTATGGCAGGGATATGCAATCAGCGGACCTCCAGCTGTTGCAGAACTACAAGTCCCATGAGGCATAGCAAGACTGACAGCCACAAGCATGACACCCAGAGGCAGAGGCATGATGGGACTTGTAGTTTTGCAACAGCTGGAGGTCCGCTAATTGCTTTTCCCTGAACTATGGGATAGATTTATTCTAAAAAAAATAAAAAAAAAAAAATAAAAAGCATAGTCCCTGTATAAACGACACGGTAAATGTGCTCCTGGGGAGTGCTTTCTAACTGTGAATGCACTGGGCGAAGAGATTGATCCATGTTTCTGCTTAGCAGAAACACAAGATCTCTTATTTCCTCCCTGACAGAACAGAGGTCTGCCTTGTTTACATAGGCAGACTGCCATTCTGTCTTTCCTCCGAGCAATCGGCTGGTCCGGGCAGCCATCGCGGCCGCTGAACGGCTGCTGCTGTGTCCAATCACAGCGGGAGCAGCGCTCCAGCGGCACGTGCCTCCCCCCCAGGTCACGTGCACTAAAATCACATACAGGGGCTTTTGCGCAGCCGGGCTACCCTGCCGCAGTATACAGTTATGCTTATACATTTACATACCCTGGCAGAATTTATGATTTCTTGGCCATTTTTCAGAGAATATGAATGATAACACAAAAACGTTTCTTTCACTCATGGTTAGTGTTTGGCTGAAGCCATTTATTATCAATCATCTGTGTTTACTCTTTTTAAATCATAATAACAGAAACTACCCAAAATGGCCCTGATCAAAAAAGTTTACATACCCTGGTGATTTTGGCCTAATAACATGCACACAAGTTGACACTAAGGCTGGGTTCACACTAGTCCGATTCTCGGACTGACATTAGGAGTACAAGTCGCATTACGTCACAAAAACAATGATTTCCCACAAGAGCCGTCTTAACTGGTCCAACTTGTGTTTTTCAAAGTCGGACCGACTTTGAAAAAAGGTTCCTGTACTACTTTTGTCCGACTTTGATCCTACTTTAGCCCATTGAACGGCATTGAAGTCGGATCAAAGTCGGATCATTGTCTTCATTGATCCGACTTTGGCATGCGACTTGTGCTCCGGGGATCTTGAAGGGGAACTCCATGCCAGATTTTAAAAAAATTATGGGCATGGGATCCCCCTCCAGGAGCATGCGAGGCCCTTTGGTCTGGTATGGATTTTAAGGGGAATCCCGCGCCAAATAAAAAAAAAAAAATTTAAAAAATGGCGTGGGGTTCTCCCCAAAATCCATACAAGACCCTTAGCCGGGCACCTAGCCCGGCAGGCCAGGAAAAGGGGTGGGGACAAGCGAGCGCCCCCTCCTGGACCATACCAGGCCGCATGCCCTCAACATGGGGAGTATGGGTGCTTTGGGGCGGCAGGGGGCTCTGTCCTGTGCTCCCCCCGCCAAAAGCACCTTGTGCCCATGTTGATGAGGACAAGTGCCTCTTCCCAAGAACTCTTGCCGTTGGCTGTTGGGGTCTGCGGATGGGGACTTGTCAGAATCTGAAGCCCCCTTTAACAAGAGGGCCCCAGATCCTGGGCCCCCAGCCTATGTGAATGAGTATCTGGGGGCCCTCTTGTTAAGGGGGGCTTCCAGATTCTGATAAGTCCCCGCCCGCAGACCCCAACTACCAACGGCAAGAGTTGTTGGGAAGAGGCCCTTGTCCTCATCAACATGGGGACAAGGTGCTTTGGGGGGGGGGGAGCTGAGGACAGAGCCCCCTGCCGCCCCAAAGCACCCATACTCCCCATGTTGAGGGCATGCGGCCTGGTATGGTCCAGGAGGGAGGGGGGGGCACTCGTCCTCCCCACTTTCCTGCTGCGTGCTCGGATAAGGGTCTGGTATAGATTTTGGGGGTAACCCCTACGCTAATTTTTTTTTTTTGGCACGGGGTTCCCCTTCAAGATCCCCAGAGCACAAGGTGCCTGGTATTGTCAGGATTCCTGTTCACAGAAAATCAGTCCAACTTTGGCCCGATGTAGGACAGTAAATCGCACAGCAAGTAGGATCAAAGTCGGACCGTTTAAATGTCGGATAGTGTGAACCCAGCCAAAAGGGGTTTGAATGGCTATTAAAAAGGTAACCATCCTAACCTGTGATCTGTTTGCTTGTAGAGTGTGTATTATTTTATATATCAAGGAGTTTCTGGACTCCTGACAGGCCCTTGCATCCTGTTGCACTGACGTTTCTGGGTTCTGAGTGATGGGGAAAGCAAAAGAATTGTCAAAGGATCTGCAGGAAAAGGTACTTGAACTGTATAAAACAGGAACGTGATATAAAAATATAATCTAAAGGAATTGAGAATGCCAATCAGCAGTTTTAAAACTAATCAAGAAGTGGAAAATTAGGGGTTCTGTTGAAACCAAACCACAGACAGGTAGACCAAATAAAATTTCAGCCACAACTGCCAGCAAAATTGTTCGGGTTGCAAAGAAAAACCCACAAATAACTTCAGGTGAAGTACAGGACTCTCTGAAAACATGTGGTGTGGCTGTTTCAAGATGCACAATAAAAAGGAGGTACTTGAAGAAAAATGGGCTGCATTGTCGAGTCGCCAGAAGAAAGCCATTACTATGCAAATGTCACAAAGTATCCCGCTTACAATACGCCAAACAGCACAGAGACAAGCCTCAAACCTTCGGACACAAAGTCAATGGAGTGATGAGACCAAAATAGAGCTTTTTGCCACAACCATAAACGCTACATTTGTAGAGGAGTCAACAAGGCCTAATGATGAAAAAGGTACACCATTCCTACTGTGAAACGCGGAGGTGGATCGCTGAGGTTTTGGGGATGTGTGAGCTACAAAAGGCACAGGAAAATTGGTCAAAATTTATAGCAAGATGAATGCAGTATTATCAAAAAACACTGGAGGAACATTTGAATTTAGCCAGGAAGCTGCGCATGGGACGTACTTGGACATTCCAACATGACAATGATCCAAAACACAAGGCCAAGTCGACTTGTCATTGGCTACAGCAGAATAAAAGCGAAAGTTCTAGAGTGGCCATCTCAGTCTCCTGACCTCAATATCATTGAGCCACTCTGGGGAGATCTCAAAACGTGCAGTTCATGCAAGACAGCCCAAGAATTTCCAGGAACTGGATGCTTTTTGCTAAGAGGAATGTGCAGCTTTACCATCTGATAAAAGATAAAGAGCCTCATCCACAAATACCACAAAAGACTTCAAGCGGTCACTGATGTTAAAGGGGGCAATACATGGTATTAAGAACTGGGGTATGTAAGCTTTTAATCAGGGTGATTTGGGTAGTTTGTTGTCATTATGATTTAAAAGGAGTAAACAGTTGATTGATAATAAATGGCTTCAACCAAACACTAACCATGAGTGAAAGAAGTTTGTGTTATTCATATTCTCTGAAAAATGGCCAAGAAATAATAAATTCTGCCAGGGTATGTAAACTTATGAGCATGACCTTGTATGTGGTGGGCGGTCCGGAAGTGGTTAATATGTACAGTATCTCACAAAAGTGAGTACACCCCCTCACATTCTTGTAAATATTTTATTCTATCTTTTCATGTGGCAACACTGAAGAAATTACACTTTACTACAATGTAAAGTAGTGAGCGTACGGCTTGTATAACAGTGTAAGTTTGCTGTCCCTTCAAAATAACTCAACACACAACCATTAATGTCTAAACTGCTGGCAATAAAAGTGAGTAAACCCCCAAGTGTCTATATTGTGTGTGACCACCATTATTTTCCAGCACTGCCTTAATCCTCCTGGGCATGGAGTTCACCAGAGCTTCACAGGTTGTCACTGGAGTCCTCTTCCACTCCTCCATGATGACATCACAGAGCTGGTGGATGTTAGAGACCTTGCGCTCCTCCACCTTCCGTTTGAGGATGCCCCACAGATGCTCAATTGGATTTAGGTCTGGAGACATGCTTGGCCAGTCCATCACCTTTACCCTCAGCTACTTTAGCAAGGCAGTGGTCGTCTTGGAGGTGTGTTTGGGGTCATTATGTTGGAATACTGCCCTGCGGCCAAGTCTCTGAAGGTGGGGGGGGGGGGATCATGCGCTGCTTCAGTATGTCACAGTACATGTTGGCATTCATGGTTCCCTCAATGAACTGTAGCTCCCCAGTGCTGGCAGCGCTCATGCAGCCCCAGACCATAACACTCCTACCACCACGCTTGACTGTAAGCAAGACACACTTGTCTTTGTACTCCTCCCCTGGTTGCCGTGACACATGCTTGACAACATCTGGAGTCAAATAAGTTTATCTTGGTCTCGTCAGACCACAGGACATGGTTCCAGTAATCCATGTCCTTAGTCTGCGTGTCTTGTGCATCATCTTTAGAAGAGGCTTCCTTCTGGGAGGACAGCCATGCAGACCAATTTGAAGCAGTGTGCGGCGTATGATCTGAGCACTGGCAGGCTGAAAACCCCACCCACCCCATCAACATCTGCAGCAATGATGGCAGCACTAATACTTCTATTTCCCAAAGACAACCTCTGGATATGACGCTGAGCATGTGCACTCAACTTCCTTCGTCGACCATGGTGAGGCCTGTTCTGAGTGGAACCTGTCCTGTTAAACCGCTGTATGGTCTTGGCCACCATGCTATATCTCAGTTTCAGGGTCTTGGCAATCTTATAGCCTAGGCCAGTAGTTCTCAACCCTGTCCTCAAGTACCCCCAACAGGCCAGGTTTTGGGAATTTCTCTTAGATAAAATAGCTGTCCAAAATACTAAGCCATTGATTCTGATTTAAAGCACCTGGGCAGGATAAAAGGAAAACATGGCCTGTTGGGGGTACAGGGTTGAGAACAGCTGGCCTAGGCCATCTTCATGTAGAGCAATAATTATTTTTTTCAGATCCTCCGAGAGTTCTTTGCCATGAGGTGCCATGTTGAACTTCCAGTGACCAGTAGGAGAGAGCGAGAGTGATAACCCCAAAATTTAACACACCTGCTCCACATTCACACCTGAGACCTTGTAACACTAACAAGTCAAATGACACTGGGGAGGGAAATGCCTAATTTGGACATATTCACTTAGGGGTGTACTCACTTTTGTTGCCAGTGGTTTAGACATTAATGGCTGTGTGTTGAGTTATTTTGAGGGGACAGCAAATGTACACTGTTATACAAGCTGTACACTCAGTACTTTACATTGTAGCAAAGTGTCATTTCTTCAGTGTTGTCACATGAAAAGATAGAATAAAATATTTACAAAAATGTGAGGGGTTTACTCACTTTTGTGAGATACTGTATCTCAAGGTGAAATTTTTGTGTGCGTTTTGGGAAGGGTTAGACCCTTGTTACAAGTTTATTGCCATCTGTGACCCCATTGGGGAGATTCAACCCTTTATTTGAATGGTGACAAGTGTCACATAGAAACAACATGTTTGAGAAAGTTTTTTTATATTTTTGCATTTGTCCTAACAAGTAGCAAGGGCAATTCTTCCAATTGAGACACCTGTTCAGGGACAACTGTTTAACAGAAATTCCTCTGTTTGGGGGATTTCCTCCAACTTCCTGCTGCATCTCCAGGAAATGAAGTTAAGGGAAATGTCCCAAATGGTATACAGATCACACACACACACACACCTTGAATGGGTTTTGATTTTTCCATGCTCAACCAGGATTCCCTGGAACCCCTCTGGTTCCCCAAATTGGTTGCTAGAGATTCCCTGAGCTGTGGCTGATTTATCTCCTAGCTGATGGTACCTGCATAGTTGCAGGTCTAACCCCACTTAGCAGAGACTACGGCAAGACACCAATGATCTTTTTATCTATCTGTAAATCCATTTTCACACAGGCTTTCCGATCAGGTCTACCTGTCAGTTTTTCAGGCGGACCTGATCGGACACTCCATTCAGCCATATGGGGCAGCAGAGGTCAGCGGTGACATGTCCGCTGACACCCATGGCTATCCAATCCTGTCCGGGAAATCCAGATTAGAAAAAGGGTAGAGGGCTGGCGCAGTATAAGCAGCTCTGATGCAGGTAGTAAATAGGATAAAAGTCAATTTCACATGGAGCAATAGGATGATGGTGGCTGGTGTACTGGGGAAGAGTATGCACAGAGGGCCGGCTTTCCTGAGGAGTGAAGTCCGCTCTTGTAGATCATGTATAGGAGAAAAGCGCCTGAGTGCAAATGTTTTATTATGCAGCAAACAATAGCCACTTACATGAAAGTAAAATGAGTAGCGTTATTTCAAAAGGACAAGGTCCGGTGTAACGATCACTCAAGGCTCCAATAGCTGGCGCATAAGCAGTGATACCGCTATGGACTGGTGGAAGCCGGCAGGTCTAAGGGGGATATCCGGGTGAAGGATGGAGCCAGCCTGGAACGCAAACACAAGTCGCGTGTGATGTCACCAAGACAGGGAAAGATAAAAAAAAAAACACAACGCGTTTCAGAGCATGCACCAAGTCCACACGGAGCATGCGCGCTCCTTAGTCAACTGATACAGGGAAAAGGAAAGGGACAGAATATAAAGTAATGAAGGGAGAAAGTGCCGTGATAGCTGATTGGTTGGAGAGGAGCAGGTTTAATTGAGGGACACGTGTATATTAGATATTTGTGAGTAGTAGGTTCAGAGGAGAGCAAATGATGAAAGAAATGTGAGGGCAAAGGTTATTGAGCGATCTTGGAATTAAAATACATGTATTCAACCATGAAGGCTTATCCGAAAGTTATGGTAACACTCATAAAAGGACCTGACGCTAAAAAATTGATATCTATCTATATATCTATACATCACAGGTATTTTAAAAGAATCAATGATTAATAATTATGAAAATTATGAAAAAATTGATGGTTAAAAAGTGCCACAAATAAAGATGGGAGCCAGATGCATTGGCCTAAACTGATGAATAAATTTGTTTTTTTTTACATTCTTTGGAGGATCTAAATTGTTTGGGTACAACGTTGCACGACCGTGCAATTGTCAGTTAAAGCGACGCAGTGCCGTATCGCAAAAAATGCTCTGGTCAGGAAGCAGGTAAATCCTTCCGGGGCTGAAGTGGTCAAGGTCATCACAAGGAACAAGGGAATACAGTTCACATCTGGAGGAAGAGTTTAAATCTCCAAATACGGAAATGCTTCTTCACTGTAAGAGCTGTGAAAATGTGGAAAAGGTCTGGATTCTTTCCTAAATGCACAAAATATAACTGGATACTAATACTTATACAAGTTGATCCAGGGGATATCAAATTGCCTCTTGGGGGAATTTGTTTTACCTGCTGGTGCAAATTGTATCACGCTTTGCTGGGGTCTTTTGCCATCCTCTGGATTAACTGTGGGTATAGGATGGTGTATGGAGGTTTGTGTTTCTTTTCCTCTGTGGATTGAAATGAATTAACTATGCAACTAGACCTCTGAGGGTATGGTATGGTATCTGGCACCAAGCCCTCAGTAGCAGATCCTTTAAGCCCTGTAAGTTGCCAAGTGTAGACTCCATGGATCAGACTTGTTTTTCCAGCACATCCCACAGATGCTCAATTAGATTGCTATGTGTAGAATTGGGAGCCCAAGTAAACACCTCAAACTTGTTGTGTTCTTCATTCTTGAATTTATCAGACTAGACCACCTTCTTGCAGTGCCCAACAGCGACAAAAGCAAAAAACTGCAATGCACGGTGTGTTACACCTTTCTATCGAAACCAGCGTTAAAGTATAACTAAAGGCAAAACTTTTTTAGTTTTGGTTAATGGAGAGGGATTAGAACGCTTGTCAGTTTCTATTGCGGTCTGTGCTCCCATTAAGAAGATCCACCCTCTCTATTTGTTCCGTTTACAATTATTGAAAGTAAAAGAAAATTACAAATTTTTAAATTGTCCCCAGAAAAGCAATAGAGGGGAAATCTTCCAATGGGGACACCAGTTCTGGTGACCGGGAGGTCCCCAAGGAAATCCCTTAATTTGCAGGGATTTCCTCTCACTTCCTGTTTGGCTATGGGACAGGAAGTGAGGGGAAATCTCTTCAAATTGGACAGATGGCGAAAAAAAAAAAAAAAAGCTTTATCTATAGCACTACTTGAGCTACTGCAGGTCTTCTATTGAACTGGACTACATGGGCCAGCCTTTGCGCCATGTGCATCAAAGAGCCTTGGCCACTCATGACTGTCACCGCTTTTCCTTCCTTGCCCCCTTTTTGGTAGATCCTGACCACTGCAAACTGGGAACATCCCACAAGAGCTGCAGTTTTGGAGTTGCTCTGACCCATTTGTCTAGCCATTACAACTTGGCCCTTGTCAAAGTCCCTCAAATCCTTAGGCTTGTCCGTTTTTATTCTGCTTTCAACACATCAACTTAAGGGACAACATGTTCACTTGCTCCAAATATATATCACTGTAATGAAATAATCAATGTTACTCATCACTTTGCCGGTCAGTGGTCATGATGTTATAGCCGAGGTGTGTGTGGTTCATGCAAACAGGCCCAAAAAAAAAAAAAAAAAAAAAAAACGTATACACACTTCAGCATGAAAAACATATGCATACAAATTGTATTACTAGATTTTCTATAAAAAGGTAGCTTTGTTAAAATTAAACAATCACATTAGGCGCTCAAAGTGGTCACCACTTGCATCCAGACACTTGATTTCGGCAAACTACTGCATGGACAACATGGACTAGAGTTGCACAGGAATTACTCTGCATGAGGTTTCAATTTCTTCCTGTAGTGCAGTCAGTGTAGGTGGTTTTCTATAATACACTGCATCCATACAAATCGAGGGGTGTTATGTTCGGTGAACATATAGAGAATTCAACAGCACTTCTACGTCCTATCCAACATCCTGGCAGAATGTCATAGAGATGAGCGCTCATGTCTCTGTGATAGTGAGGTGGTGCGCCATCTTGCTGGAAGTAAAATTGCTCATCTGCATAAATGGCCGGCAAATGGATGTGCCAAGCATGCCGAAGTACAATGGATCAGTGACCGTGCCATCAAAAAAGAATGCTGTTGTACCATAGAAAACCAAACTACACTGACTGCACTACTGGAAGAAATTGAAATATTATACAGAGCAATCCCTGTGGACACTCACCAACGTTGTTCATGCAGTCGTTTGTCGAAATCAAGTGTCAGGTGCTCAAAGTGGTCACCATTCGCATCCAAATGGGATTGAAACATTTAAACATGACTTACAGCTACCCTATGAGGTTTATATAGATCTAGTAATAACATTTTTATGCATACATTTTTCATGTTGAAGCGTGTATACATTTTTCAGGGGGGGCATTTTTAAAGTGTTACTAAACCCTGGACCCTGCATTCACTATATCTGGTCTCCCACAGTACACAGAACATGGAAAAGCAATTATTTTAGTAAATATAAACTGCTAAATACCTTTCTCATTGGCAGTTAGAGCAGTCATGTTACTTCTATCAGTGTCTGGTTAAAAGGATAAGTACACCTTTTCACAAAAATAAATAATGCACTTTTTTGCAGGTAAAAATTATATTTTGTTGCAGGAGCCTGTAAAGCATTGCACCAGTGATCAGCAGATTACTCGTGCAATACAGGTCTCCTGCAGGTCTGTCAGTGTATCGGTTTGCTCATACCTCATATGAGGAAGCCAATACATTCTGACAGGAAGACTCTGAACTACCACAGTGCCATGGTGGTTGCTGGAAAACTACGAACCGACAGTCACAAAGAATGACAGACAGAGAAGCTTTCCATTCACAGGTCACTGTGAATTAATGATGTGGCCAGGCAGGCAAAGCCCTGCTCGGCCAGGTTTTCTTTAAATTGTGACAGCTAGCCTTGCGGGAAGGGAGGGGGAGTTTAAGATCCCCACTAGCTGTCAGATCGGGAAGGTGCGGGGACCGTTCTGTTCGTAACATGTTACTGTCGGGAAGACACAAGCCATGGTACAAATGAAGCCTCAAGACGTACAGGGATGCGCAGACACAGATAGACAGTTGTCCATTTGCCTGTGCTTAACTGTTCGCAAATGCATATGCGCATACGCACCCACCGCTAATGTTGGCGCCAAGGGGACCATTTAAACTGCAGAAGTTCTATAAGCCAGCGCTGTCTGATCTACAGCCATTACACATGTTCCTGTATCTGTTCCTGTGCCACTTCTGTGAGTGACCTGGCTTGCTCTGACCTCGCTTGAATGCTACCTGCCCTGACCGTGGCCTGTCTCTGCCTTCTGCCTGATTCTACATTGGTTACAAGGTAGGTGACAGTTACACCCTGAATATGAGTGTAACATGTTATGAAAGGTGAGCTTATCCTTTAAAAGCTTGTAAGCTGAGTTTTTATTCTGCTCTGATTTTCCTATGAGGCTGCAGGACCCCTGACCCTCTGTCTGGACAGTGATGATCACATGCTCGATCCCAAGAAAAAAAAAAAAAAAAACACACACCAAACTGAGCATGTGCAGCTTTTCCCCAAGGCTCTGTTTTATCAGCAGATAGACTGACAATGGAAGAAGGGGAGGATCAGAGAAGGCAAGATCAAACAACATTTTTGCACAATGCGGTGGATTAACCCCTTAGGTTCCACAGCGAGTATAACAAGCATTCTTTACTGCATATACACACTGATTTTACTGTTGTGGGTTTAGTAATGTTTTAAAGCAGAGCTCCAGTCTCTGAAGTGAAAATTAAAAGTAAGCAGCTACAAATACTGTAGCTGCTGCCTTTTAAATAAACAGCCACTCCAGTCGTGTTCTCCCTTGCCGGCGTCTTCACTAGAAGCACCCAGCTGCGACAGCTTGCGGATTCACTGTGCATGCGTGTGCAGTGCTGCGCTCTGTGACTGGAAGACTTCAGGAAGGAGAACTTCCGGTTCCGATCGCCTAAGGTGATCTAAGTGAAAGTGGGAGAGGGTACCTGATAAAATTGGGTACCCGCTCCCCCCCCCCCCAAAAAAGGAGCTGGGGGGGCCTTAAAGCAGAACTTCCCCTTTTGGGTGGAGTTCCACTGTAAGCTCTCAAGGGGTACATGAGAACGAAGGACAAGATCAGACTTCGCCATCCTTTTCCAGGTTCAGGAACAGGCTGGGGTGCCTGCAACGGGCATTCCATGATGTTCTTCGTCCACCTCTTGAAGATTTTCTTAGGCGTACACAGGGGGTGTGCCTGGGCACCCTAATCACTGTGCGGTGCTGGTTCTTGCTACTGCCCAGGCTTCCCCCTGTGTTGTGCAACCCACCACCACAGTGCTGCTGGCTTCCCTCCTCTCCCCTCGGCTGCGCGGGATGTTTCAGGATGGAGAGTGGAGAAAAGGGCTAGTTAATATGTCATTTACCAGCCCCTTCCTTTTCTAAATGAACACACTCACTGTTCAATCATAACTGGAGGCATTGTAAACTGTTTACTATGCTTCAGTTTGTGAATAAACAGGAAGCCACTCAGCACAGAGAAATTCACATTCATTCACTGTCCAGTGCAGCTGAGGCTGCAGGGAAAAGTGTGTGTGTCTGAGCTTTGGGGTGCCCATTCATACCCTAATGCAATAGGCTGCGCACACCTATGAAGACTTTATATATGATTCAGTCCCGATTCACATAGGTGTGATGCGGAAACCCTGCAAATCCACTATGGGTTCCCACATCGCACCCGACTGGCACGGCCGTTCACACTGCCCTATGCCAACTGAAGGGAGCGTCAATACATTGTTAAAGCGGAGTTACACCCAAAAGTGGAACTTCCGCTTTAAGACCTCTTCCTTAGCTCC
Source organism: Glandirana rugosa (assembly GCA_018402905.1). NCBI lineage: Eukaryota > Metazoa > Chordata > Amphibia > Anura > Ranidae > Glandirana > Glandirana rugosa. Next base: position 487,769 of record BLSH010481413.1, read on the forward strand.
TGATACTGAAACTGAGCTTTTGGGGGGGGGGGGTGCAGATACCTGATTTTTAGGGGTACTTCTGCTCTGGTCATCTTAGGTGATCGGAAGTGGAAGGTCTCCTTCCCCCTCCCTCCCAAAGTCTTCAAAGGACACAGGACAGGTCCTAGAAGACTTCGGGATCAAAAAGCGCAGCACCGCTCGCGGATATGCAGTGCGCACCCGGGTGTGAAGCTGCTTCCTGTCATGGACGGGTGCCCACAGTAGGAACGACGGCGCCAGGGAGAGATCGGAGGTTCGTGCCGGCCGCATCGCTGGACCGGGAGACAGGTGAGCGTCTGTTTATTAAAAGTCAGCAGCTACACTTTTTGTATCTGCTGACTTTTAAGAAACGTAAACCACAGTGGAACTTTTCTTTAACGACTCCCCCCCTTTTCAGCCATCATATGGCAGTGCGATCTGACAGTTCGGACATGAATCGGATCGCATAGGTGTTATAGACCAAAAAAAAGATCCTGTGCGAGTTTGGTCCGACTGCGATGCGATTCCAACAATACTATCTGTATGGCTGAAATCGCATCGCACAGACATCGCATGTGATTTGCGCTGCGGTGCGAATCACATGCAATATCGCACAGCGCACCTATGTGAGCCGGGGCTCATAGAGCGATCACAAAGTGGTTGAGCGCTGTATCCCTGGATGGAGTGGATGGATGGGAGTTGTAGTTCAGACTCTGTGCTGAGTGTTTTCTTGCACAACATGTGACTAACAGGATCTTCTAACTTTATCCACAAAGACAAGGATTCTGGGTGGGTTGGTGCCATGGTGTGAGTACCAGGACATGCCACCCTCCCATCAGTGTATGGGCAGAGCAGTGACTGGGTAGGGAGGGATGCAGGAACTGTGAGGAAGCAGGAATGGGCAGTCAGCACATTTGCCGGCGCTCACATGACTGAAGTGTCCATTCTGTGCCTCCAGAGGCCCCACCACCGTTACCTTGTCTGCAATGTCTTCCTTGCCTCATACAGAGAAGCCAGCAGAGCCCGGGGGACGACACCTGATGCTGAGGAGCGGAGGTGTGCCGGTGACCGCCTCCTGTACAGAGCAGAGGACCATCCAGCGCCTCTCAGGTCACTTCTCTTCCTGTTCCCGGCCAGCCAACAGCTGAGCTCTCCCAGCCAGGCAGCGCCAATTAAACAGAGAGCAGACCAAAGCAATCGGCACGCCGAGCAATCGCACAGCACACAGTGACAGCAGAGGCGGAGGTGGAGGAGTGCGGCTACTTGGCAACATTGAAACCACGTGTATAAATAAAGGAAGCTGGGCAAAGACTGCTGCATTTCTGAATAATTCACTACATTGTCACATATCCAGCACAGTACAGCCTAATGCCCCGTACACACAATCCGAAAACCGTCCGTTTTTTTTCGCATGCTAATCTCAGATCGAATTGGAAGAGTGTACTAAAGTCACGAATATTCTCAAACGACAGAATAAAAAATCGGAAGTGATGTCATGTGTTGTAGTGTATTTGTATTGTATTGTCGGACGACAACTGTACTGATTAAACGAAAATTGCACGATCGGGCACCGTGCCATCAAAATTTTCATGCTTGTCCGATTGAATATTATCACATGAACTGTCGTGATCGGCTCTCATAAGCTGCGTACTAACGATCCGATTATTATACGATCGCATCGTATGCGGTATTTTTCATCCGATTTTGGGATTGTGTGTACGGACCATAAAGCCGGGTACACACGATGAGATTATTATTATTATACAGGATTTATATAGAGCGCCAACAGTTTGCGCAGCGCTTTACAAAATGAAGGCAGACAGTACAGTTACATCACAATTTGGTACAAGAGGAATCAGAGGGTCCTGCTCGTTATCAGACGAATGATCGTCTGTTTTTGTTTGCATGCTGATCTCAGATCATAGGAGTACGCAGCCTATTGCATTAGGGTGTGCGCCCGAAAACAGCAAGTGTGTGTATATATGTCCTAAGGGCAGAGGACAGTGTCAGTAGGGCAGAGATAGGTGTCACTAGTCTATTTTTATTTTATTTATTTTTTTACAATTTTGTTTTTTTTATTTCACAATATTATATTTTATTTTTTTACTATTTTTTTAGGGGCCCTGCTGGGGGGCTTTGGTGAAATATTAGGGGTCTAAATAGACCCCTGATGTCTCACTTTTGAGACAGAGAACGAGACTGATAACAGAGATTCCCCAGTCCCTTTCTCTGCAGCCAGGCAGCAGGAGGAATCTGCACAGTACAGGCTAATTAGGGTGTGCCCAGGCACACCTGCCACCCTATGTGCACACGCTTATATCTCAGATCGAACCTGAAGAGTTTACTTTAGTCATGAAAATTCTCTTAGGACAGAATAAAGAATCAGAAGTGATGTGATGTGTTGTAGTGTGTTTTTATTGCATTTTCGAACGACAACTGTACTGGTTAAACGAAAATCATACAATCGGGCATCGTATGAGAAAAGTTTTCCTGCATGCCCGATCGGATAATATCGGATGAACTGTCATGATCGGCTTTCGAAAGCTCTGTACTAATGATCCGATTATCATACGATCGCTTCCAAATCTGTATTTTCCGCACGATTTTCTGATGATGACAACCACTTTAACCTACAGGTAAGCCTATAATAAGGCCTATAATAAGGCTTACCTGTAGGTGCCCTGCATGGTTCAGGAGATATGCAGTGTATTAGCTGTGCCAACGTCATTTCGGCACATGCGCAGTGAAGAAATGGCCTCCATGCCGTTTCTCCACTGTGATCGTGCCGTGACTGGCGGCTCCCACGCGCATACATCGCATAGTAGTCCATTATGTGCCACTTACCTGAAAACAAAGCCTGTGATGTCCAGCGATGTCCCCTGTGCTGGCGACGTCCATCTTCAGCCCCTCTTCCTTCCAGGGCCGCGACTCTGGACAATCACAGAGCCCTGTAAGGAAGAGGGGCTGAAGGTTGACGCCGCCAGCACAGGGGACATCGCTGGATGTCACAGGCTTCATTTGCAGATAAGTGGCACATAATGGACTATAAAAGATAAATTGCTGCGCCCAAGTATTGTAAATAAGTATAATGGGAGGTAGTACTCATAAAAGTTATAGAAAAAATTAAAGTTCAAACACAGGAAAGTGAAACGTGTGAGAGATGAATCCCAATATTCATACATGAAAACACATGCCCCCCCTGTCACGATTTTATATTGAGAGCTCTTTTTATTCATATACATTGTGAGTATGATTCATTTTTATTGAAATAAATAGCAATATACAGTATTACACTATTGTGGTTTTTGTCTCTATTTACTGCAATATGGCATACACCAACACCATCTGAGAGTGACTGTTTGGAGAAGTTGGAGGCAATCACCTGGATAGGGATCGTTTTTGTCCTTTCCTCATCTTGACTCCCAACAACTGATGACACCAGAGAGGTTCCGGACCATCTTTTCCAGCATATCTGTGACCTGTATATTCCTCATTGGACCCTGATGACATCAGACCATTCACCCTACTGATTCACCTTGATACCTGCGCATTGCCTATGGGATTCTGGTAAGCATACATCCATTATCATTTATTGGATATATCAGAATACCCTGCGGTCTTGAGTGCTTCCATACAGATAAGATTTTCCTGACACATTTGGATGTATGAATATTGGGATTCATCTCTCACACGTTTCACTTTCCTGTGTTTGAACTTTAATTTTTTCTATAACTTTTATGAGTACTACCTCCCATTATACTTATTTACAATACTTAGGCGCTGCAATTTATCTTTTATACTTATTGGAACAATTGGATCGGTTGTTGTTTGCGAGCAGCCTGTGCCACATTGCTCATTATATTTTCTTATCATTTTTTAAGTTTTGGTGTGCGCAGACTTTTACTTGTATGTTTACATAATGGACTACTATGCGATGCATAGTAGCCCATTATGCTTCTAGTTTACAGGGGAATACAGAGGAAGTAAACCCAATCTGGGTTTACTTCCTCTTTTACTCTCTGACATGAGACACATCTCAGAGGAATGTATGGAGGGAGACACTCCTCTTGTCACTGCTACTCATCAGATGACACTGGTTCAGCTCCAGGAGATTTTACCCCCCTTCATGACCAGGCCATTTTTTGCTATTCAGCACTGCGCTACCTTAGCTGACAATTGCACAGTCATGCAACGCTGTACCCAAACAAAATTGATATAATTTTTCCCACAAATAGAGCTTTCTTTTGTTGGTATTCGATCACCGGTGAATTTTTTATTGTTTGCCTATAAACAAAAAAGAGTGAGAATTTAGAAAAAAAATACATTTTTTTACTTTCTGCTATAAAACATATCCAATAAAAAAAAATGGGACCGTAGACAGAGCCTTTACAATAAAACAATTTATCAAATAATATTTAAATAACACACAAAACACAAATAAATTGGATCAAACAGGCCACGGCCCTTTATTATTGGCAATAAAATATAATCCAAGATATACAGTATGTAACATATACCAATAATAAATACTGAAAGCATTTAAAGGGGTTGTAAAGTCTCAAGGTTTTTCACCTTAATACATTCTATGCATTAACCCCTTGCTGACCAGCCGCCGTCGTTTGGCTCTCCTGCGCAAATCGGCATAGACGTACAGCGGTGCTTTAAAAGACTGCAGGCGCGCGATCGCTCCTCACAAAACCAGAACGGGGATCCGTTTATGTAAACAAACTGATCTCTGTTCTGACAGGGAAGTGGAGCGAGATCTGCTGTTCCCAGTGATCGGGAGCAACTTTCTCTCTCCACCCCCAGTCACTACACTCCCCCCACAGTTAGAAACACCTACCTAGGGCACACTTAACCCCTTGATTGCCCCTAGTGTTAACCCCTTCCCTGCCAGTGACATTTATACAGTAATCAGTGGCTATTTTTTAGCTCTAATCTGTATAAATGTCATTGGTCCCAAAAACGTATTAAAAGTGTCCGGTATGTCTGCCAGAGTATCGCTACCCGCTAAAAAAACACAGATCGCCGCCATTACTATTAAAAATAATAATAATAATAAAATGCCATAAATCTATTCCCATAGTTTGTAAATGTGATAACTTTTGCACAACCCAATCAATATACGCCTATTGCGATTTTTTTTTACTAAAAATATGTTGAATATATATCGGCCTAAACTGAGAAATACATTTGTTTTTTTGTATTTTTTTTTTTTTGGATATGTATTATAGCAAAAAGTAAAAAAAAAATGTTTTTTCAAAATTGTCCCTCTTTGTTCGTTTATAGCGCAAAAAATAAAAGCCGCAGAGATGATCAAATACCACCAAAAGAAAGCTCTATTTGTTGGAACAAGAGGACATCAATTTTGTTTGGGTACATCGTCGTACGACCGCGCAATTGTCAGTTAAAGCGACGCAGTGCTGTATCACAAAAAGTGCTCTGATCAGTAAGTAGGTAAATCCTTTCCGCAGCTGAAGTGGTTAAGGTGAAAAACCTCCTGTACTGCAGCAGCCCCCCAGAGCCCCCCTTTTACTTACCTGAACCTGATGGTTCCAGCGATGGGGATGAGCACAGCAGCTCCAGCTGTTGGCTCGGGTCCTCATTGGATAGATTGATAGCAGCAGGGCCATTGGCTCCCACTGCTGTCCATCAAATCCAGAGACACGTGGGCGAGGCCGAGTCTTGCTGTCTGTGTCAATAGACGCAGCAGAAGGACTCGGGAGTGCACCCGCACGGGTGCCCCCAGGGAAAGCGCTTCTCCAAGGAGGCACCCAATGAAGAGGAGGAGCCAAGAGCGCTGCTGGGGGACCCCAGAAAAGGAGGATCAGGGCCGCTCTGAGCACAACCCTTATACAGAGCAGGTAAGTATGACATGTTTGGTATTCTGCTGCATGTTTTCGATTAAAAAAATCCCAATAAGCGCATATTGATTGGTTTGCATGAAAGTTATAGTGCCTACAAACTATGGGATATATACCAGACTTTTTTTTCCACTACTAATGGTGGCAATCAACGACTTATAATACGATTGTTAGTTCTGGTTCACACCTATGCATTTTTAGAGCGATTTCAGTTTTGCAGAAACACACTACAGTCCATTTAACATGGTTTCCTATGGGTCATGTTCACATCTGTGCATTTTATGGAGAGGGTCAGTAACCAGCAGGTTGTGTTTTTGGTTCCACAGAATTCAATAGATCAAAAATGTGTATTGAAAAACGCAAAATGCTAGTGGCGGCCGTGCATTGAGGGCGCAAGGGCCCTGTCCCCGCCGCTGCCCCCTATCCATGCGCCCGGCCATTTTCAGGGCGCAGGGTGCATTGATTACTATGGTGGGGATAGGCGGGTGGTGTGTTTGTTGAAGCACGTGATTAGAGTCAGAGGCTCTAATAGGCTTAAAAAAAGGGTGGGCTCGGGGCGCAGAGAGTGCGTCCTGATCCCACCCAATTGTGTGACCATAGCGAATGCATTTTTGCTATTTTCACACTACAGTGCCTGCCCTCCAATCAGGAGTCAGGTCGGTGAGACCTGCATCCCGATTGGCCAAAGCACCAGGCTCCTATTGGATGCCTGGTGCATTGGAAGGGGAGAGACCAGAGCCGCCGTTGCCTGTAGTGTAAACCCGCATGGAGGAGGAGAAGAAGAGGAGACGAGAGCACTCAGCACACCACACCACACTGCAGTAGCCAATAAGTGTCGGTCCTGCCGGATCTCCCACGGGATGGGGGTGGGAATAGCAGCTGTCAGCCACCACTGTCCTGAGGGTGAGCTATATATCCTGAGGCTGAACTGTATATACCCTGAGGCTGAACTGTATACAACCTGAGGCTGAGCTGTATACACCCTGAAGCTGTGCTGTATATACCCTGAGGCTGTGCTGTATATACCCTGAGGCTGTGCTGTATACACCCTGAGACTGAGCTGTATATACCCTGAGGCTGCATACCCTGATCTGTGATGTGGAGCTATATACCCTGATCTGTAATGTGGAGCTGTATACCCTGATCTGTGATGTGGAGCTGTATACCTTCATCTGTGATGTGGAGCTGTATACCCTGATCTGTAATGTGGAGCTGTATACCCTGATATGTAATGTGAAGCTGTATACACTGATCTGTATACTCTGTCCTGTGATGCTGAGCTACAGTATATACCCTGATATGTGATGCTGGGGCTGTATACTCTGTGCTGTGATGCTAAGCTATATATCCTGGTCTGTGATGTGTAGCTGTTTACCCTGATCTCTAATGTGGAGCTGTATACCCTGATCTGTGATGCTGGGGCTGTATACTCTGTCCTGTGATGCTGAGCTACAGTATATACCCTGATATGTGATGCTGGGGCTGTATACTCTGTCCTGTGATGCAGGGGCTGTATACTCCTGACACTATGGATGGAAGCAAGTGGAATACAGGGGACAGAGTGGGTGGATTCTATAAGGGGTGGGGCTTATGAGAAGTATGAGAAGGAAGGACGGGGTCTGGCACCCCCATCCTAAAACTTCACCAGCCGCCACTGCAAAATGCACCTGGAATATGCATCAACTGCAACCTGCATTGGTGTGAACCAGGCCTGGTACTGTGGAGGGCAATCTGACTCTAAGGCTCCATTCACACAATTGCATTTTTTGATGCATTTTGCAGTTTGCAGAAATGTAGGGAATTTTTTTAACATGGGTTCCTATGGAACACGTTCACATCAATGCTTTTTTGTGCCACTGAGTTTTTGGAAAGGGTCGGGGACTTTTTTCATGCAAAAAGCAGCGTTTTGCATGTAATAGACTTAAATTGGCATGCAAGAAAAATGCAAGTGCTGCGTTTTTACCGCAATTTTGCAACGATTTGCGTTTTGTGATTTAAATCTGCCTAGCAACAAAATCCCCCCCCCACCCAAAAAAAATATATATATATACCTTAAAGAAAAATAAAATAAAAAAAACACAAATCGCTGCAAAATTGCAGCAAAAAAACACGGAAAGCACAGTAAAAAGCAGTGAAAAAATGCTAAAAGCAAAATGCATTGATGTGAATTGAGCCTCAATTCACATCTATGCATGTTGCTTTTGAGTATTTCTGCAGTGCTTTTTGCTGTGCTTTCTGCTTTTTCTTACCGCAATTTGCGTTTTTTTTTTTTTGGGAGGGGGGATTTTGTTGCTGGGCAAATGTAAAAACGCAAATCCTGGCAAAATCTCAGTAAAAACGTGTCAGGACAACAGAAAATTTCTATCAAATACTTACCGTAATTTTCCTTTCCTGATAGACTCCATGGCAGCATACGTGTGGGTAGGCTCCGCCTCCATAACTACCCTATAGGACTCTGCTCCCATAAATCTTTGCTCCACCCTAACAACCTTGTTCCATAACTAGCCCACTCCAGGCCTTTGGGTGGGAACTCCTGCTGCCATGGAGTCTATCAGGAAAGGAAAATTACGGTAAGTATTTGATAGAAATTTTCCGTTTTCCTGACAGACTCCATGGCAGCATACGTGTGGGAAATAAATCGCTACACACACGGGTGGGAATCTGCTGAGCAAAGAAACTTTAATTAACATTCTCAAGGGATAGAACCTGAGCACCAAAATTAACAGAAGACAAAGCTGCAGGTTCCACACAATAGTGAGCCATAAATGTATTAATAGAGAACCATGAAGCCGACTTGCAAATTACATCAGGGGCCACATGCCGAGCTGCTGCCCACGATGTTGAGATGCTCCGGGTAGAGTGCGCCGTCACTGCCTCTGGAGGAGCCAACCCCTTCTCTTTATAAGCCCGTTGGATGGTCTGGACGATCCAGGAGGCGATAGATCTGCTTGAGGCTCGAAACCCTTTGTTTTTCCCCATACATGAGGACAAAAAGGTGTTCCGTCTGCCGAAAAGGAGCTGTGGCTTCTAGATAAAGCTTTAGGGACTGCCCCACATCTAGTGGATGAATTTCAGAACTGTCTGACCTTTTAAGAGTGGGGAGTACAACTTCTTGATTTTCGTGAAATACAGAGGTTACCTTGGGTCTTGAACCTAGCATAGGAACCAGAACCACCCTATCAGGGAAGAAAGATATAAAGGGTTCTTTTGATCCCAAATTGCTAATCTCAGAAACTCTCTTGGCTGAAGAGATTGCCACCAGGAAGGCAGTCTTGAGTGTAAGGTCCTTCAGCGTCGGTGGACTGCTCGGGTCTACATTAAACTGCGACAGGGAATCCAAGACAAACGGCAAATCCCATTTTGGAAATCTTGGCTTCCTTTGAGGCCTCAGCCTGGCCGTCCCTTTGAAGAATTGGCGTATAAGAGTGTTTTTAGCCCATGAAACGCCTGAAAAGGCTGAGATAGCTGAAACTTGGACTCTTAGCGAACTGACAGATAAAGATAAGTCGAGGCCAGTTTGCAGGAAACTAAGAACGTCCGAGACAGATAGGGCATCTCTAGTGCTATTTCTGGAAGACACATGATCCATGAGCTTCGCCCAAATCCTCTGATACACCCTGTTGGTGCCGCTTCTCCTCACACTTAATAAGGTGGGCATGGCCTCTTCCGGGCAACCGAGTGATTCCAACCTTCTCCTCTCAAAAACCAGGCCCTGAGACGTAGATGCGTCGGGCATGGATGCAGGGCTGGATGGAAGGGCAATCGAGTCCTTGAAGCTGAGTGAGGATAGCAGTGGGAACCACGGCCTGTTTGGCCAAAAGGGGATCACTGCTACTACTTCTACCTTCTCGGTCCTGAGCCTCCTGAGAAATCGAAAGATCAGAGGCACCGGGGGAAAAGCGTAGGCCCTGCGGAACGTCCATTGCTCTGAGAGAGCATCCACACCATAGGCTTGGGGATCTTGGAACCTCGAGAAGTACCTCGGGAGTTTGTTGTTGCAGGGTGAGGCAAACAAATCGATCTCCGGAGTCAACCCCAAGGATAGGAGCCAACTGAACACCTCCCTGTGGAGGGACCACTCGTTGTTGTCCAACACGTGTCTGGATAAAAAGTCTGCCTGGACATTCTGGGCTCAGGGAATATACACTGCCAAGATGTTGTCCAGGTGTTTTTGGGCCCAGCCCATGATTGGCTCCACCTCTCGTAGCAGAGAACCACTGCGAGTCCCCCCCTGCCTCTTTATGTAGGCCACTGCGGTGGTGTTGTCCAGCTTTAACATAACTGATGCCTTCTTCGTTAAATGATGGAACGCCACAAGGGCTTTGAAGGCGGCTCGAAGTTCCAGAGAGTTGGACACTACCCGTTGCGCCGGGAAGTCCCAAGTGCCTTGCGCTACTTCCGTCCGGCAGTGCGCCCCCCAGCCTTTGGTGCTGGCATCCGACGTCACAGTCAACCATGTGATGGACATCAGTGAGTGACACCTGGTCAGATTTTCCCTTCGCATCCACCAGAGGAGAGACGACTTCATTGGTGACGTTATGTGGATAAGCTGGGATTTGCCACTGTTTGAGGAAGCCCCTCTGGAAGGGACGCATCCACCACTGTGCCCACTTCACCATCAGAATTGAGGCCGCCATCGTCCCGATCACTTTCAAGCACTGAAGAGCTGAAAGGCATGAGGACGAAAGAGCCTTGCGTATCCTGTCTTGAATTATCGATATCTTCTCCTTGGGAAGAGAAACTGTGTTTGAACTGGTATTGACGTGGGCCCCGAGAAAGATTAAGGATTGAGTTAGCACTAGCTGACTCTTCTCTAAATTCAAGAGCCATCCGTACCGCTGTAGGGTACGAGTCACCAACCCCATGTGTTCCAACAAGCGCCCTCTGTCTTGGGCTAGAAGAAGTATATCGTCCAGGTAATGGTAAATGCGGACGCCTTCAACCCTCAGAAGTGCCACTACAGCTAGTAGAACTTTGGAAAACACACAAGGTGATGTCGTTAGGCCGAAGGGGAGGCATGTAAATTGCAGGTGCCACTGACCCAGTGCGAAGCGCAGGAACTGTTGGTACCCTTCCGCTACCGGAACATGAAAGTAGGCGTCTTTCAAATCGATAGAAATCATCCAGTCTCCTGGCTGAACAGATTGTATTATGGTGAGAAGGGATTCCATTTTGAATCTTTCCTTGCGGATGAACCGGTTGAGATGTGTGAGATCTATTACCGGCCTCCATGCGCCACACTTTTTCTGTACCAAGAAAAGGGGAGAATACATGCCTCGTCCCCGTTCGTTTTCTGGAACCGGAGTGACAGCTCCTTGCCCAAGAAGAGTGTTCACATAAGACACTAGAACTTGTCTCTTTTCTTCTGAGGCAGGTAAAATTGTAGGCACGAACTTGAGTCTTGGACTTCTGTCGAAGGACCACGTGTGGCCCCAAGAGACCGTTCTGACGGTCCAGAAATCCCGGATTGAGGCCGCCCAGACATGCCGAAACCGGCGGAGGCGCGCCCCCACCTGGCCTGCCTGAGCGGGCCCAATCTCAAAAGGACTTTGTGGAATCCCGATTGGCGGGAGGGGCGCTTTTTGCCGTTTTCTTGGTGGCAGCTTGTCTGTTCCTCCAAGACCTCCCGAACTCACGGCCTGGCCTGTAACTGCGCGCTTCCTTGCCCCTGTCTGCGCCTTGCTTCCTTGGGAAGGAGCGCCTAAACGCCTGCAGACGCCGATCCTGAGGGAGGAAGCCTGACTTACCTCCCGTGGCCCGAGAGATGGCCTCGTTCAGCTTGTCCCCAAAAAGAGAGGACCCCCCCCCCGAAGGGAATCCGGCACCAAGCTTGCTTGGAGGCCGGATCAGCCATCCACGGGCGCAGCCACAGAGCTCGCTTGGCGGTCACAGAGGACAACATCACCCGGGCCCCCAGGCGAATGATGTTGAGCGATGCCTCCCCCAGGAAAGCCGAGGCCATCCTTAACTCCTGGATAGGGGAATTCCTTGCGACCTCTAGAGAGTAGCCCGCTAGGGTTTCCTCCACACTGTCAGTCCAGATCTCCATTGCCTTAGAAATTGCTGCCAAGGCCAAGGCCGGCTTGCAGGCCATCCCAGCTGACAAATAGATCTTTTTGAGGTCAGCGTCAATTCGCCTTTCCAGCGGGTCCTTAAAGGAGACCGTATCTTCCAATGGCAGGGTCACATATCTGGCCAGTCTCATTAGACCTGCATCTATGGTCTGTGCTGACTCAAGGTGCTTAACATCTTCCTCTTTGAAGGGATACAGTCTCTGCACCTTAGAGGGTAGAGAGCTCCTCTTGTCCACCTTGGCCCACTCTTCCGAGATAATCTCCCCAAGTTCTCCCAGCAGTGGAAAGTGGGGACGCTCTTTGCTGATCTGTTTGAAAAATTTCTTTTGTTTTGGAGGGGAAACTGCAGGATCCTCAAACCTTAGAGCTTCCTTGACCGCTCTGACCATGGCCGGAACTAAGGCATATTGAAAGCCCACCGTGGGATCCTCTGCCTCTGACTCACTGTCTGAGGGCACAACTGAAGGTCTGCTGACCTGGGCGGACTTCCCCCATTCTGAATAAACAGTCTCCCCTGAAGGGCCTGGTGACTCCAACATAGGGTCCTGGGGTCTGCTTGACTCTTTCTCCATAAGGGAGTCTTGCACCACCTGCTTGAGTAATGTTTCCAGGCGCTGATCCGGTCCTTCTCTTTCATTTGCCACTTTCCCAAAACAGAAATCGCAGAGGGATCTTCCCGCCGGAACCCCAGTCCTACATCCCCAACAAGAATTCTCAGGCCTTTCCCTAGGACGTGAGGGGGGAGGGGGTGCCGGCTCCCTACTGCGGTGGCTTGACCGGGAGTGGGACCCACGTTTTGACCTAGAGGAAGAGTGCCGGTGGTGTGATTTTGAGCTGCTCCTTCTCCTTGAACCTTCCTGATGTTTAGACCTAGAAGGGCTAAAAAGGAAAAAAGAGCCAGAAGTAGACAACAACAGAGAGAGAGAGAGAGAGAGAAACAAACGTGAGACACCGGCAATAAGAGCTCCTCTCCCCCCTGTCCACAGGAATCACAATACCTGCTGTGAGAGGTTTGGCCACCAGGGGGCAGTGAGGCATCCATAGTAAACCTTGAATGTCTGAAGCTGTGGATCAGAGAGCCTGGGGAAGCTACCGCAACACCCGTACGCATTCCCGAGGCTCTGCTGAACACACACAACTTTTAAACACGGCGCCGCCGTGAGGTCACACAAGCGCCGGCGACCGTTCGTTCGCGCCAGAACGAAGCGCGCACCAAGCCTCTTTCGCGCCGCATCTGCACATGCGCAGTGTGGCTGCGACGACCGACACTGGGTAGGGTTGCCACATCATCCCTTTAATCCAGGACACATATGAATTACACAGGTTCTGAGGTTAATTTAATGCAGGTAAGGCACCAAGTGAATTTAATTACCACCTTAATCAGCCAGAGAACCTGTGTAATTAACATGTGTCCTGGATTAAAGGGATGATGTGGCAACCCTAACGCTGGGACGCAGATCCAGCCAAACCCCGAGCCACCCCTATGGTCGCACCCAGCATGGACGCTGCCAGGAAGTGTAGGAGCCATGGCCGGACCTGCGAGGAGAGGAAGCAAAAGGAGGAACAGGCAAGTGTCCTAACACAAATGACACACACTACTGCCATGTACAAAATATGCAAAAAACGACTTACCAATCCCCTACCATCGTGGCAGACAGGGTGCTTTGAAGCATGCACACACACACCGGGCTTGCAGATAGGGCCACCTGCTCACAGCAAGGCTATCGGCCATTGCGCACTCTTCAGGGGTCCTGACTTCAGCGCTACTCTGCATTACACTCCATACCCTTCCTTAGTGGGGCTTATCGGAGGTGAGCAACCCTGGCAATCTAGCCGGATATCGATCGTAGTGGGAACACCATAAGGTAGAGAACCGTCCAAACGGTCCTACAGAGGAGGACAAAAAAGGAACACGGTTGTTAGGGTGGAGCAAAGATTTATGGGAGCAGAGTCCTATAGGGTAGTTATGGAGGCGGAGCCTACCCACACGTATGCTGCCATGGAGTCTGTCAGGAAATGCTTTTTTTCTTGCATGCCCATTGAAGTCTATTACATGCAAAACACTGCATTTTGCAGGAAAAAAGTCCCTGACCCTTTCCAATAATGCACAGGGACAAAATTGCATTGATGTGAACCTGTTCCATAGGAACCAATGTTAAAAAAAATTCCTTGCATTTCTGCAAAATGCATCAAAAAACCCATTAGGCTCCATTCACACTACTGCGTTTTTTGATGCATTTTGCAGTTTGCAGAAATGCAGGGAATTTTTTTTAACATGGGTTCCTATGGAACATGTTCACAGCAATGCTTTTTTGTGCCTCAGCGTTTTTGGAAAGGGTCAGGGACTTTTTTTCATGCAAAAAGCAGCGTTTTGCATGTAATAGACTTCAATGGGCAACATGAAAAATGCAAGTGCTGCATTTTTGCAGCGTTTTGTGTTTTGCGGTTTAAATCTGCCTAGCAACAACATTTTCCCTATAAAATAAAATATGATATTATAAAAAAAATTAAACATATAAAAACGTAAAACGCGGTTAAAAAACGCGGAAAGCACAGCAAAAAGCAGTGAAAAGCCGCTGAAAAGCAACATACATTGATGTGAATCGAGCCTTAGTGTGAATCGAGCCTTAGGCCTGATTCACACCTATGCATTTTTAGTGCTTTTTTCAGATTTGCACTACAGAACGTGTTCCATAGGAAACCACCATGTTAAATGGACTGTAGTGCAAATCTGCAAAATGCAGTAAAAATGCATAGGTGTGAATCAGGCCTAACTGCCACAAACATCACCAGTGACACTAAGGCCTGGTTCACACCTATGCAGGTTGCAGTTTACATAACCCAGGTGCATTTTGCATTGTTCAATACACGTGTTTGATCCATTGAAGTCTATGGAACCAAAAGCCAGAAAAAAAGTCCCTGGCCTTTTCCAGAAAATGCACAGATGTGAACTACATCCATAGGAAACCATGTTAAATGGACTGTAGTGTGTTTCTGCAAAACTCAAAATGCACTAGAAAATTCATAGGTGTGAACCAGGCCTAATACAGTGACAGTGCAAATAATATACACTGTCACTGTACTAATGACGCTGGCTGGGAAGGGGTTAAAGCGGAGTTCCGTCCTTATTTTTCACTTTGGCCCCAAGCATTGTATACCGCTATGCCATCAATGTTTGGGAATTTTGTTTTCCAAAGTTTAATTACTTGTAGGCTTCCTGATGAGCTGCACTTCCATAATACCTCACCACGGGGAGGTACGTCATATCCTCCCACCTGTTGGCTCCTGGGATAAACAGTGAGGAAAATAAGTATTTGAACACCCTGCTATTTTGCAAGTTCTCCCACTTAGAAATCATGGAGGGGTCTGAAATTGTCATTGTAGGTGCATGTCCACTGTGAGAGACATAATCTAAAAAAATCCAGAAATCACAATATATGATTTTTAAACTATTTATTTGTATGATACAGCTGCAAAAAAGTATGTGAACACCTGAGAAAGTCAATGTTAATATTTGGTACAATAGCTTTTGTTTGCAATTACAGAGGTCAAACATTTCCTGTAGTTTTTCACCAGGTTTGCACACCCTGCAGGAGGGATTTTGGCCCACTCCTCCACACAGATTTTCTCTAGATCAGTCAGGTTTCTGGCCTGTCGCTGAGAAATACAGAGTTTGAGCTCCCTCCAAAGATTCTCTATTGGGTTTAGGTCTGGAGACTGGCTAGGCCATGCCAGAACCTTGATATGCTTCTTACAGAGCCACTCCTTGGTTATCCTGGCTGTGTGCTTCGGGTCATTGTCATGTTGGAAGACCCAGCCTCGACCCATCTTCAATGCTCTAACTGAGGGAAGGAGGTTGTTCCCCAAAATCTCGCAATACATGGCCCCGGTCATCCTCTCCTTAATACAGTGCAGTCGCCCTATCCCATGTGCAGAAAAACACCCCCAAAGCATGATGCTACCACCCCATGCTTCACAATAGGGATGGTGTTCTTGGGATGGTACTCATCATTCTTCTTCCTCCAAACACGTTTAGTGGAATTATGACCCAAAAGTTCTATTTTGGTCTCATCTGACCACACGACTTTCTCCCATGACTCCTCTGGATCATCCAAATGGTCATTGGCAAACTTAAGACGTGCCTGGACATGTGCTGGTTTAAGCACTTCACTACCAGGCACTTAGAACACTTCCCGCCCAGACCAATTTTCAGCTTTCAGTGCTCTCACAATTTGAGTGACAATTACTCAGTCATGCTACACTGTATCCAAACAAAATTTTTTTCTCACAAATAGAGCTTTCTTTT
>BLSH010481413.1:505877-524299 GCA_018402905.1 Glandirana rugosa
TGGTATAACGACGGACATTACTGGGTCCTGAAATACCTGGAAAGAAGGACGACGGACCTAGTTGTGAAACACCCAGTAAAACACCCATTAACGTAACAGGACCACGAGGTCCCGGAAGTTTTCACATTATCCACCAAGTCTTTACTCTATACATTAAACACGAAGATTTAACGGACTGCCACGACGAAGTTACAACCCGGAGACATACACCGGTCGGACACATTTTCAGAGTATGTACTCCATAGGGGTATGAGTTCTCCTCATCGTCTTACCTAAAACCCCACAGTTAAATCGATACACGTACGATACACAATCTTTATAAAATATTTACCTGTTGAAACACATAATATTTCTAACACATAGCATGCACATAGCTAAATTGACACCCCAAAATCCATTCTGCTACTCCTCTTGAGTATGGGGATACCTCATGTATGAGACTTTTACACAGGCTGGCCACATACAGAGGCCCAACATTGAAGCAGCACCGTCAGGCAATTTAGAAGCACAAATTACATATCTCATTTCTGAACCACCTATTACACTTTTGAAGGCCCTGGAGCACCAGGACAATGCAATTACCCACAAAATGACCCACAAAGTGTTGATCCAGGCAGCAGGAAGAAAGGTCCATAAAGTCCTGGGTCATTACAGGCAGCAATATGGTCAGCACAGCCAAAGTATTGGTCCAGGCAGCAGGAAGAAACATGGTCCAGATAGTCCTGGGTCATTACAGGCAGCAATATGGTCAGCACAGCCAAAGTATTGGTCCAGGCAGCAGGAAGGGCCATCAAGATTAGGGCCAGGGGGGCACGGGTAGAGGCTTCTCCCACCCAAATGCTTTGAAGCCTCCGGGAAACCAGACCCTGTTCTAGAACACAGAAAACCAAACACTGGTTTTCTATACTCTGAACGCTTTCTGGAGCCCCTCACATATGTGAGACCCCTGTGTACTAATGCATAAGGGCAAAAGATCAGTCCAAGTGGCAGGCAAAAACATGGTCAATCAACAGGCCGAGGTCATACACGTGGAAGTCAGAAACATGGTTTGAAACGGCAGGCAAAGACATTGTCGGTAAACAGGCCAGGGTCAGTTAACGTTGAGGTCAGAAACATGGTTTGAGAGGGCAGGCAAAGACATTGTCGGTAAACAGGCCAGGGTCAGTTAACGTGGTAGCAAGCAAATGATCCACACAGGTTTTTGAAACGGGAAATGGCTGTCTAAAGTCTATATTGGGAACTAATATGTGATTTGGGTATGGAATTTTTGAAACAATGTCCGATGCACAGGCCAGGTTGGGAGGGACAGTCGGGGCAATAATAGGTGGTATCTCTTCTTATTCCTCTGCTGGAGCATACACGGCATCTCTTCTGCCTTCTTCTTCTGGATTCTGTGGGGGGGATGGGGAAGGGATAATGTTGCTCGTGGAGTCGACTCACACTGTCGGAGCAAATACTTTCTGGGACGGGTCCTTGATGATAAAAGAGGGCAGTAATAATGTTTTCGATGTACTTGAAGTAGGTGAGGGATTGGTTTTGGGAGGATTTTTGGCAACGCACAAACGAATTAAACATGGCCATATGAAAGAGGTGAAATGCGGCTTTCTTATACCAATAACGGGACTTGCGGGTAGATAAATAGGGCTGTACCACCTGGTCGTTTAAATCCACCCCCCCATGAAGAGATTGTAATCTTGGACGCACTTGGGCTTTACAACGGGGCCTTGTCTTCTTTGGACCTCCACCGAGTTGTCATCGTGGATAGTTGAGAGGATGTAGACATCTTTTTTGTCCCTCCACTTCATGGCCAATACCTCTTCATTCCTCATGAAGGCAGATTCCCAGTTTTGCAGCTTTCGGGTGAGGAGATTTTTTGGGAAGCCCTTTCAGTTTCTCTTGAATGTGCCGCAGGCCAGGGTTTTCTTTTGATAAAGATGGCGAAAGAGGGGCAGGCTGGTATAATAATATTCCAGGTATAGGTGGTGTCCTTTTTCAAAGAGGGGGTATGCCAGCTCCCAGACAATCTTCCCACTGGTCCCAATATATGTGGGGCAATCACGGGACTGGAGTTGGGAGTCTTTGCCTTCATAAATTCTAAAGGAGTACACATAGCCAGTGGATCGATCGCACAACTTGTTGAGTTTTATTCCATACCTGGATCTCTTGCTGGGTATGTACTGCTTGAAATTTAGACGGCCAGTGAAATGGATGAGGGACTCATCCACACAGATATTTTTATCTGGGATGAAAACGTGGGCGAATGTCTGGGAAAATGAATTAATTATGGGGCGTAACGTATTTAATTTGTCATGGTTGGGGTGATTTCGGGGAGGGCACTGCGAATTATCGGTAAAATGGAGGAAACGCATTATCATGTCGTATCTTGTCCTGGACATGACAGCGGAGTATATGGGCATGTGGTGGATTGGGTGGGTGGACCAATACCCATGGACTTCATTTTTTTGTGTAATGCCCATATTTAGTGTGAGGCCCAAAAATATTTTAAATTCATCCAATGTCAGACGGCGCCAATGGAACATGCGGGCATATGATGAAGTGGGATTGGCCACTATAAATTGTTCTGCGTACAGATTAGTTTGGTCCACCATATTCTGTAGCAATTCAGGGGTGAAAAACAAATAAAAATAGTCCAATAGGCCAAAATTTGTGGTGTCAACCTGCACACCTGGTTGTCCGGTGAAATTGGGAACTATTGCAGATCCTGAGTTGGCGGGCAACAACACGGGGTTTGCCAGGGCATCGGGTAGGAAGGACTGAGCCCAGGCACGGATTAGGGTTCTTGGGGTTGGGCGTGTAGTTCCAGTGCTGGTACTGGGCTCCTCTTCTTGGGGTCTGGTGCTGCTGGTGGTGGGCAGGTCTTCGGTTCTCGGGCTTAATTGTCTCATTCTTTTAGGAGGGGGGGGCGGTTTCCTCCGCTGAATCGGACTCTGATCCACTGCCCTCTATTGGCTCATACTCTGAACCAGAATCGTTTGATGAGAGCTCCCCGCTGCTCTCATCATCCGACATGGCAAGAATTTTATACTCCTCCTCAGGGGTATATCCTCTTTAAGACATGATAGAGTGGGCCTGGTGAATATACTGATGGCAGTACTGATGGGTGGCGGTATTGGTGGTGGACCTGCGTTTAGTGGTACCGGTGGCTGTACTGGTGGCTGGCCTGTGTGGCGGTACCGATGGTGGTACTGGTGGCTGAACTGGTGATACGGGTGGCTGCACTGGTAGCGGATTTGTTTAGTGGTACCGGTACTGGGGGCTGGCCTGTGTGGTGATATTGATGGTTGTTGACAGATGGGCTGTGTGACAGATGGGCTGTTGACAGATGGGCTGTTGACAGATCCAATGGTACTGGTGACAGGTCCTCTTTATTGTGTGGCGGTACCGGTGGCGGTACTGTGTAGCGGTACCGATGGCGGTACTTGTGGTGACAGATGGGCTGTTGACAGATCCAATGGTACTGGTGACAGGTCCTCTTTTTTTGTGTGGCGGTACCGGTGGTGGTACTGTGTAGCGGTACCAATGGCGGTACTTGTGGTGACAGATGGGCTGTGTGACAGATGGGCTATTGACAGATGGGCTGTTGACAGATGGGCTGTTGACAGATGGGCTGTTGACAGATCTGGTGACAGGTCCTCTTTATTGGGGGGGGGGGTTGTGTGGTGTTGTGCACAATACTGACTGACTGACAAGACACTGAAATAACTCACTGATCCCTGCTCTGCTCTTTCCTCACACGATTGGTGTGTGAGGAGAAAAAGCAGGGATCAGACAGTTACTCTATGACCCCTGATGACGTTGACGAGCAGTCAATGAAACGCCGCGTAGGGTGGCAAGGGAGTAGCACATCACTTCCGTTTTGAGCTACACAGGTGGACCGCAGCCAGGCGTCCCCTGTATATCTATTGAGATTTGTTTTAGCAAGCGATCTCCCGCCGAGGGGGTTGCTATTTTGTTTCTGTTTTGTTTTTGCTTTGTTTTTGTTTTGATCTAGTTTTAAATTTTTATATTTTAAAAATAAATACTGGCTTCACTATTGGAAGTTTTATTTTTCTTCCCTTCCCACTCCGTGGTTTTGGAGCCATACATCAAAAGAAGCGCTTTTGGAGGACTCTTCAACACACTCCTTTACTTTCAGTTACGCTTTACCACTTCAAGATCTGGTAAGTGGGGTACCTTTGGGGTTCCTAGCGGAGTTTATTTGGAGTTGAGAAGTCCATTTCATATATATGCGTATGAAGCTTTATGAGAAGAAACAAATCCTTATTTGCTTGTGTGGCCCTTGGCGGTCAATGAAGTCCGGTAAGTGGGGAAGCAAGTGGATGTAAATCATCTTGGGAACGTGATCCTTTCTCTGTAGAAGGAGTTTTCGTATTTCAAGTATCACCAAGAAGCCACTCCACTTATAGGACTTTTTTGCGATATGGTCACACCTTGCATACATGTATATATATATTTTTTGGTGTCAAGGACATTAAAGTTTGTAAGCGTCATGATTTACTAATGCAGCATTACCATCTCTGGATTTGTTGTGAACACCAGAGAGAATAATACACATATGAGAGAATTCCTTATCTCTATGGGTTTGGTAGCTGCTGAATGAGCGCGGTATATTTTGACATTTTCAGTTTATCATATGTAACTAATTTAGGTTATATTGGTACCAGCTGCTCTTGATATTAATTGATCTGTTGTTGATTCCAAGGCGCGGGTAAATCTGTTTTAGATTAAGAAAAAAAGTTACTCTGTAGTGTTTACATTTGTGACCAGCTGTGACTGGACACAGCTGGTCATATGGTAAACAGCCAATTTCATTGGCTGTTTACAGATCGGGAAAGCGCTGTGTCCAAGGGACACCCGCTCCCCCCCGATCACGTGGGCGCGCCTCCGGGCGCGCACACAGCATGCACTTGCGGCGCACTGCCGCTTACCTGCATGCTATGATCGGCTGTGTCTTACAGCCGATCATACGGTAAACAGCCAATTTAACTGGCTGTTTACCGTGATCAGTGACGGCCCGTGTCCGGCGGACACGAGCCGTGCACGATCGCCGCGATGCGCGTACCCGCGGGCGCGCGCTAGCGGCTTATCCTGAGGACGTCAATGGACGTCCAGTCAGGATAATGAACCTCCCGCCCGGACGTCATTTCTCTATGCGCCGGGCGGGAAGTGGTTAAGCAGGGGAACCTTCCGTGCCATGCATGATTTCAAACCATGGCGTCTTAGTGTATTACCAACAGTAACCTTGGAAACGGTGGTCCCAGCTCTTTTCAGGTCATTGACCAGCTTCTCCCGTGTAGTTCTGGGCTGATTTCTCACCTTCCTTAGGATCATTGAGACCCCACGAGGTGAGATCTTGCATGGAGCCCCAGTCCGAGGGAGATTGACAGTCATGTTTAGCTTCTTCCATTTTCTAATGATTGCTCCAACAGTGGACCTTTTTTCACCAAGCTGCTTGGCAATTTCCTCGTAGCCCTTTCCAGCCTTGTGGAGGTGTACAATTTTGTCTCTAGTGTCTTTGGACAGCTCTTTGGTCTTGGCCATGTTAGTAGTTGGATTCTTACTGATTGTATGGGGTGGACAGGTGTTTTTATGCAGCTAACGACCTCAAACAGGTGCATCTAATTTAGGATAATAAATGTAGTGGAGGTGGACATTTTAAAGGCAGACTAACAGGTCTTTGAGGGTCAGAATTCTAGCTGATAGACAGGTGTTCAAATACTTATTTGCAGCTGTATCATACAAATAAATAGTTTAAAAATCATATATTGTGATTTCTGGATTTTTTTTTTTTTTAGATTATGTCTCTAACAGTGGACATGCACCTACGATGACAATTTCAGACCCCTCCATGATTTCTAAGTGGGAGAACTTGCAAAATAGCAGGGTGTTCAAATACTTATTTTCCTCACTGTATATGTCATCAATCCCAGGAGTCAACAGGCATCTTCCGCTCCATGCCAAGTGTGCCTCGCTTACTTCACACTGTGCAGGCACAAGATTGGGGGGTGCATGCTGGGTAGCCAGCTGCACCGTATCCCAGAAGTAAGTTCGACCGGGCTTCAGATGCCCACACTGAAGATGGAAGCTTACAGGATCGAGAGGTGACAATGAACAACATTGGATTTACAAGGAACACAAACAATTACATACCTAGCTTATGCCAACTTGCATGGCATAAGCTGCGCCTATCATGGGAGTGTTTAAAAAAAAAATGACTGGAGCTCCACTTTAACATCTAGGGGTTAAATGTATCCAAGCTATGTGTAATGTGTGTAAAGTGTTATGCTTTTAATACTAGATCTTTCGGTTTTTCATCCCTGAGAAACCAACAGATTACTACCTCTGTGCAGAACTCTGTTGTTTATTAACACAGAGCTCTGGGCTGTGATTGCACACAGTTGATCAGCAGGTTCCAGCCGTGAATCCTTGGCCAGAACTTGCTGACTGGGCTGTGTACAATCACATGCGGGACAGGGGGCGCGCATGCAAGCACTCTAAACCCAGAAGTAGGCAGTGATGTACAGGTACATTGCTTTGCCTACAGTGGACACTTGCCCACAGGCAGTTACAAAGTGGGTATATAGTATCTCTCAACTCTCTGACATGAGCAAGACAGACACATTTCAGGACAAATGTACTGTATGGAACAAGACACTCCTCCTGTCACTGCTACTGATGAGGTGACACTAAACTCTGGTTTAAAAAATAAAAAAATACTATTCAGAGATGGGGCAGTTTTACACCGATGCGTTGTGGCCGCAGCACGGGTGCGCACCCATCGTTTTTGCGCGGGTTACCTGCGGTTTCCTATAGACTTCTATTAGATTGGGCGGTTTTTTTTTGGTTTATTTTTTATTTATTTTTTCGGGAAGGCACATACTGACTTTTATCACTACCTAGTCCTACTTTCACAATCCTTGCCTAAGTGATGATGATGCCCTTTGTCGTCTAGACCACAACCCACAGCCTCTTGGTACACGTCACATGCTCCAGGAGGCTGTAGGACCATTCACAAAGCACACAGCCACAGCCAGCTCCCATATCCAAGATGGTGGTGCAAGGAAGAAGAACCGGCTGCAGGAGCCGCTGGACCTCAGACACTGGTAAGAACCTGAGTACTTGTACAACTCAGTACTTGTAGCTGCTGACTTATAAAGAAAAAAAAAAACCAAAATTCTTTAACTAAAAAAAAACTTTTATTGTTCTCAGCCTCCTCCAAATTTCTAAATTCCTTTTTTTTTATCTTTTCTAAATTCCTTTTTTTTTTCTTTAGATCTGGCTTCCTGTTAGAGGGTGGCTACATTCATTCTCCATTGTAGCGCTCTATGTAGGAACATAGCCCCCCTCTCTTACTCACTCCTGACATGGGATTTGTAATGTGTATGGAGTGATACACATGACCGCAACTAACATGCACTGCATTTTTTCATGCATTTTGCAGAAATGCAGGGATTTTTTTTAACATGGATTCCTATGGAACACGTTCACATCAATGCATTTTTGTGCCTCTGCATTTTTTGGAAAGGGTCAAGGACTTTTTTTACGCAAAAAAATTATTACCGCCATTTTACTGCAATTTTGACGCAATTTGCATTTTGCAATTTGTGTCTTTTTTTTTTTACATTCACTGTATATAGCTGGTTACTAAGGAGCCGGTCGGGAAGCCGGCCGCCATGTCCTTAGCAACGGATGAGTCATCAGCTGTCAGGACTGGTATGGATTTGAAGGGCCTGGTATGGACTGGGGGGGGCCCAACTTGTTTTTTTCTTAAATTTTTTAAGCCGGCAAGCCCGGGAAGCCCCCTGACAGCTGATGACTTATCCATTGCTAAGAACGCTGTCCCGCCCTGCTCCTTAGCAACCAGCTATATACAGTGAATGTAAAAAAAAAAAAAGACACAAATTGCAAAATGCTAATAGCTGTAAAATCGTGGTAAAACCGTGATTACAAAAACCCAGAAAGCACAGCAAAAAGCACTGCAGAAACGCTACATGCATAGATGTGAATCGAGCCTGAGGGGGAAAAGGAGAGGTTCCAGAGCTTTCAAAGGGTATTACAAGGAGGCAGGAAAACACAGGGACATTAAGTAGTGGATGTCTGTGGGCTATATTTATAGAATAAGGAGATTGTTTAGTGCAGGGTTGTCCAACTTGCGGCCCAAGTCAGCAACACAAAATCGTAAACTTACTTAAAAATGTTGATTTTTTGGGGGGAGTTTTTTTGTAAAACTGCATTTACACTTAGACCCCATACACACTATTAGATTGTCTGCAGATTTTTGTCTTCAGATATACCAAAACTATATAATAAGAGGTCAAACCTTAAAGCCCCGTACACACACGCCGATTGTTGTAAGACCGCACATCCAACTTTTGTCCAAATTGGCTGGTTTTGTCTAGCCTACTGATGGTAGTCAAGTAATCATCCGACAAAGGCGAACGCAGTGACGCGCTACGAGCGTATAAAGAGGAAGTTCAAGTGAATGTGATTTGTGAACTAGAAACGCAGTTTTACACGACCGAACACTTCCTGAATTCCGAGCATGCGTGTTTGCACTTCCAACTTTTGTTGGGCCAACTTCTGTACACACGAGCTGAAAATTGGCCAACGCCTTGTTGGCCAGCAAATGTTTTCTAGTCTTCTCAGACAACTTCTGTACACACGAGCTGAAAATTGGCCAACGCCTTGTTGGCCAGCAAATGTTTTCTAGTCTTCTCAGACAACTTTTGTTGGACGATAATTGGCTGTTGAATCGTGCATACCAACGGTCGGATTATCGGACAACAGGCTATTGTATGACCGTTGTTGGCCGACAATCGTACTGTGTGTACAGGCCATAAAGCATCGTACACACGCACCGATAATCGCACAACCACACGTCAACTTTTGTTCGGTTAGTGGTTATAGGAAATACCTCATTGAATGTTTCCTGTATATCAGGTGGGATCATTTGTCCTCTTACGGAAACAGTGGAGAGGAGACATAAGCCTCTTAGATTGTAAGCTCTAACAAGCAGGGCCCTCTGATTCCTCTTGTACCAAATTGTGATGTAACTGTACTGTCTGCCTTCATTTTTGTAAAGCGCTGCGCAAACTGCTGGCGCTATGTAAATCCTGTATAATAATATAAATCCTGTATGATAATAATAATAAGCCCCTATCACACGGGCTTTCCGTTTTTCAGGCAGACCTGATCAGACGCTCCATTCACTCCTATGGAGCAGCGGATGTCAGCGGTGACATGTCCGCTGACACCCGCCGCTATCCGATCCTATCCTGTCCGTGAAATCTAGATGGATGGAAACCCTATTTTCCATCCGCCTGGCGGATTGGATGGGAACAGATGAAAATGGACAGGTAGATCCGTTTCATCCAATCTCCCCATAGAGGAGAGCTGGGCTCTGGCAAGTCCGTCTCTGCACAGTGAGCGGAGACAGACCTGTCATCCGCCTGCTCAGCGGGGATCAGTGGAGCGATCCCCATCTGAGCAAAACACAGTCCGCCGGGCGGACTGCCTGTGTGAAAGGAGCCTTAAGCTGGGTTCACACATGTCCGGCCGCAGTTTGCAGTCCAGAGTCTGGTGCGTTTCTGTTCACCGGTTCAGGTGCAATTCAGGTGCAAATTTTTGGCTGATTCGCACCTGAACTGGACCCAAAAATGCACAGGACCCTTTTCAAAACTGCCCCGACCATATTTGAACTGGCTCCATTGAGAGCCAGTCACAGTCACGAGTTATGCAAATTGGATGCGGTTAAAAACACATCCAATTCACATATATGTGAACCCAGCCTTAATGTGAGAGATCAATGTTATCTCTTTGAGTAATGTTGTTTGTAGATTTAAAGTGCAATTAATCACTTCAATACTGGGCACTTTCAATCTCTTCCTGCCCAGGTCAATTTACAGCTTTCAGTGCCATTGCACACACGTTGGACACAGCTGATCACATGGTAAAGGACCGCTGTGATTGGCCCCTTACCTCGATCTGTGATCAGAAGACACAGCGGTTACAGAGCGTGCCCGATGCCCATCACAGGACGTGTGCAGGGGGTGGGGTTCTGGGAGAACTATAG
Source organism: Glandirana rugosa (assembly GCA_018402905.1). NCBI lineage: Eukaryota > Metazoa > Chordata > Amphibia > Anura > Ranidae > Glandirana > Glandirana rugosa. Next base: position 515,971 of record BLSH010481413.1, read on the forward strand.
TATTGTGCTAGAGCCGTCTTTTGGCTATAGTGCGGTACTACAGATGTTAAGCTCCAATTTTTTTTTCTTAAAGAAATGAGCTCCCAGGAGGTTTATGTCATTATGTGCTAGTATGCACAACATATTAGCACTTTATGACGGCCAGACAGCAATAATGCCATTACTACTGAGCATGTGCATGGGCGTCACATCATCATGGCACAGAGTGGTGTTGTAAATGTACTTGCGCATTACAGCTACCAGGCAGAGGGAAGCGTTTATGACAGAAGCAAACAATATAATCAAAATATTCCATAATTTCTTTATTATTTACATATATTTATTTTAATCCGGTAAATCTAAAAATTTCATAGGAATGCTCCATATTTTGTGTTTGCAGCAATAAGGTGGTGCTCTTTGCATTCTTTATTCTCTCTTTGTCTTTCTGATTTACTTCTGCAAACACGTAATAAAAAATAGCTTTAGATATGTAATCCTTTTTAGCTGGGTTCAGAAAGAATGTTGAAGGATTTTAACCTTGGCCAGCTTTCATTGCTGGCTGTATTATCGGAACAGGAAGTTAGGAGAATCTGTCTTACAGGTACACAGATGAGACAAAATTAGCAAATTATGTACTGATTAGTGTTAGTAGATTTGTTGAGGTTTGGAACCACTGTCATTTTTTTTTTTTGCTCTGTTGCTATTGACCAAATTTGCTTATTTTCTAATACAGGAGTGTGTGTGCGTGGAGTTTAATACAGATTTTAACCACTTCACTCCCGGCCTATTGCAAAATGACGTCGGAAGGGGGGCTTTTTGCCATATAACGTCCTCCCGAAATGTGGCCGAGCTCTGGTCGTGATCGGTTACCAACTGTGCCCACCAGACATAGCCGATGACAGATCACTGTACTGACCTGCTGTGGGTACCATGTGACTGCTGTGACCAATCATATTTATTCTCTTGCTGATATATATGCAGCTGTACAATAGAAACATAGTAAATTATACAGAAATAAAGGAAACATAACCCCATATATTTCTAGGAATAGATTACTGATTTCATACAGCACATGTACAGTATGTGTAAAGTACTACATTTGCACTGTTTTATTAGAAACTTGGAAAAGGATGTTATAAAAATGAAGATTATAGGTTACACATTTCAAGGGAAAAAAGCAATGCAATTCTGATAAGAATGTGGTTATTATTTACCTGCATGGGGATTATGGACAGAATATCATAGTTACACATTATCCACATATATAAAATAATTATTATTCATATTCTTATCCAAAAGAAATAAAATGTGTTCCTTGGCATGTGTAACCATGATAATCCACCCATAGTCCCCATGTAGGAAAATAATTATTTTCATGTTATTATCAGAAACAGGCTAGGCATGTTTAACCATGGGACTTACTGTATTAAACTGCATATTGGGACGATGGGTTGCAATAGATACCTAACATGTCATGCTTTGAAATTGTGCTTGTTGAATGGCGACAAACTACGATAATTAAAAATCTCCATAGTCAACGCCTTAAACGCATTTACAGGTAACCTGTTTAGAGTATATGCAGCTGTACAATAGAATCATACTAAATTATACAGAAATAAGGGAACATTAAAAAGGGGTGATACATGTAACATGTTCCCAAAGGTGAACTTATCCTTTAACCTTTTCACTGCCAGGTCCATACAGCGTAAGGGCCTACAGCACTGCTTCCAGCAGGCCGGGTCCATACACCGTCAGTGACCGTGAACTTAAAGCAAAAATGCCGCTGAACAAAACAATAACTCTGATTAGCGGCTATTCATCATCAGTGCAATTCGCCTAAAAAGGCCCCCCCGTGCCGATACCACCGCCTCTCTGCCTCTTACCCGCTGTTTCCTCTCCTCCTGCACTACCTAAAATGCATACCTGCGCTTCCCCACTATCCCCTGCCTTCACCATTGATCACCCCCAGTACTGATTCACACCCCCCCCCGGACACCAGCCCCTCCCCCCCTAGCATGGATCTCCGTGGATCCGAGGCAATTTCCGTCTTCCCCTGCTGCCTCTTCCGCCAGCAATTGCAGAGTTAAGCTTTTAAAATGATGTCCCCCCCCCCCCCACTGCTGGGACCCCCTTCAGCACTTCCCCTCACTCACCAATCCCCGCCCCGGTGTCCTCTTTATGCAGCTCCGCTAGCCAGCTTTCCCTCCACCACTCCCGCCAACTGTAGCTGCTGCCCGGGAGATTGGTGAGTGGAGAGCCAGGATGGAGAGCGAGGGGGGGGGGGCCTGGTAAAAATGTGTTTACCAGCCCCAATTTTTTCCATCACTCTGTTCATTCATCACTGGCACATAGTAAACTGTGTTTACTATGTGCCAGTTTGTGAATGAACAGAGTTTGTGGGAACCGCTAATCGCGGCACGATGTCAGTGAAGGAACGGCACGGAGGCAAATGACATGGGCACATCACAGTACACTGCATATCTTCAAAACCATGCAGGTCTAGGAGCTATGCAGGGAGCCTACATGTAAGCCTTGTTATAGGCTTACCTGTAGGTTAAAGTGATTGTCATGAGTTCATAACCACTTTAACATCTATTTGGGTGCATGTCCCTGAACTCATACTGTCTGCATTTGGGGCCGTGCAGCTACACCCACACAGATGTCAGATCTGTCCTTGCAGCCGTTGTGTCCCAATTGACACATATAGGACTGCCTGCACAAGGATGCACAGAACACCTGAGCATCCCCGTGCAGGTAAATACGGCCCTCCATGGGCGTACGCTTTAGTATACCCCATGTGAACAAGGCCTTAGTAGAAATTTAGCAAGTTTTGTAAGTTATGCTGTGTTTATGTGTGCAAATAGGGATTTTAGTGGGGTTTTTTGTGTGAAAATAAAGATTTGATAAACATTTGCACAAATATCACGGGGGGCCTTAAAAATCAGTAGCACCTTCTTTTTATTCTACAGGTCATGTATTTTCAGAAAATATGTGGTTTGGGGAGTAGTTTTCACAAACTCTGAAACTGTAAGTGAAAAATTAAAACCTCCAGTTTTTTAGAAAAATTTTGATATTTACCTTTTTGCGTACATTCACCATTTCGCAAAAAGGCACAATTTAAAATCAACAAATATTTGTTATTTATGAACTCAATACAGGTTATGCTTTTATATTTAGTAGGAATGTTGTGTTTTTATCTGATAATAATGATTTTAGTGTATTTTCAGAGAAAATATTGCTTTGATAAACATTTGCGCAATATCGCTACTGGTCATGTGCTTTCAGAAAATATATGGTTTGGGGGTCTTTTACAAACTGTGAAAGCTGTACGGGAAAAATAAAAAAACAATGGGAAAATTGCAAAAATAGTCGGTCAGCTCAGTTTTAAAGTGGAGCGCAAGGCCTGTCAGTGATAACTTTAGAGCTCCAAAACTGTACAGCTGCTGGGAGGGAGTTTCACTGTCCCTGTTCAGTCTTTTCATTTATATTATAGATGGGGCAGTGGACGGTGTGAGTAGGGCAGTGGATGGTGTCAGTAATTTTTTATTTGTATTTATTTTTTTACTTTTTACTTTTTACTGTATGTATCGGCGTATAACACGCACAGGCATATAACACGTACCTTCATTTTAACAGTTTTTATTATTTAAATAGAAGTTTCAAGAAAAAAACATACATTTTAAATAAAGAGCTTTGAAGCAAGATAAGGATCAGTGCCCATCAATGCCGCCTGATTAATGCCCATCTGCTGCCTCACCATCTCCCATCAATGAAGCCTGATCAATGCCCATCTGCAGCCTGAACAATGCTCATCTGCAGCCTCACCATCTCCCATCAATACAGCCTCATCAATGCCCATCTGCAGCCTCACCATCAATGCTACCTGATCAGTGCCGGAATTCACTTAGTCGCCATCTCCTGTTTACTCTGCTCTCGCAGTCACACACAGTCCCACCTCTGCCACCTGCATTGGATCAGCTCCTATGATAGACAGAACACTGGTCCAATGGCGGTGGCAGAGGCAGGAATGTCTGTGACTGCGAGAGCTGAGTAAACAAGAGATGACGGCTCAGTGAATTCTGGCGGCGCTCGTCCTCCCCTTCCCATCCGAAGTAACATATCGGCGTATAACACACACCCGTGATTTTCCCCCTATTTTCAGGGCGAAAAAGTGCATTTTATACGCCGATCAATAATTTTTTTTTAAATAACGTAATTTGTTTTTACATTTTTTTCACAAAATCCAGACCAGACCCTTATCCGCGCATGCAACCTGGCAGGTCAGGATGGGGGGGGGGTGAGCGAGCGCCCCCCCCTCCTGAACCATACCAGGCCACAAACCCTCAACATCCCCCCCAAAGCACCTTGTCCCCATGTTGATGGATACAAGGGCCTCTTCCCGACAACCCTGGCAGGTGGTTGTCAGGGCCCCCAAAATCCAGACCAGACCCTTATCCGAGCATGCAACCTGGCAGGTCAGGTTGGGGGGGATGAGCGAGCGCCCCCCCCTTCTGAACCATACCAGGCCACAAACCCTCAACATAGGGAGGGTGCTTTGGGGTCCCCCCCAAGGCACCTTGTCCCCATGTTGATGGATACAAGGGCCTCTTTCCGAGAACCCTGGCCGGTGGTTGACGGGCTCTGCAGGCGGGGGGCTTACCGGAATCTGATTCCCCAGATCCCTCCCCCCCTATGTGAATGGGTATTGGGTACATTGTACCCCTACCCATTAACCAAAAAGCTGTGAAATGTAAAAAAAAACAAGAGTCAGTTTTTGACAAGTCCTTTATTTAAAAAAATTGCTCTGTCTTCCCCTCAATCCGTCTTCTCCCTGATCCATCTGCTCCTGGTGCCGTCTCTCCTGGTGCTGTCTTCTCATGATGCCATCTTCTCCCTGAGCCGTCTTCTCCCGCGCCACTGTCTTCTTCCTCGCCGACGCTATCTTCTCCCTCGCCACCAGTTACCCACTGAAAACAAAAAGACGCTCTTCTCCTGATACTGTCTTCCTCTGTTGTGATGTTCCCCGTTTTCTGACAGCTCTTATGTAGCCATGGGGTGTGGCTATCCAATGACGTCACCCAGATAGCCCGCCCCCTTGTAATGTCACAAGGCTACATAAGAGCTGTCAGAAAGTGGGAGACGTCACAATGGAGGAAGACAGCACCAGGAGAAAAGCTTCTTTTTAGTTTTCAGCGGCGAGCAAGAAGACAGTGGCAGCGAGGAAGAAGACAGCGGTGCAGGAGAAGATGGCTCGGGGAGAAGGCGGATCGGGGAGAAGACGGATCGGGGAGAAGACAGAGCTATTTTTTAAATAAAGGACTTGTCAAAAACTGACTCTTGTTTTTTTTTACATTTCACAGCTTTTTGGTGAATAGGTAGGGGTACAATGTACCCAATACCCATTCACATAGGGGGGGAGGGATCTGGGGAATCAGATTCCGGTAAGCCCCCCGCCTGCAGACCCCGACAACCACCGGCCAGGGTTGTCGGAAAGAGGCCCTTGTATCCATCAACATGGGGACAAGGTGCCTTGGGGGGGACCCCAAAGCACCCTCCCTATGTTGAGGGTTTGTGGCCTGGTATGGTTCAGAAGGGGGGGGCGCTCGCTCATCCCCCCCAACCTGACCTGCCAGGTTGCATGCTCGGATAAGGGTCTGGTCTGGATTTTGGGGGCTCCCAATGCCATTTTTTTATTTGGCGCAGGGTTCCCCTTAAAATCCATACCAGACCTAAAGGGAAACTACCCAAATGACCCTGATCAAAAGTTTACATACCCTGGTGATTTTGACCTGATAAAATGCACACAAGTTGACACAAAGGGGTTTGAATGGCTATTAAAGGTAACCATCCTCACCTGTAATCTGTTTGCTTGTAATTAGTGTACGTGTATAAAAGGTCAATGGGTTTCTAGACTCCTGACAGACCCTTGCATCTTTCATCCAGTGCTGCACTGACGTTTCTGGATTCTGAGTCATGGGGAAAGCAAAAGAAATGTCAAAAGATCTGCGGGAAAAGGTAGCTGAACTGTATAAAACAGGAAAGGGATATAAAAAGATATCCAAGGAATTGAGAATGCCAATCAGTAGTGTTCAAGCTCTAATCAAGAAGTGGAAAATGAGGGGTTCTGTTGCAACCAAACCACGGTCAGGTAGACCAACTGAAATTTCAGCCACAACTACCAGGAAAATTGTTTGGGATGCAAAGAAAAACCCAAAAATAACTATAGGACTCTCTGAAAACATGTGGTGTGGCTGTTTCAAGATGCACAATAATGAGGCACTTGAAGAAAGATGGGCTGCATGGTCAAGACACCAGAAGAAAGCCATTTCTACACAAATGCCACAAAGTATCCCGCTTACAATACGCTAAAAAGCACAGAGACAAGCCTCAAACCTTCTGGCACAAAGTAATTTGGAGTGATGAGATCAAAATATAGCTTTTTGGCCACAATCATAAACTCTACATTTGGAGAGAGGACAACAAGGCCTGTGAAACATGGAGGTGGATTGTTGATGTTTTGGGGATGTGTGAGCTACAAAGGCACAGGAAATTTGGTCAAAATTGATGGCAAGATGAATGCAGTATGTTATCAAAAAATACTGAAGGTACATTTGCATTCATCAGCCAGGAAATGTGCATGTGTTGTCATCTCAACATAACAATGATCCAAAACACAAGGTCAATTTGACCTTTCATTGGCTACAGCAGAATAAAGTGAAGGTTCTGGAGTGGCCATCTCAGTCTCCTGACCTCAAAATTATTGAGCCACTGTGGGGAGATCTCAATTGTGCAGTTCATGCAAGACAGCCCAAGAATTTCCAGGAACTGGAGGCTTTTTGCCAAGAGGAATGGGCACCTTTACCATCTAAGAAGATAAAGAGCCTCATCCACAAATACCACAAAAGACTTCAAGCTGTCATTGATGTTAAAGGGGGCAATACACGGTATTAAGAACTGGGGTATGTAAACTTTTGATCAGGGTCATTTGGGTAGTTTATGTTGTCATTATAATTTAAAAAGAGCAAACACAGTTGATTGATAATAAATGGCTTCGGCCAAACACTAACTATAAGTGAAAGAAATGTTTTTGTGTTATCATTCATATTCTCTTAAAAATGGCCAAGAAATCATAAATTCTGTCAAGGTATGTAAACTTATGAGCACAACTGTATTCTCCACTGTATTATATATACTACAATGACTGCACTATATAGTCTGAACTGCAATATATATATATATATATATATATATATATATATATATATATATATATATATATACTATACGGACTGCACTATATACTCTGAAATGTATTATATATACTACGGGGGCTGGACTATATAAAATTGTAATTACATGTGCCAGTCCAACAGGTGCAGAAAAATTGGGCCTTGGGTGTTGGTGGTGCCTGAACACTGTAACCCCTCACAGTTATTCTTGTTGGGTGCAGTAATGGGCTCTGCTGTTAAAATGATTTTAAAAAATTGTAATTACATGTCCCAGTCAAACAGGTGCAGAAAAATTGGGCCTTGGGTGTTGGTGGTGCCTGAACACTGTAACCCCTCACAGTTACTCTTGTTGGGTGCTGTATGGGAAATTATAATACCTTGTATGCATTATAATTTGCCTGCGCTAATAAGCGCATTTTTCAGCTCTTTTGCATAATGCATTTGATCGACCTGTGTTGAAGCAGACACACACACAGACACAGATTGCTTCATCTCACATAGCTGCTCGCAGGGATTGTCCTGCTTTTTCCATGCTTGGTGTGTTTATTTATACTCATCAAACAGAGAGAACAAAAGGGACTGATGGCTTCAGAATCTGCTCCTCACAATCAGCCAATCAGCCTCCAAGGCACAGTCACATGACATGAGCTCAATACAATATCACCAATCAATGACACACTTGTTTACATTCAAACTATACAATAGGAAAGGCATGCATGTATGGGGGAGCTGGCCGGCTTCTGTGAGAAAACAACTGCCACATGGAAGCCATGTGCTTTTCTCACAAAGGCCACACAACAATCACCCCACACATGCACTAACCTGCCAATTACAATGAACCTCTATCAAATACAGCTCTATAAAACTATATTCCATAGCGATTATGCTACTGTTCCATTAAAGGGTAAATTACAACACAAAGGAATATAGCTGTAGATTTCTGTCACATTGATCAGATGCCACAGAAAGCCTACAGATCATTATCCTTACATAACGTACGGAAAGGATAACATATCAAACTTACATTTGTTCACACAGTAACTAACCACTATAACATAACTCGAGTACAGTACACTGACACGGAACCTCCGACTAACCGACTAACACTCTCTACACATATT
>BLSH010481413.1:526813-544297 GCA_018402905.1 Glandirana rugosa
ACATTGGCACAGTCATGGCCCCCACCCCTCTCGTACCCACCAACGACTCGACATATCGGCATGTTTAGGTAGCCCACCTTCAAAGATCGACTGGCCGTCTTTTTAGCCTCAGCCTTTGTTCGATTGTGACGCTTTCTTCCGTGGGCCGTCACAACGAGGATTTTGAACCACGTTTTCAGCCAAGCTTAGCTGTACCCGTTACCCGGCAGGTACATACTCCCCCTTCGCTCTGGGGAGTTAGATCGGTTTGTCGAAGCGCGATGTATTTCAGACACAAACCCCGAGCCCGGTACACTGGGGAGTTTTCCACCTACAAGGAAACTACAGACCTCCACCCTTCCAGAGTCTGGTCCTAATTCAGTAATGAACTTTTCCCACCTCCAGACATCAAAGGAACATCCACCTTTTGAGGGGTCACATGGCCCGAGCCCCAAACACAGACTTTATGTAGCGCGAAGCTGTTTGGCTAGATTGAGGGGTCTCGCTTCCCCCTCATACATGGACGGCCCATTGCCCATGTCGATTCGAACCGACTTTTGCACCAAGTTTTAGGAGCAACACTGCCGGGTGCCTTCTTTCGCAGTGTTAGCTTGTTTCCGACTCCGATTTTTCTGCCGGTCAGCTAGAAACTTCCACCCGATGGATTTGTACGGCTATACAGCTCAGCAACCACCCATGCTCTCCCCACCCCCGGTACTGACACGGTTACACGTGGGGCGGGCTTCAGAATCTGCTCCTCACATGTTGAAGGCTGGAACAAACGTGTCGCTTTCCCCCGTTTCACGTAGACCGGCCCAAAGTACACATTCGTTCCGACCTAACCCGTGCAGCCAAGCAGCCACGGAAGTACAATAAAACCCTCACTATATATACCTTGGCTTCAGTCTATTTCCTGATGTTAGACTAAAGAAATGGAGATGCCGGTTACTGATTACACACTGAAAGGTATAATGTCTCTACTGGTGGTCCCCTAGATACAAACATCTGACCCACAAATGAATCCCACCCACAAATGACGGTAGACAACAGGAAGTGACAGGAAATCTCCACCTAGGAAGGGAAATTCACTCCTGTAAGAGTTATTATGGAGAAAAGGCATCTCCACTGAAGCTTTATCACCAATCCCTGTTTTCACAACTCAAAATCCTCAGAATCCAACTATCATTGGGACTGGAAGTGAGGCGACATCTCCCAAACAGAAACATAGACAGGAAAAACAAACATCACAGGGGTGCTAACCCTTCCCTATGCTATCCAAAAATCTCAAAAATAGTTTTTTTGCTGAAGCTACAAAAGAAATGTACTTGTTCCGACTCACATACAAATTCAACAGAACCAACCTACAGACCTCATCCTGTTTGTAACCCGGGGACCGCCCGTACCTGGAACACAAACTACCGTAGAAAACACTATGCCTATAACACTAACCACAAATTAGTCCAAAAACAAAACCGATTTTAAGCAAAACTGAATCCAATACAAGAATGGATCAGTTATACTCCACACTGTAGTCTATCATTGAAAATCAATGGTTATACAACAAAAAACCCCATGAAAAAGCTGCTTAAACATAAATGCCTACAGAAAACTGAAAAAGTTATAAAAACATAACAGCTATATGTGAAACCAAAGATAAAACACGAAAACAGATGAATTGTATAGACGCTAAATCTGAACAAGACAAAACTGGCTAAAAACCGATGCAAAAATCCTGTAAAAACATCACATAATGATTCTTATAAAAAGTTGCCTTTCCAAACAAAGGTGTATATCAATATGGCATCTCAGCCATATGGCTTCTTTGTCATTACTCCAAGATGGCTGCCACACCATGTGGTCCACAACACAAAATGGCAGTAAGTGAAACAACATTACAGCCCCATGGCCCTCTTTACCCGAAGAAAATTACGCCAAACACATGATGGAAACAAAACGACCGCACTGAGAATAAAACAATAAAAACGCATAACACAGAATTTATCAACCGGATTTGAAATACAGCCTAGAAATTAACCATATTTTCAGCTGTATGGCGCCATCCGCCACTAGAAACTCGGTCCAAACCCGGGACAGCCATGTGCTACTCAAACTTCAGCGTCTAAAACAACCAACGGTTTCATTAACAAAGAGTTGTACTCAAAACACACAGAACCAGAGCTGAATTACAGTGTAAAGGGCATGAAAACTCTTAACGATTACAATACTGCGTCTAAAACTAAATTTGCCGCCAAAAAAATCAAAAAAAGGCGCAATTTGTCACAAAAAGAACTCCATACACTGTAATGTAAACTCGGTTTCACACTTAAACCTGAATAGCCGTCTAACAACAGATTTTCTCTACCAAAAACTGAGTTACAGCTGGGACTACGCAAAACAACATTACAACAAAAATGATTCTACTGGAAATGGAATTCAGTACAAAAACTAACGATTTTCACTTGAGACTGAAATATTTGCACAAAATCAAAGCAATCAAAACCAGAAACTGAAATTCCTGCAGACAAATTACTTCATTCCACAAAATGCTGAAATTCGGTTTAAAAGCAAGTTCAGCAGAAACAAAATTGAAATTGTAACAATTTTACAACAAAATGGTGGTAACTTTACGCTTTTCCCGCCAAAAGCAGCCCAAACTGAAAACTCTCCCCCTACAGACTGACAATACAATCTGAGACTCCAAACGAATTACCGCCAAAATTACAACATAACACAACACAATGCTGATACCAATCACACATTCAAAACATACAGTTACTCATAACACACGATTTTAGGTGTATTTTTCAGGACTTATATGAGGACAAAGTATAAGTTTTCTTTCCTGAACAATAGACCCAAACCTTAGATCCCTGCCATTATGCAAAAAAGAGGAAAAAACGGTTCTTTTTAGCAAAGCTGAATTTACCTGACACAGTGGATCGAACAGTGGAAAGCAACATCCCGGACTCAGGACAGCAAAAGATTTCAAAAATTGAAATAAAATTGGTTTTACCAGCCGGCTGTTGATGTCCTGATCCGGAACGATTCCTCCCTTTGGTCCGAAGTGATGGAAATTTCTGTAAGCTCCTACAATTCTGGCCCGCCATCTGTATGGGAAATTATAATACCTTGTATGCATTATAATTTGCCTGCGCTAATAAGCGCATTTTTCAGCTCTTTTGCATAATGCATTTGATCGACCTGTGTTGAAGCAGACACACACACAGACACAGATTGCTTCATCTCACATAGCTGCTCGCAGGGATTGTCCTGCTTTTTCCATGCTTGGTGTGTTTATTTATACTCATCAAACAGAGAGAACAAAAGGGACTGATGGCTTCACAATCAGCCAATCAGCCTCCAAGGCACAGTCACATGACATGAGCTCAATACAATATCACCAATCAATGACACACTTGTTTACATTCAAACTATACAATAGGAAAGGCATGCATGTATGGGGGAGCTGGCCGGCTTCTGTGAGAAAACAACTGCCACATGGAAGCCATGTGCTTTTCTCACAAAGGCCACACAACAATCACCCCACACATGCACTAACCTGCCAGTTACAATGAACCTCTATCAAATACAGTTCTATAAAACTATATTACATAGAGATTATGCTACTGTTCCATTAAAGGGTAAATTACAACTCAAAGGAATATAGCTGTAGATTTCTGTCACATTGATCAGATGCCACAGAAAGCCTACAGATCATTATCCTTACATAAAAGGCAATACTAATTCCATAAGGCAAGTAAACTGTCGCCAAGCAGATCGATCTGTACAGAAGACAGGGGCCCCCTTATTGACGGTAATACACCCGCGCCACAGAACGTGCATTGCACCTCAAAGATCCGGACCAGCGTTTGCTCCAGCGATAACCGCTCAGGGCGCCTGCTGGCCGGGATGATCGGGCGGGTAGCGTGTAATTATCAATTGATGGAAGATTTTCATTGTATGTGGCCTTTCTCAATGTCGGTTAAAGCCATATTCGCTGTACCCAGCGAATACCGGTAAACCAACACTGGGAGACACTGTGACAATACATAATACACATCCTAAATTTCTACAACAGTGCAGGAATGGGCCCTGCTGTTAAAAATTATTTAAAAAATTGTAATTACATGCTGTAAGGAAACATCTGGGGCCATTGGCAGGCCAATGCGCGGGCGCACGTAGCGTGTGTGCGTTTGCGCTCGCCTGTGCAGTGGAGCGCGCGTGCGCACGCAGGAACACCGGCATTGGTGCCAAAACGGCAATTTAAGCCCTCTGCACCTTGCAGTCAGTGCTGTCCGTTCTACAGCGTTCTGGCTCCTGTGACCCCAGTGCTTATCCTGAGAGACTTTCTGTTTGACCTGCTTGCCTGCTGCCTGCCCCGACCTTCTGCTTGCCTATGACTACGCCTCTGCCTGATCCCTTGTACTTCCGTTGCCCGCACGTTGCCGACCCTGCCTGTACCCGACTATCCTCCAGCCTGAACCAACTGTATCGCACAGCCAGTTTGTTACCGACCCGGCCTGAACCACTACTCTACTGTCTGCACGAACTCTGTGGACCATCACCTGTCATCTGTGACCAAGTCCAGTCCTTGTGCCCCCCTGTGCTCCAGAGCTCCCTGTCTCCACTACCAGGGGTTCTCGAACCAGGGCCACAAGTGAGGTTGCCCCCGCATAAGTCAGACTCAACCACCAGGTAGGTGACACATGCCCAAGTCAAACAGGTGCAGAAAAACTTGGTCTTGGGTGTTGGTGGTGCCTGAACACTGTAACCCCTCACAGTTACTCTTGTTGGGTGCAGGAATTGGCCCTGCTGTTAAAAATTATTTTAAAAATTGTAATGACATGCCCCAGTCAAACAGGTGCAGAAAAATTGGGCCATGGGTGTTGGTGGTGCCTGAACACTGTAACCCCACAGTTACTCTTGTTGGGTGCAGGAATCGCCCCTGCTGTTATACATTATTTTAAAAATTGTAATTACATGCCCCTGTTAAACAGGTGCAGAAAAATTGGGCCTTGGGTGTTAGTGGTGCCCTAAACCAAAAATATTGTTGGAAGCTAGCATCATCAAGATAGGATAGGCACTTAGGCAACATAGGCAATCTTCAAGGGATCCCAGTATCAGAGAAACAGGCACGATCGCCGCGCTCCCACACGCATGCGTGCAAATGCTCGTCCGGGACGATCGCATCTATGCATGCGCGCAAACGTTCGTTCGGGACGGCGCAATCCGCGCATTCAGCGCAACCAATGAGACTGTTTGTTGACCTATAAAAGGCGGCCTCTGTGTCACACAAGTTCCTGGATTGTCTCATCTCACCAGTGTTCCTGAACCTGTGTCCTGTATCCTGTTTAAACCACTGTTGTGACCCAGCTTGCTCCTCGACCTTGCTCTTGAACTTCTCCATTGTATTTGACCTCCGGCTTGCCTCACGGACTTCGCCTCTGCCTCACCCCCTGTGTTTGACCCCTGGCTTGCTACCTGGACTCTGCCTTATTCAGCCTCTTGTATTTGCTCCTCTGCCTGGATGATAGGCTGTCTTACCGTGTTTGACCCTGGCTTGGATTTCGGACTTGCCCTTTACTGCTGTCCATGCTCCTGTTCCCAATTCCAGGGGTAATCTGCGTTTAGCTGCAAGGGGAGCCTCTCTCAGCATTTCGGCCTCGGATTAGGTATGTGACACCCAGATCCCTAGCAAATTCAATCAGTTACATCAGCATCAGGGGCTTGATAGCTGCTGATCCAGGACTGATTCATTTTTATGAATGTGAGCCTATCAACGGAGTCTGTGGAAAGGCAAACTCTTTGATCCATTACAAACCCTCCAGCAGCACTGAATGTCCATTCAGGAAGCACGCTGGATGCAGGGCAGGCCAGTAGCTCGATTGAATATTGAGCAAGTTCTGGCCAGTGGTCCATCCTCAAGACCTAGTAACCCAGTGGATGCTCTGTTGGAAAGGTCTTCAAGTCTGCTCTTGCCACAAGATATTGCTGCACCATATAATGCAGACGCTGGTGATGGTTGCTTGAACGTGTCAGCCCTTGGTGCTTAGGACTGGAGAATTGTTTGAAGGCATCGGTCAGCCACCTTCTCCACCATTCTTCCTCTGCCCTAACGAAGCCTCAGAAACACGTCATCCACCACCAGGAAATGGTAACCTCCCAGGGTCTGGTAAGGCGTTGGACAAACTTTTCTTCAAGGTATCCTGAATATGTTTCATCCTCTGTTCCCTCTGCCAAGGCAGGATGAGCTCTGCAACTTTACCCTTGTAACGTGGATCAAGAAGGGTTGCCAGCCAGTGATCCCTCTCCTTGATACCACAAACCCTCAGGTCTTTTCGCAGGCTTTGCAGGATCAAGAAGCCCATGCAGCATAAATTTGAGGAGGCATGAGAGTCCTCTGGGTCACTGAGGATGACATTGTCAGAAACTACCTCCTCTCAGCCACGTACAACTACTTGGTAGGCCTGTGCAATTTGTTTCGTCCCGAATTTAGTTTTTACCAAATTTTGGGAAATTCTGCAATTCGGAAGAATTCCGAATTCCCAATTTTCAATTTCCAAATTTTTCAGAATTTCCGATTTTCCGAATCACGGTAATTTGGCAATTGCGGTAATTGCGGTAGTTCGGAAATCAGAAATTCAGAAGTTTGGAAATTCCGTATTTTCAATTTCTGAATTTTTCGGAATTTGCATTTTTCCGAATCGCGGTAATTCAGCAACTGCGGTCATTTGGAAATCTGAAATTCAGAAATCCGAAAATTCTAAAATAACTAAGAATATTTGACATAATAACTAACTAATAACTATGAAATTTATCACTAATAGCCATACTTTCAAGAAAATTCCAATACCTATAATAAGTAGTTATTTATTATTATTTCAAATGTTCTTCCTTATTTCCGAATTTCTGGAATTCGGAAATAAGGAAGAACATTTGAAATAATAATAGCTTATTATTATTTATAATGAGTTAAAATAATACATTTATAACTTATTATTTCAAATGTACTTCCTTATTTCCGAATTTCTGAAATTTGGAAATACGGAAATAAGAAAGAACATAAGAAATAATAATAAATAATTATTAAATTATAGGTATTGTAATTTTCTTGAAAATATGGCTATTAGTTTAAGTTCACTAACAGACAAACTTTCAAGGAAATTTCAATATATATAATTGAATAGTTATTTATTATTATTTCAAACATTCTTTCTTATTTACGAATTTTAGAAATAAGGAAGAACATTTGAAATAATAAGTTATTAATTTATTATTTTAACTTATTATAAATTATAATAAGCTATTATTATTTCAAATGTTCTTTCTTATTTCCGAATTTCGGAAATAAGGAAGAATATTTGAAATAATAAGTTATTGATTTATTATTTTAACTTATTATAAATTATAATAAGCTATTATTATTTCAAATGTTCTTCCTTATTTCCGACTTTTGCAGTGTGTGACTGTATATATGCATACTGTATGTATGTATGTATGTAGGTATGTGTGTGTGTATACTGGGTGTGTATATACTGTGTGTGTATATTGTATGTATATTGTATGTATACACACAGTATACATACAATATACACACAGTATATACACACATACATACATACATACATACATACAGTATGCATATGTACAGTCACACACTGCAAAAGTCGGAAATAAGGAAGAACATTTGAAATAATAATAGCTTATTATAATTTATAATAAGTTAAAATAATACATTAACCACTTCAGCCCCGGAAGGATTTCCCACTTTAGGACCAGAGCACTTTTTGTGATTCGGCACTGCGTCACTTTAACTGACAATTGCGTCGTGCGACGTTGTACCCAAACAAAAAATCATTTTTTTCCCACAAATAGAGCTTTCTTTTGGTGGTATTTGATGCCCTCTGCGTCGTTTCTGATTGCCGCTATAAACAAAAGAAGAGCGACAATTTTGCAAAAAAAACCCCAAATTTATTACTTTTTGATAAAATACAAATCCAAAAAAAAAATATAAAAAAAACATCGTTTTTGGCCGATTTATATTCTTCCTCATATTTTTGATAAAAAAAAAACACAATCGGCGTTTACTGATTGGTTTGCGCAAAAGTTGCCACGTTTACGGATGATGAAAATTCATTTCTGGGGTTTTTATTTTTTTTTTATTTTTTACTAGTAATGGCGGCGATCTGCGATTTTTAGCGGTACTGCGATATTGCAGCGGACATGTCGGACCATTTTGACGCTTTTTTTGGGACCATTGGCATTTATACAGCGATCCGTGCTATCAAAATGCACTGATTACTGTGTAAATGCCATTGGCAGTGAAGAGGTTAACCTGCAGGGGGTGCTCTAAGGGTTAACTATGTTCCCTGGGCATGTTCTAACTGTGTGTGGGCTGCCCTGGCTGGGGAAAGGGGATGATCACAGCTTCCATATACAGGAAGGCTGTGATCATCGCCCTTCCCCCTTCAACAGAATGGAGATCCGTATTTACATATACGGACCTCCGTTCTTTCAGTGCGGGGGAGCCATCGCGGGTAGCCGGCGACGATCGAGTCCACCCTACCCGCTCCCTGGCTCCCCCGAACACAGTGAGCACAGTGAGCGCGCGCGCTCACAATGCTAGTTATCGCGGCCGCCATCCTGTGACGGCGGTTCGCGATAACAAGCCACCTTGCCGCCGTCACGCTGCGGCGGGCGGTCGGCAAGTGGTTAATAAACGTATTATTTCAAATGTTCTTCCTTATTTCCGAATTTTTTGAAATTCGGAAATAAGAAAGAACATTTGAAATAATAATGAATAACTATAAAATCATAGGTATTGGAATTTTCTTGAAAATATGGCTATTAGTGATAAATTTCATATTTAAGTTCACTACCAGCCAAACTTTCAAGGAAATTCTAATACCTATAATTTAATAGTTATTAGTTAATTATTATTTCAAATGTTCTTAGTTATTTTCGAATTTTAGGATTTCTGAATTTCAGAATTTCAGATTATCAGCTGTTCCAATTGCCATTTTTCCGAATTACCGCAATTGCCGAATTACGACGAATTTCTGAATTACCGCAAATAGCGCAATTGCCGAATTACCGCGAATTTCTAGATTTTTTAATTTCCGAATTCCGAAGTTTTTAATTTCCGAATTTCAAATTTTTGAACTTACGAAAAAATGTAAAAACAACTAATTTTTCAGCCATGCACAAGTCTACTTCTTGGGTTTCTAGGGACTGAAATCCATCCCTTGAAGACCACTGCGTGTTATCCTCTACATCCATGCTGACACAATCCTCCTCCTCCTCCTCCTCTTCTTCTTCCTGTGTATTTGGCGGCCCTGCAGGAATGCTATCTGCATAAAGGGGGCCTTGAGAGGAAAGGAAGTCCTCCTCTTCCTTCCGCTGTTCTGCCTCAAGTGTCCTGTCCATGATTCCATGAAGCGTGTGCTCCAGCAGGAAGACTAGAGGGACAGTGTCCCTGATGCATGTATTGTTGCTGCTCACTATCCTTGTGGCCTCCTCAAACGGTCGCAGGACAGTGCATGCATCCTTGATTAGTAGCCACTGGCATGGCAAAAAGAAGCCAAGCTCACCTTAGCCTGTCCTGGTGCCATACTCACACAGGTACTCATTGATGGCCGATGACCGCTCCTGCTGGACCATGAGTCAGCGGTAATAAGAACCCTGCTGCTGGCCGCGCTGTCCAACGAGGCCAAAACATTGCCTTCCACATGACGGTAGAGAGCTGGAATGGCCTTACATGAGAAGAAATTTCTTTTTGGAACCTCTCACTGTGGTAAAGCACAATCCACAAATTCATAAAAGGAGGCAAAGTCTACCAGCTGAAAAGGCAGCATTTGTAGTGCTAGCAATTTGGTCAAGCTAACATTTAGACGCTGAGCATGTGGATGGCTAGGATTTTTTTTATGGTTCAGCAACTGGGGTAGGGAAATTTGCCTGCTGAAATCAACTAGTGCTGCACTGCTAGTAGATTGGCTGCAAGTACTTGTGGCACCCATTGCTATACCGTCATTCCTCAGTGCAGGTTTTTGAAAGGACTGGAGGTATAGTAGGGGTTGAGATCCCAGATGAGGAGCAAGGAGAAGTCCTCCTTGTTTTATGATGTGGGTCTTTCAGGTGCTGTTGCCAACGGACTGCATGGCAGGTCGTCATATGTTATGTCAAGCATGTGGTGCCCAAGCGGCTGCTGTTCTGGCCGCGCTTGACCTGCTTCAGACATAGATTGCAAACAGCAACGGTTTTACTGCACGTGTTTAAAAAAGCCCACACCAGTGAACTTTTGGAAGTCAGCGGGGAGTCAGCAGTGCCCTGCACCTGTGGAGCTCTGCGGTGTGATGCAATAGGGTGGCTGCCCTTAAGCTGGCTCCTGGAGGACATCCTGCCTTGTTGCAGTTTTGCCTCCTCCTCACTTTCCTCCTCTCTTCTCTCAGGCACCCAAGTACAGTCAGTGTCCTCATCATCCCCTCCCTCCTCGTCACTGGAGCAAACTTGGCAGTATGCTGCAGCTGGGGGAACATGACTGCTAGTTTCTTGTCCTTCTGTGGCACCCCCTCTCTCTAGGATCACGTTTCTCCCTTCCTCAACCTGGGAACCAACATCGGAGCCTTCAAATTGCTGTGCATCCTCCATCAACATGTAACCAACACTAGTGTCGAATAATTGTGGTGACTCCTCTGAGCATGATGGTGGGGCTACTGAAGGAGTAACTGTGGACAAGGATCCGGTGGAATAGGCAGCTTTGGCAGCTGTGTTGGAAGGCAAACTAGTATGAGCCTGGGTGACAGAGGATGAGGAAGATGAGGACGGCTTAGTTATCTACTTCACTAACTCTCCTGCATGTTGTAGCTGAATAACACGGCCAGCAGCAGAAAAAAAGTTTGAACTACCTGCAGAGGATGCACATGTTCGCCATCACAAATTTTCACTGTAGACACAGAGGCTGCTTGCCCTCTGTTAGTGGCCTGTGAATGTCTGCTACTCCTTGGTGGCCTTCCGGACATGATGGGTATTTGTTTTTTTGAACACCGCACTGTCATGAACCCATAGTAGTCATTCATGTCCTGTCTGTTTGATTACCTCTTGGTTGTGTCAGCTTAGAGGCCGTTCACATCACCACCTGTGGGCTAAGTAATCTCCTCTCAGTGAACTCCACCCCAGCCTTTAATTAAGCAAACACTATATTAGACCATATGCTGCAAAGCCACCTTGCCGATCAATGTTGTGTGTGTTTGGCTTCGTGTGTGGTTGTTCCTGTTGTATGCTCTATGTTGTATGTGTCTATTTCCGGTTTCTGATCTTTGGCTTGTTCTGACTCTCCCTGCCTGCTTTGACTTGTTCTCTGTTTATCCCTGCCTGCCTGATACCCAGATCTTTGGCTTGTTCTCTGTTTCTCCTGTCTGCTAGTGGCCCTGACCCTTTGCTAGGCCGCAGACTATCCTTGCTGTTCCTGTGCTGCTGCTTCCTCTCTTCCACCTGTAGCCAGCCGAGTGTGAGCTAGTGGACCCCGGGGCCACGACCTGGATCCAGTTGCAGCCAAATCCATCCTCACCACCACAGGCTCTGGCAAATCACTACTGATTCTTAGACTCAGCGCCCTGTGGAACCCGATGCACTAGCTCCCTGCGTTCCAGTGTCTGCTCCAGGGGCCCCTCTTCCCGTACCAGTCGGAACTCATTAGCAGCAATCATCTATAGGTCCACAACCTTAGCGGTGCACTTCGCAACCCTCGGTTCGATTCGCATCCCAGCAGTGCGCAGCTGTCACCTGGCCCCAGGTTTTGTTTTGATCGGCCATGGACCCAGCTGATGTGCCGCTACCCGCAGATGATTCGCTGCAGGACATAGTCCACAGACTTGAGACCCAGGATTCTAGTCAGAACCAGGTGAGGCAATACCTTCAGGATCTGGCTTCCCACTTTGAGCAGCTTCAGTCCTCCTTAGGACCTCCGGTTCAACAACCTCAACCACAATCTGTGGCCATATCTTTTCCAGTCACGCTCGCAACCACGAACCCTTTGCGGTTACCGGCTCTGTCCGTTACTCTGGGGACCCTAAGTCCTGCAGGGGGTTCCTTAGCCAGTGCACCATTCATTTTGAGCTACAGCCCCAAAACTTCCAGTCTGATCGGGCGGAGGTTACCTACATTATTTCTCTCCTGTCTGGTGAGGCTTTAGCCTGGGCTGCCCCTCTGTGGGAGAAGAGTGACCCCGTGGTTTCTAATCTGTCTAGTTTCTTGAAACTCTTTTGGAACATCTTTGAAGGACCAGGTCATGTCTCTTCAGTGGCCAGTGGCCTCTCATGCCTCCCCCAGGAGTCTTTTACTATGGGCCAGTATGCTCTCCATTTTCGGATTCTGTCTGCTGAGCTGAACTGGAACAATGAGGCCTTAGTTGCAACTTTCTTACAGGATCAACAATCCCTGCTGATCTGGACGACGTGATCTCCCTGTGTAACCAGATCGACATTTGCTTCCAGGAGAGGACCCTAAAAAAGAGACGCCAGCACCCCTTGGCC
The DNA here is from genome assembly GCA_018402905.1 of Glandirana rugosa. Classification (NCBI taxonomy): domain Eukaryota; kingdom Metazoa; phylum Chordata; class Amphibia; order Anura; family Ranidae; genus Glandirana; species Glandirana rugosa. Next base: position 539,323 of record BLSH010481413.1, read on the forward strand.
CCTAGTCAGCCTGAGCTCCTCTCTATTCGACCCATGGAGCATCCCCTGCCAGCTGAGGAACCTATGCAGCTGGGCACAGACCAGGCTATCTCCCGAGGAACGTGCTAGGCGTAGAACTCTGGGCCTGTGTCTCTACTGTGGGGGCAAAGGTCATTTTCGTGAAACTTGCTCACTGCGTCCAGGAAACACTCGGGTGTAATACATCTGGAAGGTGGAGTATTGGACCCAGACACATCACCTTCCCGTCTACTCCTGTCAGTGTTCCTGCATGCCGGCGCTTCTCCTCATTCGGTCTTGGCATATTTGGATTCTGGAGCTGCCGGAAATTTTATGGACTGGAATACTGCTTCCTCCTTGAAGCTTGCCCTTTCGCCCCTCACCACTCCATTGGTGGTCTCAGTGATCGATGGCACTGTTCTTTCAGGAGGGCCTATCCGCTTTTAGGCCCTTCCGGTTAAGATGTCAGTTGGAGTACTCCACCAGGAGGAGATATCCTTCCTTGTCCTACCTAAGGCCTCAACCCCCATTGTATTGGGCCTTCCCTGTTACAGCTCCATTCCCCACACATTGAGTGGACTTCTGGGCAGATACTGGCTTGGGGTTCCTCTTGTTTCTCATCCTGCCGACTCAAGGTTGCACCTAAAGAGAGACTTCCTGTTGCCACCACTTCAGTTTCTTCTGCTCTTCCTGCTGCATATAGTGATTTCCAGGATTTCTTTTGTAAGAAATCAGCTGAAGTGCATCCTCCTCACAGATCCTTTGACTGTGCCATTGACCTTGTTCCAGGAGCGACTCTGCCCAGAGGTTATACCTATCCTCTGTCCATCCCTGAGACCCAAGCCATGTTAGAGTATGTCCCTGAAAACCTAGAGAAAGGGTTCATTCGGTAGAACCTTGTCACCGGCGGGAGCAGGATTTTTTTCTTTGCCAAAAAGGATGGCACCTTAAGACCTGATTATCAAGGTTTAAATGTGTTGACAATCAAGAAATGATACCCCATACCCCTAATTTCCAAGCTATTCGACAGATTGAAAGGTGCCTCCATCTTTACCAAGTTGGATCTCAGGGGTGCCTACAATCTGATCTGGTTAAGGGAAGGCGACGAATGGAAACCATGTTTAACACGAGAGACGGGTATTATGAATACCTGGTTATGCCCTTTGGGCTGTGTAATGCCCCAGCTGTATTTCAAAACGTTGTCAATGAGGTCTTCAGGGATTTGCTGTATCAATTTGTGGTCATCTATCAGGATGACATTTTAATCTTTTCGGAAAATCTGCTTGTCCACAGAAACCATGTCCTGTTGTACCCCAGAGCCTTAAAGAAAATAACCTGTATGCCAAACTGGAGAAATGTTCTTTTGAATGTTCTGAGGACCTGTTTCTGGGATGCTATGTCTCCAGTTTGGGTCTTCGTATGGATCCCGAAAAGGTCTCGGCCATTACCAACTGGCCCCTTCCTGCCAGCCTCAAGGCCACACAGCGATTTCTTGGGTTCTCCAATTATTATAGGCAATTTATTAAGAACTACTCTGCAATTGCTGCACCTATTATTAACTTGACTAAGAAAGGTGCTAATGCCAAGGAATGGTCTCCTGAAGCTGTCGCTGTGTTCCATGATCTGAAACAAGCCTTTGTTTCTGGTCCTCTCTTGAGGAAACCTAATCCCAGGGACTAATTTTTTATTGAAGTGGACGCTTCCTCTACTGGAGTAGGAGCGGTGCTTCTTCAATTATCTGAGAATAAACGACAACCAAAAAATTTCTGTCAGAGAAAAATTACGCTATTGGCGACCGGGAGCTTCTTGCAATTAAATTGGCATTAGAGGAATGGCGTCATCTCCTGGAGAGTTCCCCTCACTCCATAACGATCTTCACTGATCATAAAAATTTACAGTACTTACAGAATGCTAAACGACTGCATCCCAGACAGGCCAGGTGGAGTCTGTTCTTTTCCCGTTTCAATTTCACAATCATGTACAAACCTGGTTCCTGCAACAGTCGGGCTGATGCACTCTCTAGGTCTTTTGACATGCTGGATGAGGAGCCCACCTCTGAATCTGAGCCGATCATTCTGACCAGGTGTATTCTTGCCCATTCCACCACTCTGGAGTCTAAAATTCCTTCTGGCAAGACCTTCGTCCCCACAGAACTAAGACCTAAGATCCTTCATTGGATACATGATTCCAAGGTGTCAGGTCATGCTGGGTTCCTCCGATCCCTGCAGCTCATCAGTCGCCACTACTGGTGGCCTATTCTCTGTTCGGATGTCAAAGGCTACATAAAGGTGTGTCATGTTTGTGCCCAGTCTAAGTCCTCCACACAAGCTCCTGCCGGTCTGCTCATGCCCTTGCCCATTCCGAAGGAGCCCTGGACTCACATTGCTATGGATTTCATCACCGATCTTCCACCATCTGAAAAGAATGCAGTCATTTGGGTGGTAATCAATTCGCCAAGGTGGCTCATTGTGTTCCCCTTCCTGGTCTCCCTTCTGCTCCTGCTTTGGCCCCCATCTTTGCTCAGGAAATCCTCCGCCTCCATGGGGTTCCTTCCCATATTGTTTCAGACAGGGGGGTTCAATTTATATCCTGCTTCTGGATGAGCTCTTTGCAACTCCCTCAATATTGTCTTGAATTTTTCTTCTTCTTACCACCCTCAATCAATGAACAGACTGAGAGGGTTAATCAGGAGTTAGAGTTCTAACCTAGGTACCAATTCCAGGATACCCAGTCCAGCCTCTGTCTTCCACCACTAGATGTTCTTCCGCTGGTTACTTACCAGCCTCTGGTAAGCACACCAATCTATAAATTCTTTGTGGATTCACGGAAATTATCGGCACAAGTCATTTTATAATACATTGTGGACTTTTTTAATATGATCACTGTATATTGACTTAATCATCACTTTATGATCACAATAATTTATGATTATTATATTTTTATATTGTTTCCACAGTTTTCAATGCATATACCACTAAGCACTTTCATACCTCTTATTCTTTTATATATACTATTTGCTGCTATGCACTAGGTCACTTTTGTATTAGGTTCCATCGAGCCAACATGAGCCCACTGAGATAGGCACAATTTGCATTGACTTGCATCAGAGTGACCATAATATCTGTTTACATGTGACACTACTTATCCTTTCTAGAGCTGCACTTTATGTTTATGCTTTGTTCCACAAATTAGTCAATTTGTAGTACTGGCTGCTGGTTGTATTTAATACCTGAAAAAGTAAGCGTGGGTTTTACATTATCAAATTTCTGTTCTGTGCTCTGTGTCTATTTCCGGTTACCGATCTTTGGCTTGTTTTGACTCTCCCTGCCTGCCTGATATCCCGATCTTCGGCTTGTTCTCTGTTTATCCCTGCCTGATGCCCCAATCTTCGGCTTGTTCCCTGTTTCTCCTGTCTACTAGTGGCCATGACTCTTTGCTAGGCCGCTGACTATCCTTGCTGTTACTGCGCTGCTGCTTCCTCTCTTCCACCTGTAGTCAGCCGAGTGTGAGCTAGGGGACCCCGAGGGCCACGACCTGGATCCAGTTGCAGCCAAATCCACCCTCACCACCACAGGCTCTGGCGAATACCTACTGGCTCTTGGGCTCTGGGGAAACCGATGCACTAGCTCCCTGCGTTCCAGTGTCCGTGCTCCAGGGGCCCCACTTCCCATACCAGCCGGAACTCATTAGCAGCAGTCGGCACTAAGTCCACAACCTTAGCGGTGCACTTTGCAACCCTCGGTGCGATTCGCACCCCAGCGGTGCGCACCTGTCACCTGACCCCAGGTGTCGTGACACGCACTACACTGTATTGTATATTGTACACTGCTGAATGCACGGTATATATAGTCTACGCTGATTGCACTGTGTGTGTATATATGTATATATATACACTAGACTGTATATATATACATATAATAATACACCGCCTGAAGTGTAATATATAATGTATACCCCCGAATGCATTGTATATATGGTCTACACTGAATGCAGTGTATATATACACTGTATGTGTGTGTGTGTGTGTATATATATATATATATATATATATATATATATTATACTGTATATATATGCACACATATATATATATATACACTATACTGTATATATATATTCTTACACTGCCTGCACTAACTGTATATAGTCTACACTGAATGCGCTGTATATATAGCCTACACTTAATGCAGCATTAGAGTTTATCGAACCTCTGGAAGTCCGGGTTCGGCCGAACTTCGGGACAAAGTCCGGGTTCGGGACCGGACTTCATCCGAACTTTGTCCCGAACACCGAACCCCATTGAAATCAATGGGGCCCGAACTTTTAGGCACAAAAATGGCTGTAACAAAGTCCTGGCAAGTCCTAGAGGTCTGCAAAAGGAAGGAAAATGGGGGTAAGGGTCGGACAAGTACCCTACAAAGAAATGGGGATAGGGAAATAACTTAAAATAATTCTTAACCTAAAATCACATAAAAAAATCAAAAATGGAGGTGGATGTGGAATTGGAGGTTGAGGAGCCTGTGAAAGTGGCGGTGGAGGAGGTAGCCAACACTGTTTTTTTTATTTTTGTGCAAGAAATGCACTGCTGGCCGCAAATGTAGTTTTTGGAATTTTTTTTTTTTTAAACCAGCAATGTAGATGCACTTTTTAATTTTGTGCAAGAAACAATAATCTGTCCCTTTAAGCAACAGTAGGAACCTCTCCCTATAGAACTTGGAGATGATTTTAGATTCTAAAATCATCTCCAAGTTGTACAGGGAAAGGTTCCAGCTGTTGCTTTAAGGGAAAGATTATTGTTCTAAAATCATCTCCAAGTTGTATAGGCAAAGTTTCTTGCAGCCGCATAAAAGCCATATTATTGTTCTTCCAGCCGCATAGAAGCCATATTATTGTTCTAAAATCATCTCCAAGTTGTATAGGCAAAGTTTCTTGCAGCCGCATAGAAGCCATATTATTGTTCTTCCAGCCGCATAGAGAG
>BLSH010481413.1:554061-569381 GCA_018402905.1 Glandirana rugosa
TACCCTAAACCTTAAGGTGTTGTCGACCTCCCGGCGGTCAAACTGTGGACACGGGTTCTCCCAATTCCGTCACGACCTTTTATTACCACCGGTGTGTTTTACAACTGTAAAGTAGTGAGTGTACAGCTTGTATAACAGTATAAATTTGCTGTCCCCTCAAAATAACTCAACACACAGCCATTAATGTCTAAACCGCTGGCAACAAAAGTGAGTACATCCTAAGTGAAAATGTCCAAATTGGACCAAAAGTGTCAACATTTTGTGTGGCCACCATTATTTTCCAGCACTGCCTTAACCCTCTTGGGCACAGGTGTCAAACTGGCGGCCCTCCAGCTGTTGTGGAATTCCAAATCCCATGAGGCATTGCATGGCTGACGATTACAAGCATGACTCCCACAGGCAGAGGCATGATGGGACTTGTAGTTTTGCAACAGCTGGAGGGCCGCCAGTTTCACACCCCTGCTCTTGGGCATGGAGTTCACGAGAGCTTCACAGATTGCCACTGTGCTCGGGATCAGTTAGATCTCTGGTGCCCCTGCCAGCCCAGCCCCAGAACACGCCTAGGGAATACAGTTAACCCCTTCACAGCCCCCTGCAGGTTAACCCCTTCACTGCCAATGACATTTATACAGTAATCAGTAGATATTTAAATTTTTGATCGCTGTATAAATGTCATTGGTCCCAAAAAAGTGTCAAAAATGTCAGACATGGCCGCTGCAATATCGCAGTCCCAATAAAAATCGCAGACCGCCGCCATTACCAATAAAAAAAAATTGTAAAAACGCCAGAAATTAATTCTCATGGTTTGTAAACATGGCAACTTTTGCGAAACCAGTCAATAAACGCCGAATGTGATTTCTTTTTACCACAAATATGAGGAAGAATATAAATCGGCCAAAACCGACGAATACATTTTTTTTGTTATATTTTATTTTGGATTTGTATTTTAGCAAAAAGTAAGACATATTGTTTGTTTTGCAAAATGGTCGCTCTTCTTTTGTTTATAGCGGCGATCAGAAATGACGCAGAGGGGATCAAATACCACCAAAAGAAAGCTCTATTTGTGGGGGAAAAAAAGTAATGAATTTTGTTTGGGTACAACGTTGCATGACCGCGTATTTGTCAGTTAAAGCGACGCAGTGCCGAATCTCAAAAAGTGCTCTGGTCCTAACGTGGGAAATCCTGGGGATGAAGTGGTTAAAAACAACATTGCGTTTGTGACAAACAAAACTGCAGCACCCATCATTTTATTCTATAGGGCCTCTGCTAATATATTTATAATGTTTTTGGGGTTCTAAGTCATTTTCTAGCAATAAAAGGTAGACTTTTCCATGTATGTGAGAAGTGTCAGGATTGAGGCAGTTAAAATGAATGCCCCATTTCTTTCTCCGCCTACAATGGCTACACGCATGCGCAGCAGAGAAAGGTGTCCATGGAAATGATGGCTCCTATGTTTATAATGTATAAGGAGGGTCATTGTGTATCAGTGGATGCAGATTACAGAAAGGATGCCCGGATCACTTGTATAGAACGCTGATGCCACACACCCGGCTTCCTGTGCCTGGACTGTGACACCCCACACACTACACCGCCCCTCCTCCCGCATCCATTGCCCGCATTCCTCCGATTGTTCTCCTCCGTGCACACAACCTCCTCTAGCTGTCAACTTTGCCCCAATTACCACCGAATAAGCCCCGCCCTCAGCACACCCACGCCCAATCCTGGGAAGCAGAGCAGTGACTGACAAAGGGCATAAGACTGAGCCACGCCCAGCAGCTCCGCTTTTAGTCCTCTGGGAAGGTTTGGCTCCATGTTGCGTGGTGACATCCTACTGGCTGCCCGTCTCCTGCATCCGCCGGCTATAGGTCGGAGGAGGATCAGCTGGGGAGGAGGGCGGAGCGAAGGGTGGACCCTGGGAAGTGGTTAGTCTTGGAAATCGCTTAGTGCTTTTTACCAGCAGCACAGCGGTGATCCGGGTCTCCTCCAGCCAGTGTCCAGCCTTCCATCGCCAGGTAATCAGAGGCGAGCTGTCACCTCCAGCCCTGTCATTGTATCCGATCATCAGATCACTCCTTATATTAGAGAGACACCCACTGTCATCTCACTCCTCTACTCCTAGTGTGCATGTATTATGTATGGGTATATATATGATCTGCATGTATGTATTATGTATGGGTATATATATGATCTGCATGTATGTATTATGTATGGGTATATATATGATCTGCATGTATGTATTATGTATGGGTATATATGATCTGCATGTATGTATTATGTATGGGTATATATATGATCTGCATGTATGTATTATGTATGGGTATATATGATCTGCATGTATGTATTATGTATGGGTGTATATATGATCTGCACGTATGTATTATGTATGGGTGTATATATGATCTGCATGTATGTATTATGTATGGGTATATATGATCTGCATGTATTATGTATGGGTGTATATATGATCTGCATGTATGTATTATGTATGGGTATATATATGATCTGCATGTATGTATTATGTATGGGTATATATGATCTGCATGTATTATGTATGGGTATATATGATCTGCATGTATTATGTATGGGTATATATATGATCTGCATGTATGTATTATGTATGGGTATATATATGATCTGCATGCATGTATTATGTATTAGTATATATATATATGATCTGCATGCATGTATTATGTATTAGTGTATATATATATATGATCTGCATGTATGTATTATGTATGGGTATATATATGATCTGCACGTATGTATTATGTATGGGTGTATATATGATCTGCATGTATGTATTATGTATGGGTATATATATGATCTGCATGTATGTATTATGTATGGGTGTATATATGATCTGCATGTATGTATTATGTATGGGTATATATATGATCTGCACGTATGTATTATGTATGGGTGTATATATGATCTGCATGTATGTATTATGTATGGGTATATATATGACCTGCATGTATGTATTATGTATTAGAGTGTATATATATATGATCTGCAATTATGTGTGTGTGTGTGTGTCCCACACACACACATACACACACACTATGTATGGGTATATGCACACTATGTACATGATCTGCGTGTATGTATGGGTATATGCACATGATCTGCATGTATGTATTATGTATGGGTATATATATATGATCTACACACACACTATGTACATGATCTGCATGTATTTTTAATGCACGTATAGGGCAACATTATATACCAACAGTGCAATGTATGCTGGGCAGGGCAATCCTCCAGATCCACCCTGTGCTGGGCTGCTGTCCTCTGCCCTGTCTGTGTCTCTCTGTGTGCTGGGAGTGGCCGAGCTCTACAAGGAGTGCTCCTCTCTCTCATTCAGAAACTTGCCAAGTCATTCCTTATCTGCATTCTCCCATCTCTGGAGGAGCTCTGCTTGTATTTGTAGAAAATGTTGGTGTGATTTTTTTTTTTTTTTTTTTTTTATTGCCATGTACCAATTACTATCATATAGGATCTATATAGCGCCAACAGTTTGCACAGCGCTTTATCAATGATCCGTATCCCTATAATGATCAACGTTAAAAGAAACAAAAGAGATCAGAACATAACTAACAATTCTAAAAGAAGTAGATGGCACCAGAAAATTACAGGTTGTATACCGGTTTAATATTTTGTATTTAGTATAGAATTGTTATTGGCTAATACATAAGTGCAACAACCAATCAGCAGGCAAATTGCAACAGGGCGAATTCTGATTGGCTGCTATGGGTTTCTAATGATTTGCATTTAACCACTTCAATACCAGGCATTTAGAACACTTTCTGCCCAGGACAATTTTCAACTTTCAGCGCTGTTCCGTTTTGATTGACAATTGTGCGGTCCTGCTACAAAATTTTTATAATATTGTTCCCACAGATAGAGCTTTCTTTTGGTGGTATTTGATCACCTCTGTTTTTTTTTTTTTTTTAGTTTTTGCGCTACAAATAAAAAAAACAAAAAACTGTTCTCTCTTTCTGTCACAAAACATTGTAAATAAGTACATTTTCTCCATCACTGATGAGCACTGATAGGCTACACTGACGGCACTGATGAGGGAGTACTGATTGGCACTGATGATGAGGCACTTATATGCTGCATTGATAGGCAGCACTGATATACAGCACTGATGCAGCACTGACAGGCACTCATAGGCAGTATTGGTAGATGGCACTGGGCACTGATAGGTGGTACTGGTGGGCACTGATAGGCAGCACTGAAAGAGGGCACTGTCAGGTGTCCATTCCCTGGTGGTCTAGGGTGGCATCTGTAATTGGCACTGAGTGCTAGCTATCTTGGGCATTATGCCCCTTACCTGGTGGTCTAGTGTGGGCTACCTGATCATCTCCCTGGTGGTCTAGGGTCGGCTCCTCTGATGGTCAGTGGGTGGGCTCTCCCTGGTGGTCCAGTGTGGCGATCCGAGGGGGGGCTGTGCTAATGAGCACTCAGCACAGACCCCCCCTGTTAGGAGAGCAGCCGATCGGATCCCTCTACTTGTGTCTGCAGACGCGACTAGAGGAAAAGCTGATAAACTGCTCTTCCTGGTTACATCATGATCAGCCATGATTGGTCACAGCTTATCACGTGATAAAGAGCTTCAGATGGAAGTTATTTGCTGAGATTGGTAATGCGGTGGGTCAGACTGACCCACCGCACCACCGATTGCCGCAGTGCGTGCCCCCGCGGGTGCACAATCTCGGGATATCCTGAATCGTCAATAGACGCCCAGTCAGGATAACGAAGCCGCCGTCATTTGTCTATAGGCCAGGCGGGAAGTGGTTAAAGTGGAATTTTAGGCTGGGTTCACACTGCAGCTCGCAGCAGGGGTCCAAATTTGTGGCTGAATTTGTACCGGAAAGGGACCAGTAGATGCACAGGACTCCTGTGCAATCCACTCTGCAGCTGTCCCGGAGATGTGTGAAGCAGTCTTTTGTCAAAATAGCCAATTCATTGAGATCTCAAATCACGTCACTTTCGGTTAGGCTTAAAGCGGAGATCCGCCGCTGCCCCTTTAAAAATAAAAAGTCAGCAGCTACACATACAGTAGCTGCTGACTTTTAACTTTAGGACACTTACCTGTCCTGGAGTCCAGTGTTGTCAGCGCCGCCACCGATCTTCGGATCGGCTGGACGAGTGCTGCCGCCTCCATTGAGGGTAAGGGAACCCGGCAGTGGAGCCTTTCGGCTTCACGCTGGGCCCTTACTGCGCATGCCCGAGCCACCGCTGCACTTTCTCACTGGCCCGGTGGCGGAGGAGGAGGGAGGTCAGCGATTTTTTTGACAGCTAGAAGGCAACACTTAAAAACGGCCGCTTAGCTGCGTTTTAAATGCCGCGTTTATCTGTGTTTGCATCTAGGAGCGGGTTTTTTTTTTAAATGAAACTGCCTGTAAATGAAATGTTTCTAAACGTGAGTTACCTCGCTGAGCAGTGTTTACAAGCTGTTACAGACATTTGGTGTTTCAAATGCCTGTGAACTTCCAGCCTAACGCATTTTTTTTTTTTAGAGTTCCAAAAAAAAAAGCTTCTAAATTCAACTGCCTAGAAACGTCTGTAAACGACCCTGTGTACATGTACTGATAAGAAGAGAGTTCAGGGGCAGCTGAAAAAAATGCCCAACTGCTCCTAAACATTCGTTTACCAGCAGCAGTGTACATGAGGCCTTACTGTAAAGCATCATTAATTGGAGATTTCGACAACTTGCTGTTTTGACACAACCCCCGGCAACTGTGTACACACTAGTACACGATATTATTGGTCCGACTGATACTAACAAACAACATGGCTGCCTCTGAGGCGGTGACAACTTTTTCCTCCTTACCCGCTGTTCTGCCAAAACCACAAACTGTTCATATACCAGAGTGTACACGCTTGTGTTGTGTCAAACCAGCAACTCGTCGAAATCTCCAATTACTAATGCTTTACAGTAACAAGAAGTGACATGATTGGAGAGCTTGATGAATTGGCTATTTTGACCGAACACCGGCTCCATTGAGAGCCAGTCACAATCTCCTGACATGCGAATTGGATGCGGGGAAACCTATATTCAATTTGCAGTAGTGTGAACCCAGCCTAAACCTGCCAATTTAACTGTTTCCTAAAACACCTAGGCCCCTTTCACATGGGCACCTCCAATTGACGGACCCTGCTTGCTCAGTGGAGGATCTCTCTGCTGATCTATGCTGAGCAGGCGGATGACCGATCTGTCTCCGCTCATTGTGAGACGGACCCTCTATACGGACCGCCTGTCCTTTTTTCATCCGATCCAATCTGCCAGGCTGATGGAAAATAGGACCACCATCTGTCTGGATTTTGCGGACAGGATCGGATAGCAGTGGATATCAGCGGACATGTCATCGCTGACATCCACCGTTTCATAGGGGAGACTGGAGGGTTCAACCAGGTCCACCTTTCAGTTTTTCACCCCATGGAGCGATGGATGTCAGCGATGACAAGTCCGCTGACATCCGCCTCGTTTTCCGAGCCCGTGTGAAAGGGGATTTACATTTAAAGGATAAGTTCACCTTTTGGAGTATATTACACATTGACTTTCTCAATACCAGACACTTTCACCCCCTTCCTGACCAGGCTAATTTTCAGCTTTCAGCGCTGTCGCACTGTCGAATGACAATCATGCGGTCATGCAACACCGTACCCAAACTAATTTTGTATTATTTTTTTTTTTCAGACAGGTAGAGCTTTCTTTTGGTGGTATTTAATCAATCACAAACATGGGGTTTTTATTTTTTCCTTAAAGAACTCCATGAAAAAAATGTATTCTCCCATGAGCAATGCCCGCACTGCATGGGTTAACTGCTCATTTTGTCTAGGGGTGCAAGGGAAAGCTGTACTTGGCCGGTACTTCGATCCTCCGGAAAACCACGTTCCCCACCCACGTCCAGTGGTGGACTGTTTCTGCCTTTCTCCTGTCTAGAGCCGGTCTATGGGTGTAATGATTTCAGGAACAGTCCATTCACAAGACCGCTAGTGTGTGGGGTGGCAGGAATCGATCCTGCGGTCGGCAAATTGGGTAAGTATATCTCCACTCCAGAATCCCCCAGACAAAAACGAGAAGTTATCCTATGCAGTGCGGGCCCAGTCCCACTGCATGGGTAAACAAAAAATAAGTATTTTTTTCTGCACTGATGGGCACTGATGAGGCAACACGGATGGGCACTGATAGGCGGCACTGATGGGCAGCACTAATGAGGCTGCACTGATGGGCACTGATAAGCAGCAATAATGAGGCTGCACTGATAGGCGGCACTGATGAGGCTGCACTGATAATCAGAACACTGATGATCTTCAGTTCCTTGCCAGTTATTGGCACTCTTTTCTTCACACAGACACAGCGAGTAGAGCAGGGGTAGGCAACCTTAAAGGGGTGGAGATCTACCTGAACAACATGGGAGAAGTCAAACATCACCGGGCACAGTGTCACCTACTCACACCTGATTTAAACCTCTAATTGCCATACTGTCAATCACTGCTCAGTGCTCTGCCCCTCCAGTGCTCATTGAGAGGCTGAGCCATATGCCGGTCAGGCATCTGGATGGATCCCGACATTATATTCGGGATTCATCAAGAGACTGGAGCAGCTCTGTGATGTCCGCCAACAGCGGGATAGAAGAGCAGAAGTAAGTGCAATTCTGTGACTCACACGAGAGGTATAGTTAAAAGAGCTTTTGCCGTACTTCTTTTTTAAAGTTATTTTAACTTTTTTTTTTTTGCTTTAAATAACAAACATGTCATACCTACCTGCTCTGTGCAATGTTTTTGCACAGAGCAGCCCAGATCCTCCCCTTCTCGGGCCCCCCGCTGGCGTTCCTGCCCCCACAGCAAGCAGCTGATCTCAGCAGAGCAGGCAGATGGCTGGTCCATGTCCACTCCGCTTATACAGAGCAGACACAGAGAGCCCTCTCTCCTCTATGGGCGGTCGGATGTTAACGGACATCCTGTCCTTTTATACCCGATTGCCACTTGATCCGCTGGACAGGTGGGGAATGAATCTCCATCCCCACAAGTCTGTTTACACCCGCCCCTCCATAGAGGACAATCGAGGGTCCGATTGGGTCCGCCTGCAAAACTGATAGGCGCACCCAATCGTTCCACTCATGTGAAAGGGGCTTTAAGGTTTGTAAAAGGTTACCAATAAGTCCTTGATGCAGACAACTATTTGAATAACAGCTAGACAATATACAGGCTGGAATCCCTGCCCTGGACAACCTAGGAACATTGAACTGATTGTAAACAATCACCTTGTAAACCAACCCATTCAGTTGAAAATAGAAATGAAAGGCAAGACATTTATGTAGAGATAGAAAAAGATAATTATAAATACCTGTTTTTCCTTTTTTTGTTTATAAGTGAAAACATTCCCTCTGTTCCCAGCTGCATAAGAGTGCTAGGGGCAGAGAAACAGCAGCACACTGGGTTCCCAGCCCAGCTAGGGAACTGACCAGTGTGTCTGCGTGGTGTGGTCAATTTTTAATAGGAGATCAGTGGGACTGGCAGGATCGCCAGGGAATTCACATAAAGGAAGCAATACAAAGAGATCAGGATACTTTCTCATACAAGTAAATGGTACAGCAGGCACATATCAGTGTTCCAGCTCATCCCAGTAGGGTTTAGTAGGGTTGATGACAGAACTCTGTGGAGGCCACTCAAGTTCCTCAACACCCAACATGTCAAACAGTCTTTATGGACCTACCTTTGCATACCTGAACTCAATAAATTGGATGGGTGCTCACAAACATTTGTTTACATGGTTTTTAGTATTAAATATTCGTTTTTATTTTTACATACTATTTGGCACACATATATGAGCCAGTTTCCAGTATCTATTTGGCCAATTTAAATAACCAGGGGTGTATCATGAAATTAGTGGGCCCGTGTGCAAGCTCACACCGCACCGATAATCCCAACCAATCCCAATGTCAACCAGGGACAGATCATCCTTACCTGCAGTGTTGGTCAGAGCACTGTGGGCCCCCCCCACCCCTCAGGGCCTGTGTTCAGTGAACACCCTTCACCCATGGATGATACGCCACTGTAAATAACCTTATAGGATATTCATAGATCTAAACACTTGTTAATGAAAAATGTATCAGCTATTGATCTAACTTATAAACTGCTATAAGTTACTGAAATAACCCTTTAAACAAAGGAAAATAAATGTGACAGTTTAGATCAGGGGTCTCCAAAATTTTCAAAGGGCCAGTTTACCATCCTTCAGACTTTAGGGGCCTGATTGAGGCCAGTGGGGGTAGAAAATGTCCCACACCCAGCATCATACGGTCGCAGGGTTGGTGGTCAGCAGGAGGATGAATAGTACCCCATCATTGGCATTAGTGGGAGGAATAGTGCACTAACATTGGTATCAGTGGAACACATAGTGCCCCCTAGTAGGTGTCAGGGGAGGAATAATATCTCGGGCCAGATAAAGGCTAGCAAAGGGCCACATCTGGCCATCGAGTCTCAGCCTCACCCTTGATTTTGATGGTAGGATAAGGTGACTTGATGGGTTTTCAAACCTTTATCAAGTGTTACTTTTTCCCATCATAAGCAAATGAATGTGATGCTTGGCTAACAGACACGAGGATCCATATTGGATTGCATTTGCTTGTATGATTGCTCCTTGATGACTGTGCACAGCCTTATCTGAGCATTATTTTGCAAAACTGCAGAATCATGCTCTTGTGTAATAGTGTGTACTCAGGCTTAATTATGTCATAATTTACTTGTAGGCAACCGCTCTCCATATATTGTTCAGATGTACACTTCATGTGATCTAAGTAGTACATGGGTATAATCCAACACAAATATATTCTTTCCCCAAAAATCATGATTGTGATCTTGGAATCATTCTAAGAAAGACCTTTAGTAAAAAAAATAATTTCTGTAAGAAGTGTACCTTTTAGAATAGCACTACCCTTTTGGAAGCAGCCAAGGTAAGAATTTGGGTGCTCAGCTTGCCCCTCTACTGACAAGTAGCTGTGTAGTAGCCTCTTTGAGTTCTGCAGGCACTGTCACTGCCCATACTCAATCAATGGAGACTTACACTGAGCATAGACTGTGTCTGCTAGTAGTAGATATACTATCAATTCAATTCATAGGTATTGCTAAATAGAACATTAATTATGAGAACCACACAATCATGTTCTATCCATTTTATTTTTCCTAGAATGTCCAAGAAAATCCAAGGTGGCTCCGTGGTGGAGATGCAGGGGGATGAGATGACTCGGGTTATTTGGGAGCTGATTAAAGACAAGCTCATTTTACCCTACGTGGAATTGGATCTGCACAGGTAATTTAATAGTTTGCTTTCACTCTGTTTCCTAATAAGCAGTAGTCATTCCTCTTGTCATATTATTATTGGCCACAGACTGATTCTTTGGTAAGAGGGCATGTACTATTAATCCAGATTATTAAAAGGATCATGTCATGTTAAATCTTCTAGTTTGTTAGTATGCATATGGTATTCCTTCATCCTTCATTACTGGCGGGTTTATTTTTGGTTATTAAGCAGTGGCATGACTTGTGCAGTCATAAGAGGTATATTTGTGTGTGTTCAGTGTATGCATTTCCCCTGATGTTCAGTCTTTTTCACATTGGACAGATCTGCCACCCTTTCTGTTGAAGGGCTAAACCACTTGGAGACTACATTGCATATTCCTGTTCTAGTCTATATGACTCTCTGCAGTCCTGAGATATCCATATATTTGTGTTTTAGATGGGGTTCGTAATGGTCTAATATCACATATGACAGACCACACAAACATGCTACAACTGAATATTTGCTTGTATTTTGTCAGTTAAACTTTGACCTCTGACTTAATAAGTTGTTTGCCATGCTCATCTGGGTCAGTTTCAAATACTTGCTGTGGATCATACACATGGTACAATGTCCAACCAGCTTAGTGAGTGGAAACATGTTGTCTTGTTTTAGATATATACATGAACATAATTAGCTTAAAGGAGTTGTAAAGGCAGGAGTTTTTTTTTTTTAATTTTAATGCATTCTATGTATTAAGATAAAAAAACCTTCTGTGTGTAGCAGCCTCCCCAGGACCCCCCTAAGTACTTATTTGAGCCCCATCTCTCTACAGCGATCTCCATGAGTGTCTTAGCTGTCCCAGACACTCCTCCTGATTGGCTCAAGCACAGCAGTGGCGCCATTGGCTCCCATGGCTGTCAATCAAAATCAGTCAGCCAGTTGGGAGAGAGGGTTGGGGGCTCCGTGTCTGAAGGGATATATGGAGCTCTTACTCAGCTTGGTTGCCCCCATAGAGAGTTGCTAGCTGAGGTGGCACTCGCCAGAGGGAGGGGCCAGGAGAGCAGAAGAGGGACCTGAGAAGAGGAGGATTCAGGCTGATCTGTGCAAATCCAACTGCACAGAGGAGGTAAGTATAACATGTTTGTTATTTTAAAGAAAAAAAAAAAGAATCTTTACAATCACTTTAATTTAGATAAACGTATCAATATATCTTAAAGTTTCCGAAATAAAGTGCTTCTTTGTGTCTGTGTGTGATAATATAGTCCTATGGTAAAAGCCATATTGGATAACGTAACGGCAGTGCTGCTTTGTGATTCTGTTTTAGTGGTGTTCTTTTATTTCATTGTAAGTCTGTAAGTGGCTATTCATGGCCTGGTCCCAGGGTTCCTCCAGAGGTTGTTAGGGGTTCTGTGAGCAATGAGCAATTTCTACCTCTCAGATGACGTCCCACTGACACCATTGATCTTTTTAGCGATCTGTAAGGGGGTAATTCTTAAAGTGGAGTTCCACCCTGTTAAAAGTCAGCAGCTACCAAAAGGGTAGCTGCTGACTGTTAACAATCGGCCACTCACCTGTCCCTCGATCCAGCAATGTGGCGGCCCGAGGGCTCGCTCTTCTCCCCCTCCCCTCGGCGGCGCCGGCATCGCAAGTGACTGGCCGGCGTATCTTCTGGGACCTGTGACGTGTCCCAGAGGATCGCCGAGAGGGGGGGAGGTGAACTTCCTTCTGGCTCCTCTGCGCCAGGAGAGGAAGTGGACCGTGGACCTTGTAAAAACAGGGTCCACGGTCCCCCCCCCCCAAAAAAAATGACATGCCAATTATGGCATGTCAGGGGGTCACCTCCTCCTTAAAGCGGAAGTTCCGCTTTAATGACCACAAGTGTAAGGAGCATTCTTCTCACTGACCATCACACTAATGTGTCATGAGTTGTAGATACAGTCATTTTTAGCAGGGGTTTCTTGAGACTGGAAAGTTACTGCAAGAGTTTCTCTTTATAGAAAATGGCTGAGGGAGACAACATTGAGTGTCTCTGACCACCAAAAGCCCTTATTGTTCTACACAGGCATGCATAATTTATTGAAAAATCTCTGTAATGGGACAGATCTTGCCTTCTTACTGGAAAGACAGGAAGAAGTACTTCAGCTCACAGTTCTAAATTATTTCTGCTTGCTGGCTAAACCACAAGATTTTACATTGAGTCTTGAGGGTTCAGGAAAAGGCAAATGTCTTGATGAAACAGCCTAATATTAACTGCATAAAGTCAGATTTTGTTTTAAACCTGGCATGGAGATCGGGGTTCGTGGAACCTCAGGGATCCTCCAGAAGCTGCTTTTTAGCAATGAGCGTTTCCTGACTTTTAGATGTTTAACCAATTTGCAGTAATTTTTTTAGCCATCTGTCTTGGGTTGGGTTGGGGGATACTTTCCACTGACTAGTGATGGAAGAAGCATAAGTTGAAGATTTAATAATTATTGGCAGGGGGTCCCTGAAGCCTACAGGTTATTTCAAGGGTTCCTTTGTGTTTTGAAAAGGTTGAGAGTGGCTGGCAAAGAGTGAGATTCTGATTAGATGTAATTTTGAAGAATGTGTTAAAGCTCACCTACAGACACTAGACAGCCCTTGCCGCAGAATTATGAAGGTTCTTCTTTTTCTTTTTTTTTTCTGGAATTGTACAAATAGATGTAGAATGACCCAACACTATTGCAAGTCTAGGTTTCTGTAAAATAGTCTGTTATAGAAATCATTAATTGTGTCTTTGATCTTTGTATGAATGAACTACACATCCTCTCTGCCACAGTGGCACACAGATTTGTAGTTCTCAATGGAAAACAAGTGCGGTGATCACAACACTCGTAGTCCATTGCTCTCTAACTGAAAGCCCATAACTCAATAAAAACCTAGAGCTGGAGGGAGAGCCTGCAGGAGCCTGGCATTGCGCCCTGTTCATGTGTTCATGGTTGCAATGCTTTGCAGGTTTATTTGCTAAAAAAATAACGAATGCAATTTTTTCATTTAATTTTTATATTTTTTTTTTTTTTTTTTTACACAAAAGCCACAAAAATATGTGCATTTACATGTATTATTATTTTATTATTATTTTACCCTTTAAAAATACACAGGCGAATGTCTGTCATTGTATAGCAGACAGCACATAGCATAAAATTGAATAAAATATCACTGCTTTGTAGACGTGTTCACTCAGCTCTGATGTGTGCACTTTGGACTTTTACCTTTCTTCCCTTTACTCTAGTTTATCCAACAATCTTGTTTATCAGGCAAAGACTTTTTCTAGTTGATCCATTGCACAATAATTATGGTTGCAAATCTTTAACAATGCAGAATTTGGAGAAAGGGTCACACCTCTAGGATTTCTAGTTCTCTAAGTTCTGGAATACTTTTTAACAACTCTTACACTCTGATAGCTATTACAAAACCCTAATTGTAGAATTGTTAATAAGCTTATCTACTAATAAATTATATTGAATAACTGCACCATTCCTATGGGCCTATTTATATGAGGCATGCAAATCCAGAAGGTTCTGTTTGCATTGTGAAAGGGGTACATTCTTACTTTATTTGAGAACATTGGTCTGTCTGCTGCAGATTTTATAATCCAAGTTCTTTTCTTAATACATTTTTGGAATACCTTGGAATCCATGTTTTCAGGCATCAAAAAACAAATCTGTACTGTAATCATAGGTCAAAATAATTAGACCTAGTATGCACAAAACAGTTATCAAATGTCATTACAGCAGCCAGACCGTCAATTCCTTTATTGGGTTCACAGACTTCCCATGAAATCCACACTTAAAGCGGAGTTCCACCCAAAAGTGCAACTTCCGCTTTTCTGGTTCCCCTTACTGACCATGGTGGCGGCAACAACCAAAAGCCGATGGAAACATTGGCTGGGGTGCCGACTTTGCTGGATTCCAGTGTCCTAATATTAAAAATCAACAGTTGCCGTATGTGTAGCTGCTGACTTTTAATTTTTGGAGGGGAAAACCAGAACACTGCTTTAAACAAAGCAAAGAACAAATATACCCCCTAGGCGGGACTAGGTAACTCCACCGCGTGTATTAAAATATAGCAGTTTATTCTTTCTTTAAAAGATTTAAGTATGAAAAAGTCACGTCCTCCAAATGGAGGAGACAAGTGTACAGAGAATACAAATGGTCTCTATACATATAACATACAATCCACCATGTGTACATCATTTCTACACCCAGACAGGGACCTTTAAAGATGTGATTCTTGAACAACGATTTCACAACATCCCCTCATTGGATGGTTAGCCCCACCCTAGCTGCCCCCCAAACCTTTGCCACACATCTATCAGGCTGGCACTATTATTATACCTGTCCCTTATGGAGCAGATATACAGCCACCTGGCCCACACCTATAGCTACTATTGAAACAGGTACCCACATGGTAACACGTTACCTAACTATTGCTAATTATGTGCTTGTTACACTGTAATGATTTGTTCCCCCTTTTCTTGTAGAAAATACAATTCTCTAATACAAATATTCCACAGATTTCTTCTCTTTCCGTTGCAATATACCCCTGATGAAGGGCTTCATTTGGCCCCGAAACGTATACGT
This sequence comes from Glandirana rugosa, assembly GCA_018402905.1. Lineage (NCBI taxonomy): Eukaryota > Metazoa > Chordata > Amphibia > Anura > Ranidae > Glandirana > Glandirana rugosa. The sequence goes on from BLSH010481413.1 coordinate 568,960, forward strand.
AGGGTATTGAATTCCATCCTGGGACAACGGAACTAATCCATTTCGAAACCTCCTACTGCAGCACAAGTGGATGTACACATGGTGGATTGTATGATATATGTATAGAGACCATTTGTATTCTCTGTATACTTGTCTCCTCCATTTGGAGGACGTGACTTTTTCATACTTAAATCTTTTATAGAAAGAATAAACTGCTATATTTTAATACACATGGTGGAGTTACCAATTTAAAGTCCCGCCTAGGGGGTATATTTGGTTTTTGCTAGTACACTATCCTGGGATGAGGTAACCACCACTAAGCCCTATTGTTGGTGGAACTATTACTTACTGCTTTAAACAAAACAGAGAGCACAAACAAAATAAAATGGCATCGGCAACTCTGAACATCACAAAAATGGCATACATCCAAAATTGTTGGTTTA
>BLSH010481413.1:586481-598452 GCA_018402905.1 Glandirana rugosa
CGCTTTTTTTTTTTTTTTTTTTTTTTTTTTTATAACAAGACTTTACAATCACTTTAACCACTTCAATACCAGGCACTTAGAACACTTCCCTACCAGGTAACCTGTAGATCGGCAGGTCGAGTGCTGCCACCACCACCATTGATGCTAAGGGAACCCGGACGTGTAGCTGTTCGGTTTCACAGCCAGGTCCCTACTGTGCATGTGCGAGCTGCCACTGCACTTTCCAACCGGCGGAGGAGATGGGAGCGCGGCTGCTGGTGTCCGTGGCCCTGGGCTCCCGGACGGGTGTCCTCTTCCCCCTCCACCCCGAAAGGTTCCAAATGTGACACCTGAGGGGGGGAGGAATCCGACCAGCAGAAGTTCCACTTTTGGGTGGAACTCCGCATTAATACCGTGTATCGCCCCCTTTAACATCAATGAAAGCTTGAAGTCTTGGTATTTGTGGATGAGGCTCTTTATCTTCTCAGATGGTAAAAATGCCCATTCCTCTTGGCAAAAAGCCTCCAGTTCCTGGAAATTCTTGGGCTGTCACATTTGAGATCTCCCCAGAGTGGCTCAATGATATTGAGGTCAGCAGACTGAGATGGCCACTCCAGAACCTTCACTTTACTCTGCTGTAGCCAATGACAGGTCAACTTGGCCTTGTGTTTTGTATCATTGTCATGTTGGAATGTCCAAGTACGTCCCATGCGCAGCTTCCTGGTTGATGAATGCAAATGTTCCTCCAGTATTTTTTGATAACATACTGCATTCATCTTGCCATCAATTTTGACCAAATTTCCTGTGCCTTTGTAGCTCACACATCCCCAAAACATCAGTGATCCACCTCTGTGTTTCACAGTAGGAATGATGTACCTTTCATCATAGGCCTTGTTGACTCCTCTCCAAATGTAGCATTTATGGTTGTGGCCAAAAAGCTAAATTTTGGTCTCATCACCCCAAATGACTTTGTGCCAGAAGGTTTGAGGCTTGTCTCTGTGCTGTTTGGTGTATTGTAAGCAGGATACTTTGTGGCATTTATGTAGTAATGGCTTTCTTTTGGCGACTCAACCATGCAGCCTATCTTTCTTCAAGTGCCTCCTTATTGTGCATCTTGAAACAGCCACACCACATGTTTTCTTAGAGTGCTGTATTTCACCTGAAGTTATTTGCGGGTTTTTCTTTGCATCCCAAACAATTTTCCTGGCAGTTGTGGCTGAAATTTTAGTTGGTCTACCTGACCGTGGTTTGGTTTCAACAGAACCCCTCATTTTCCACTTCTTGATTAGAGTTTGAACACTGCTGATCGGCATTCTCAATTCCTTGGATACCTTTTTACATCCATTTTCTGTTTTATACAGTTCAACTACCTTTTCCCGCAGATCCTTTGACAATTCTTTTGCTTTCCCCATGAGTCAGAATCCAGAAATGTCAGTGCCGCACTGGATGGAAGATGCAAGGGTCTGTCAGGAGTCCAGAAACTCTTTGACATTTTATACACACTCACTAATTACAAGCAAACAGATCACAGGTGAGGATGGTTGCCTTTAAAAGCCATTCAAACCCCTTTGTGTCAACTTGTGTGCATGTTATCAGGCCATAATCACCAGGGTATGTAAACTTTTGATCAGGGTCATTTGGGTAGTTTCTGTTGTCATTGTGATTTAAAAAGAGTAAACCCAGTTGATTGATAATAAATGGCTTCAACCAAACACTAACCATGAGTGAAAGAAAAGTTTCTGTGTTATAATTCATATTCTCTGAAAAGGAAATCTTAAATTATGCCAGGGTATGTAAACTTATGAGCACAGCTGGTATGTGTGTGTGTGTGTGTATATATATATATATATTTCATATTTTTATATTGTTTCTTTTTCAGATGGTGGAGGTGTTGCTCTTGGAATGTACAACACTGACAAATCCATTCAAGATTTTGCCCACAGTTCCTTCCAGATGGCACTGGTTAAAAAATGGCCCCTGTACATGAGCACTAAAAACACCATCCTCAAGAGATATGATGGACGCTTCAAGGATATATTCCAGGAAATCTATGAGAAGTATGTAGCACAACATAGCCAACATAATGTGGTTTGTCCGAATATATTTTTTCATTATTTTTGAGAAAATGCATTTGAGTTGTGGTAAACTACCACAAAAGAAGCATTTCCATATTGTCATATATTTGATTTAGAGGCAAATTGTAATGTGCTTGGTCATTCTGCTTTCAGCTTTGTTCAGCACAGGTCCTGGAGTTCTGCTGACACTACAGTAGAGTTCATTGAACCTCACATATAGTATCTGAACATGCAGGCCTTGTTTGTCTTTGGAGACCAGTACCAGTTGGTACTTACAGTGTAAACAAGACTGACTGACTGATTTTGGTGTACATATCGTTTTACAGTAAGGTCCCCTAAATGGATTTTGCTATCTGAACTTGGTTGCTCATAATCATGGATATTTGTTTTTATGCAAATTACATTATGTTGAAGCAATAATGTACAGTGGGTATAGAAAAGAATCACCCCCTTTAAAATACTCACATTATGTTGCTTTGCAGCCTGAAATGAAGACCGTTTTTGTTTTATTCAGTTGCAACTTATAACATCCAAGTGAAAGATATAACACCTACATGTCTGAAAGCAATAAAAAAAAATTCAAAAACAGAATCACAGAGTTGGAAAAAGGATCACCCCCCCCTCCTAAAATATGACTAAACACTCAATTGGGTGTAGCTAATCACCTTCTCAATGACACACAAAGCCATTTGATTTTCAACTGTAATCAGCTGTAGTCATTTTGATTAGTGAAGCATGAAAAGAGCTTTCCTGGAGCTTTACAGTCCCTGTTAGTGCAACTGAAGCAAATGATCAACTATGGGTGGCAAGGCACTGTCAAAAGATCTCCGAGATACAGTTGTGGACAGGCACACATCAGGAAATGGAAGCAAAAAAGCTTCAAATGCTTTATCAATGCCTAGAAGCACAGTGAAGTATATTATTAAGAAGTGGAAGGTATTTGGTACAATACAGACCCTCCTTGGATCAGGACGTCGCTCTAAACTGGATGAAAGAGCCAGGAGGAAACTGGTCAGGCTACTAAAAGGCCTACAGCAACTCTGAAGCAGTGCCTGTGACAACAATATCACAAATTCTCCACAAATGTGGCTTGTATGAGACGGTTTGCAAGAAAAAAGCCACTCCTCAAGTAAGGCCACATGCAGTCATGACTGAGCTTTGCCAAAATGCACCTGGATGATTCTGAGGCCACATGGAATAAGGTATTCTGGTCAGAGGAGACTAAAATGTAATTATTTGGCCTCAACACCAAACAATATGTCTGTCAGAAAGCCAATACAGCTTACCACCCAAATAACACCATTCCTACAGTAAAGCAAGGGTGTAGTAATATCCTGTTATGGGGGTGTTTCTCTGCAGCAGGGACTGGAGCACTTGTGAGGATAGAAGAAAACGGATTGGCAAAATATCAAATTCTTGAGGAAAATCTGCTGCCCTCTGCCAGAAAGTTGTCAATGGGAAGAAGGTTTACCTTCCAACATGACAATGACCCAAAGCACACAGCAAAAATGACCACACAGTGGTTGAAGGAGAAAAGGGTGAATGTCCTTGCATGGCCTAGTCAGAGCCCAGACTTAAAACCCCATTGAAAATTTGGGGAATGACTTGAAGACTGCAGTCCACAAACGACGGTCTCATTTAAAGTTCCAGGGTGTGGAAAAAAATTAAAAATCAGCAGCTACTAGTACTGCAGCTGCTGACATTTCATATATGGACATTTACCTGTCTAGGGAGCCCGCAATGTCAGCACCCAAGACGATTTTTCAGATCGGCTGTCGGGTGCTGCTGCCACCATCTCCACAAAGGGAAACCTTCAATGAAGCCTTTCAGCTTCACGGCTGGTTCCCTACTGCGCATGGGCAAAGCGCACTGCACTTTCTAATTGGCCGGGCGACATAGGAAGGAGGAGTGGGGGCGAACGTCTGAAGGATGGTGCCGTCTCCCGGAAGGTGGGGCGGCGCCGTCTCCCGCAAGTGGGGATGGGAACTTGTCAAAAACAGGTTCCCTCTCCCTTGAAAGATGCCAAATGTGGCACCGGAGTGGGTGAGGAAGCAAATAAGCAGAGGTTCCACTTTTGGGTGGAACTCCGCTTTAACTGAACTTGAGCTGTTCTGCAAAGAAGAGTGGGCAAATATTGCAAGGTCTAGATGTGCAAAGTTAGTAGAGGCATACCCAGATACAGAAGTGTGTGGCTGTGCAGTTACGCAGTGGCAGTGAATACAGACTTGCATGTTGGTGCAGTGGCAGCAAATACAGAAGCATGTGAGGGTATCGTGACAGTGAGTATGGAGGTGTGCTTTGGTAGAGTGTCGGTGAGTATAGATGTGTGCACTGGTGGGGAGTGCAGAATTGCAGGCCACTGCAGTAGCAGTTTGTACAAAAGTGGGCAATGGTACAATGGAAGCAAGTGCAGATGTGTTAAAAATTAAAATTTATTCACCCAATACGGGTCAATAAAAATTGATAATCAGCGCTAATGGTATGTCATACAAAACTGTATAAACTGATTACACTGATAACTCAAATATACCTGCTCCAGCCTCAGCTGCTGCTATTAAAAATTCAATCTCAATTCAAACCACGTACAACAATACAAATACGATAAACTGTATATAGCAGCGCTAACAACACCACCATAAGTGATGTCGGCCCCAAAGTGCAAAAAAAGGGGGCTAACATATGAGTCCCAGTAAAAGTATTACCGTAATTAGTCCATAAAGAGTATTTCTTCTGTGAAGTCTTCAGAATGTTCAAACCTCCACCACACCACGTGAGAAAACTGGGTTCTCCCTATATGGAGAGACTCACCAAATGCAAGTCAATATAATTCCCATAATGGATCTCTCAAGGTATCCACACTGGTCTGCTCGGCACCATGACCCCCTAGTCATATCAAGGAGTCCTCTGCACATCCACTAGAGATATCCTAGTATGAAGCCCATGGCATTAATTCCTGCAACAAGATCAATTTGGTCATTCTTAAATGGCTGTAGTAGATCTTTCAGCCAGCCTGTCTTCAAACTTCACAGATTTTTTTGCTCCCGGTGCAAAAAAAAAAAAAATCAGTAAAGTTTGAAGACAGGCTGGCTGAAAGGCCCTGCAAGAAGGACTGGCTGAATCTCGATCCGTGTATAGGCAGGGAGATTGTACAGAAGTTGATCTACCGACTGACTTCTGTACAACCACCCTGTTGGATTTTCCCTGCTTGATCAGTGCCGTAAGCTATAGCCAGCAGAGCTGATCAGTGTATTCTGATGGTGGGGAAGTCTCCCTGCTGTCAGAATGCAATGGCTCAGCGGGGAGGATTGATTGATTGGACTGGTTGAGAGTGGGAAAAAAAAGAATGCTCTATGGGCTGCTTTAGTAAACCACTTCCACTGCATTGTCTGGACCAGAAAAAAAGAGGACAAAGGATACTTATACAAGTGACAAAGTATAATGACCTTTTATATACAGTACATGACATATGCATGAAAAGACACTGGGGAGTAAAACGTGCAGTAGCCTTCCTGAACAGTGAGCTTTGCGATCCCCTGTTCTGTCTATTTCAATGGATTGCGATCCCCTGTTCTGTCTATTTCAATCTATTGCGATCCCCTGTTCTGTCTATTTCAATGGATTGCGATCCCCTGTTCTGTCTATTTCAATCTATTGCAATCCCTTTTCTGTTGTATATGTCCAGATCTGTCTGTGTGCATGGTCATCCAAGGATATCAGTAAATGTAGCAAATGTTTGTCGGTATAATTATAGAAAAACAAAATAATGGAATTAAAATTTTGGCTTGTATAATTTAATATATTGAGGCAGTTGTTATAACTATATTGAATCATATCTGTCCAAGCATTTTTGTTCTGTTTAACCAAAAGTTATTGAATTTATAGCAGATGGCAGAGTTTAATACATGCAAGTGGAAATATCCAAATATAACTTTTTTTTTTTCTTTCATCTAACAATTAACAGAATGTTTAAATTTGAAATTCTGCTTTTATTTTGCAGGGAATACAAATCTCAGTTTGAGGAAAAAAAGATCTGGTATGAACACAGGCTTATTGATGACATGGTGGCCCAAGCATTAAAATCTGAGGGTGGCTTCATCTGGGCATGCAAAAACTATGATGGAGATGTCCAGTCAGATTCTGTTGCTCAAGGTGAGAAATTAACTAAGAATATTTTGTATGGATGAATCTACCCACTCTTTGGTTATCCATGCATTTCTGCTGTTTATGTCGCATTTGATTCATTTTAAGTTTTTTGCATTCTTGAAGATGATGCCTTTTATAATGTGAAACCAACCCCGTTCCAGCATCTCATCCCCCAGTGCTTGTGGCAATGCTCAATTCCGGGTTCTACTTCGGGTGTCCCAACAACAGCCAGTCAAGTTGCTTCCGTGTCACAGGACTGTGGCCTTAAAGAAGTCTGTGCAACCTTTTTTTTCATGTAACGCCAAGCCCTCCACTAAGTTACCCAGCTTCTGCTAGTGTCCCTTTGTTTTCCCGGCTGGTCCCACCTCCTGGTGTGTGCTGTTCGTAGGCACTACTCTAGGTTCACTCTACCTGCCCACTGGTGCTACTCCTGGTTTGCTTCATCTAATGCTCCCAGCACTTCACCTGTCACTGCTGGTGCTACTCCAAGTACACTCTGTCTTTTGCTCCTGGCCGCTGGCATGGTTCCTGGTACACTCCTCCAGTCACCCCAGGCTGCTGACACCATTCCTGGTATTCTGGCTGTTGCTCCTGGCCGAAAGGTGTAGTTCTTAGTACTCTACTCCAGTTGCTCCTGGCTGCTAGCATTGTTCCTGGACACTTTTACCCGATGTGCTCCACGTATTGTTCTGAATGCTGGCACCATAACCACCACACTCTCTTTGCCAAAATACCATCATTCTCATAGACTCTGCTTTTTAGCGAATGCAGTCAGTGAGGGTAGGATCTGGCTTACTCTGTTCATTTGGGTCGTGACATAAAGCAAGTGATATTTTATGTGCATGTTGTTAACATTTCAACTGTGTACAGGCAGTCCCCTAGTTACAAACATCCGACTTACAAACGACTCCTACTTACAAACGGAGGGAGACAACAGGAAGTGAGTGGAAATCTCCCCTAGGAAGGGAAATTCACTCCTGTAAGAGTTATTATGGGAAAAGGTGCCTCCACTGATGCTTTATCACCAAGGTTTGTTTCCACAACAACCCAAAATTTTCTAAATCCAATTATCATTGGGACAGGAAGTGATGTGAAATCTTCTGAACAGAAACATAGACAGCACAACAAACATTACAGGGGTGTTACCCCTTCCCTATGCTATCCGAAAAGCTTAAAAAAAGTTATTTTGACTGAAGCTACACTTAAAAAATGTACCTGTTCTGACTTACAAACAAATTCAACTTAAGAACAAACCTACTGTCCCTATCTTGTTTGTAACCCGGGGACCGCCTGTATTAGGCATTTGTCTGAAGTTCCATGTTAGTGGTTTAATCCTTATAAGTTTCACAGATGCATTATCAGAATCGGTGTCCTGCTGCTAAGTGTAGTAGTTTTACAGCGGTTGTAAAGACAAAACTATTGCATAATACATTTTAAAGTGTAACTAAAGGAATTTTTTAAATTTCATTTTGGATAGAATAAGGGCGGGTTATAACCCTTGTCAGATTTGTTTTTGCCATCCATCCCATTGGTGAGATCCCTCTTAACTTCCTTTCCCATTGCCAAAACAGGAAGTGAGAGGAAATCTCTCCAAAGTCAGGGAACAATGTGCCACCAGAACTAGTATCCCCATTGGAAGATATCCCCTCAAATAGCTTTCTGCTGTCAAGACAAAATTTGGGATTTTTTTTAGTATCACCTTCGATTATAGCAGTAAACTGCACAAATGGAGTGAATCTCCCTAACCAGGGGCACAGACAGCAATAAAAACTGACCTGTGTTCTAATCTAATCTAACACTATCCGAAACTTAAGGCTTCATGCACACAGGAGCTTTTTTTTAGCCTTTTTGCGCCAGCGTTAATGAGCGCATTTTTAGCACTGGCATCAATGGCCGTTTTTTTTTTTTTATTCTTTTTTCAATAGACACAAAACTTCCAAAACCGTTGGTGAGTGGCGTTAAGCCCCTTACACACGGGACGATGATTGCACGTACGATCGTGTCAAATCGTATGTTGGCTGTTGTATGTAGCATACTGATTGCACTACACAATCATACGACCGCAGAAGAATGTTCAGGTGCATGTAATTAGCATCCGGCCATTCCTGACTTTGGAGCATGCGTGTTTTGCACAATACAACTTTGTTGTACCAACTGCTCTGTACACACGATACAACGGTCGTATGAGAGCTTGTTGGTACGACCAAGTTTTCTAGTCTGCTCATACAACTCCCTTGTACGACCGTCGTATGTTCGATTGTTCAAATCGCGCATACAGTCAAAAACGTCCTGTGTGCATGAGGCCTACAAAAAAAAAGTTTTGCCTTTTTGGTTACACTTTTTTTTTTTACAGTGGACTGCTTTTTAATTTGTAAAATGTCAGCACAACTGGAATGCATCATTAGGACATGACCATGCATCTAACATTTCAGATTGTTTTCATTGAGCCCTGTATTCTCTTGGATCTGTATATCTCTAGGATATGGTTCTTTGGGAATGATGACCAGTGTTTTAATATGTCCGGATGGCAAGACTGTGGAGGCAGAAGCAGCACACGGCACAGTAACCCGTCATTATAGGATGCACCAGAAAGGCCAAGAAACATCTACTAATCCTATTGGTAAGTATAAAAACATATTTTATATTTGCACTTCTGCATACTGTACATTTTAGGTTTTTGTTCTGACTCTTTATAGAAAAGTCTGGCTGTTTGGAATATTAAGCCTTGTACACACGATTCGATTGTCGTACGAGCGCGCTTCTGATTTTTGTCAAAAGCTTGTGTCCATGATTTTGTAAAGCATACTGACTATCTGAAAATTTTCATTCGACCTGAACTCCATGTCAGAAGTGATGTAATGTTTTGAATATTTTTTGCATCTTTTTTTCCTTTCTGAGCATGCATAGTCTCGGTCGTATGATTTTTTTCGGACAAAAATCTGGCGGTGCGTTGTCGTACGAAAAAAAAAATTCTAACCTGCACATCCAGCTTTTGTTTGACAAAAAATCTAAATCTGCTGTTGAAAGGAGCATTCTAACAGTAAGAATTTCGGACAACAGACCATCGAATGAAAATTGCCATCCGAAAATCAGATCGTGTGTACGAGGCTTTAGATTTTGGACGCCACTGATTACAACAAAAACTTTCCAACTGATTGTTATTGTGCAGGTCTAGTAATTCCAGTTTGTTTATAGCATATATGTAGACCGCGAACAATGGGTAGATTGCATTTAACCTGTTGCTGACTCCTGCAGTAATTAATCATTAAATGTATTTTTTTAATTCATTCATTTTCAGGTTTCATCGCTGCCGCACTTTGACAATTGCACGGTCATGCAGCGCTGTACCCAAATTACATTTTTATCATCTTTTTTGCACACAAATCGAACTTTCTTTTGGTAGTATTTAATCACCACTGGGTTTTTTATTTTTTGCTAAAAAAGACAGAACATTTCGAAAAAAAAAGTTTTTTCTATCCGTCATCGGATCGGATGACAATGGACAGACGGATCCGTTGCCATCCGATTTCCCATGGGGGAGAGCAGGGTCTCTGATGGATCTGTCTCTGCACAGAGAGGGGAGATGGATCTGTCATCCGTCGGTACAGCGGGGATCAGCGGATCAATCCCCGCTGAGCAAAACGTAGCCCGCTTAGGAGACGGCCGTGTGAAACCGGCCTTACTCTAATTGCCACATCTGCTAAAACTAAAGTTTCTGTAATTGCTAGTTGCCTGACTACCATGCCAACTTTCTGACATTGTTCTGTAGTAAAGGACTTCTGACCTTAACTCGCACAGAATGCATCACATGTACAGACCGTTCAGGTCCGCCTGTCAGTTTTTCAGGTGAACCTAAACAGACAGGTCCTATGGAGCGACCGATGACATGTCCGCTGACATCCGATCCGCTAAATACAGATGGATGAAATCCCTATTTCTCCTTACGTTAACTGACAGATGCAGCTCTTCATTGACTTTGTGGGGTTTTATGTTCGTCCCACTAGGAGTTAACTAGGCAGGGAAAAGAATCAGCTGGCCCCTCCCCTGGGGGCCGTCCTCTCTTCCTACATCAAACCCCCTCACAGTATAGCTCTTCAGTTTCAATGCCTAGTTCGCAAGGAGTTGACCTGGCTTCCCTGCTATAGGGAACTGCGGTCCTGTTATGACCATTTTTTATCTTTGCTGCAATCAAGATGATATGCTATCAAGAAGCCGGTCGGGGCATAGAGAGTCCTGGAGCTCTGTACTTTCCTCGACCTGGCCAACATGATGCGAAGCCAGTCCCGCTATGGGGGACCCGCCGCATCTTGCCCGCTCCGTGCGGGCGGCCCGGGGTGGAATTCCGCTATTGGTCCCCTTTACCGATGCGATTCGGCAGGGCGACTTTGGGCCTGCAGCATACCGCCATCAGGGGCGAAAAGTCTGCATTCAGGTGGCTACCGTGACGTCGGACTGGTAAGTGAGCGCCCTGCCTTCCCCCCCTTTTAAGGGCGTGAAGAGGGCCCGACGACCGGAAACTTGTGATTTTCACATTTGCCCGGGGTAGCCACCGGTGGGATCAGATCCCCATCTTGCCCCCTGCCACACCTCGCCCCCCCCCCTCCAGCACCGTGCGGTCGTTCGGCCTTCTCGTCCGTATCGCCATGCGGCGTTCGGCCGCCATTTTGCGGCGGACTGCCGCCATTTTGCCGTAGCCGCGGACATTTTCAGTCTATGGGGCTTTCCCTCTAGCGCTCGGAGCTGCCATTTTTGGTACTGCACGTTGCCTTGGAGGTGTGTTCAGCCTCTAGTGTTTCCTGGCGGCCATTTTCACTGCATGATCTGCACATTTTACACGTGGCTGCAGCTTCTCTCTTCTCTCAGGAACGGCGGTGACAGGGGCAGCTCTTACTGACGATCTGCACTAACAAGGCAGCAGAACAGCAAGTATAGCTGGGCTCCCTCTGGGTGCTGGTGGTGGCGGGGTGCTGTCCTCTGACTAACTGTGGGTGTGTGGCTGTGTGCGGGGCGCCCCTTCCATCCCTGTGTCATTTCTGGCAGCTATGACTGATCTCCCTGCTGAACCTGCTGAGGTGGCATCAGCAGCCACGCAATCTGACCAAGGGGCTTTTCTCAACCAGTTGCGGGCGGTTTTCACTGAGTTTTTTTTCCCCGTGGGGACGCCGCTCCGCGGGTCCCCAGGAAGCCTCCCCCTCCTTTATCCTCAGGGGAAGATTCTGAGCCGGAGGTGGCCTCCAGGGTCTCGGGGACCCCGGGGGACCTGTCTGATGAGGAGACGGGTGGTGACAGTGTGTTAACTGAGGGTGACCAGGGGCCAGCTGCTGACCAAGAAAAAGTGCTGGTTGCCGCTATTATCGCTGGCATTCGCACTAAGTTGCAGCTGGATCAAGATGGCGAATCACGATCTGCTGCGTATGTGTGTGGTTCTTCCAGGCCCCCCAAGACCTATCCTTACAATTCATTTTTTGACCATTTCCTATATCGTGAATGGCAGCACCCACAGCGTTCTTCCTCACTGACTACACGTTTTGCTGTACGCTATCCCTTTGAGGAGAGCTTCCTAAAGAAATGGGAGTCACCTGTGGTGGATCCGCCAATTGCACGCCTCACTAAGGCAACTACTATTCCTATGGAAGGGACTCCTTCCTTCAAGGATCCTGCTCATAGAAAGACAGAGGCACTTTTGAAGTCCCTGTTCTTGAACGCGGGCTCTGCTGTGCGACCGGCTTTGGCTGCGGCCATGGCAGCACAGCATCTCTCTGAATGCATGGAGG
>BLSH010481413.1:598462-609272 GCA_018402905.1 Glandirana rugosa
CTCTCTACGACACGACGGTACCGGCGTCGGTTTCGGCCAGCGTGTCGTCTCGGGCGCAAGTTCTTGTCCCTGAAGTTTTCACGGAGACAGAAAGATACTCGTCCTAGGAACTTCCTTCCTCAGGGAAGGTATCCTTATCATCAACGGAATCACTCCGCACGTTAACCGCCTAGGTGGTGTCCACTGAGGGTAAAGAAATCCTTCGAGAGGAGTTTCCCTATCGCATGTCGTTTTGCACATCAGTCACTCCTTCTTGCGACACCCACGACGGTAAGTGCTATATCCTTGGGGCCAGCTGCTGACCAAGAAAAAGTGCTGGTTGCCGCTATTATCGCTGGCATTCGCACTAAGTTGCAGCTGGATCAAGATGGCGAATCACGATCTGCTGCGTATGTGTGTGGTTCTTCCAGGCCCCCCAAGACCTATCCTTACAATTCATTTTTTGACCATTTCCTATATCGTGAATGGCAGCACCCACAGCGTTCTTCCTCACTGACTACACGTTTTGCTGTACGCTATCCCTTTGAGGAGAGCTTCCTAAAGAAATGGGAGTCACCTGTGGTGGATCCGCCAATTGCACGCCTCACTAAGGCAACTACTATTCCTATGGAAGGGACTCCTTCCTTCAAGGATCCTGCTCATAGAAAGACAGAGGCACTTTTGAAGTCCCTGTTCTTGAACGCGGGCTCTGCTGTGCGACCGGCTTTGGCTGCGGCCATGGCAGCACAGCATCTCTCTGAATGCATGGAGGAACTTAGAAAGGACCTGGTAGGCGGTCGCCTGATGGAGGCACCTCAGAAGGCTGAGTTTTTACTCCAAGGGATTAATTACCTCTGTGACGCGGCTGTGGATGTTCTGCCCTTGTTGTCCAGAATATCGATCTCGGCCATCAGACTTCGTAGAATTCTTTGGCTGCGTTCCTGGTCGGGTGACCTCGCTTCCAAAAGAGGTTTGGCTGACCTTCCTTTTCAGGGTGGGCGCCTATTTGGCTCGCGTCTTGATGAAATCATCAAGGATTTCACGGGGGGTAAGAGTACCTTCCTTCCGGAGCCCCGCTGGCGTGAGTTTCGCCGTAGACAGGAGCCTTCTACGTCGGGTCAGAAGAAGCTTTTTCGTGCCTCAGGCGCGGCAAGCAAAGGGACCCGTTCCAGTAAGGTCACTGCAGGGGCCGGAAGACGGCAGTGGCAGCGCAAAACAGAAAAGACGGAAGACAAGTCTTCCTCAGCCTGATGGGTTGCCCCCACCCGAGTGTCGGGTGGGGGGACGTCTTCTGGGGTTTGCAGATCGGTGGCTGGCTCACATTTCCGACCGCTGGGTCCGGGAGGTGGTGTCCACCGGGTACAGGATAGAGTTCGTCACTCTACCCCCAGACAGGTTCTTCCCATCAAATTTAAGTCTCCCGCAGGAGCGCAGGAAGGCCCTTTCCAGGGCGGTACAGGCCCTTTCAGACCAAGGGATGATTATACCGGTTCCCCCCGGGGAGAGGTTTCGAGGTTTTTACTCAAATCTTTTTGTGGTGCCCAAAAAAGGGGACAGATTTCGGCCCATCCTGGACCTGAAGGCCCTAAACAAGTACATCAGGGCGCGAAAGTTCCGGATGGAGTCTGTTCGGTCGGTTGTGGCCGCCCTTCACCAGGGGGAATTCTTGGCATCGTTTGACATAAAGGATGCGTACCTCCATGTACCCATCCATCCGCGACATCAGCGCTTCCTGCGGTTCGCAGTTGGGGATCGCCATTTTCAATTTGTAGCTCTCCCTTTCGGCCTGACCTCCGCACCCCGGGTCTTCACAAAGTTGCTAGCCCCGGTGTTGGCGTTGCTGCGTCAGAGGGGAATTGCGATAGTGGCATACCTGAACGATCTGCTCCTGCGAGCGGACTCTGCCTCTGCCCTGGAGGAGAATGTGAACATCACAATGGCCTCACTGCTGGACTTCGGCTGGTTACTCAACCTGAAGAAGTCGTCGATGTCTCCTTCCCGCCGTCTGGAGTACCTGGGTCTCATTCTGGACACAGAACAGGCGAAGGTGTTTCTCCCTCCGAAAAAACTGCAGGGCTTACAGTCGGCTGTGCGCACTCTCTTGTCGCACCGTCGGTCTTCATTACGGTTCTGTATGAGGCTGCTGGGGCTCATGGTCTCGTCGTTCGAGGCGATACCTTTTGCCCAGAGTCACACGCTTTTCTTCAACGAGCAATTCTGGCTCAGTGGGACAAGTCCCACCGGTCATTGGATCTTCCGATCCAGCTGGGCCCCCAGACCAGGGTGTCTCTGACCTGGTGGCTTCGGGACTCGGCCCTCACTCAGGGGAAGTCGTTCCTGCCTCTTCAGTGGATGATAATCACCACGGACACCAGCCTCACGGGCTGGGGTGGAGTCCTGGGGCAGCTATCAGCCCAGGGTCGTTGGTCGACCCAGGAGGCTTGCCTGCCCATCAATGTGCTGGAGCTGAGAGCAATCAGGCTGTGTCTTTTTCATTGGACAAAGAGATTGCAAGGCCGTCCGATCCGAATTCAATCGGACAATGCCACGGCTGTGGCGTATGTAAAACATCAGGGCGGCACAAGAAGCCCAGCGGTGGCTGCAGAGGCAGCTCTGATACTGCATTGGGCGGAACTTCACGTTCCGGCAATCTCAGTGATTTACATTCCAGGTGTGGAGAACTGGCAGGCGGACTTTCTCAGTCGCCAGAAGTTGGACCAGGGGGAATGGTCCCTCCACCCGGAGGTGTTCAACCTGCTTTGCCGCAGATGGGGGACGCCGGATGTGGATCTCATGGCGTCCCGGTTCAATCACAAAGTGAGAGCCTTTGTGTCCAGAACAAAGGATCCGTTGGCAGTGGCCACAGACGCTCTGGTGGCCCCCTGGAGCCATTATCGTCTCCTGTACGCCTTCCCTCCGATACGTCTGCTCCCGAGATTGGTGCGCAGAATAATGATGGAGGGAATACCAACCATTCTGGTGGCCCCAGATTGGCCCCGGCACACCTGGTACGCCGACGTGGTGCAAATGGTGGCAGACGCCCCTTGGCGGCTTCAGATGCGAGACGATCTCCTGTCTCAAGGACCCATATTGCACCCTGCTTTACCCTCCGCTGGCTTTGACGGCTTGGCTATTGAGTTCCAGGTACTGAGGGATAGGGGAGTGGCCGACTCCGTGATCCCTACTCTGTTGAAAGCTCGCAAGTGCACTTCTCGCAAGATTTATCACCGCATCTGGAAGGCTTACATTGCTTGGTGCGAGGCGGAGGGCTATAATCCTCGCTCGTTTGTCGTGTCCAGGGTCCTGACCTTTTTACAGCAGAGCCTGAATAAGCATTTGGCCTTGAGTACTCTCAAGGGCCAGATCTCAGCCTTAGCCATACTTTTTCAGAGACCTTTGGCTTCGCACTCTCTGATTCGTACCTTTGTACAAGGTGTGCGACATGTGGCGCCTCGGATGAGATCCCAGATGGCCCCGTGGGATCTGAATCTGGTGCCTTCTGTTCTTCAAAAACCACCTTATGAAAAAATCAGGGAGATCCCCTTACCACTTCTGTCGCAGAAGGTGGCTTTCTTAGTTGCCATCACTTCTGGCAGACGAGTGTCGGAATTAGCTGCCCTATCGTGCAAGTCTCCTTATTTGGTGATGCATAAGGATAAGGCGGTCTTGCGACCCCTTCCTTCTTTTCTTCCGAAGGTAGTCTCTTCTTTTCATATCAATGAAGATATCGTTCTACCTTCGTTGTGCCCTCGTCCTGCGCACCCAAAGGAGGTTGAGTTGCATGCTTTGGACGTAGTGAGGGCCTTACGGGTGTACTTGGCTGCTACAGCTCCTTTTCGTAAAGCTGATGCCTTGTTTGTTCTGCCAGAGGGCCCGCGCGAAGGATTGGCGGCCTCTTCGGCTACGATTTCTCATTGGATTAGAAAAACCGTGATTCATGCGTATTCTGTTCGGGGCAAGGTTCCCCCTTTTCCGGTCACGGCTCATTCTACCCGGGCGGTTAGTACTTCCTGGGCCTTCAGACACCAGGCCTCGTTGTCACAGGTGTGCAAAGCGGCCACGTGGGCCTTGGTTCACACTTTCACTAAGTTTTACAAAGTTGATGTGTTTGCATCTTCGGATGCTGCTTTTGGCCGCAAAGTTTTGCAGGCGGCAGTGTAGGCGCGACTGGCGCCTTCTCAGAGATTCAGTTGGGTACAGTTGTTAGCGTTTACCCACCCCTCTTTTTGACACAGCTTGGGGACGTCCCCACAAAGTCAATGAAGAGCTGCGTCTGTCAGTGAACGTAAGGAGAAAAAGGGATTTTATTAAAACTTACCGTAAAATCCTTTTCTCCGAGTTCACTGACAGACGCAGCACCCACCCCTCTGGGCTCTGTTTCTATACGGCTTGTGTACGAACTGAAGAGCTATACTGTGAGGGGGTTTGATGTAGGAAGAGAGGACGGCCCCCAGGGGAGGGGCCAGCTGTTTCTTTTCCCTGCCTAGTTAACTCCTAGTGGGGCGAACATAAAACCCCACAAAGTCAATGAAGAGCTGCGTCTGTCAGTGAACTCGGAGAAAAGGATTTTACGGTAAGTTTTAATAAAATCCCTTTTTTCCATCCATCTGGCGGATCGGGTGAAAACATACAGACGGTCCGTGTTCATCCGATCCCCCATAGAGGAGAGCAAAGCTCTGACAGGTCCGTCTGCACGGAGTGCAGAGACGGACCTGTAATTCGCCGGCTCAGGGGGGATCAACAGATGGATCCCCACTGAGCAGCGGAGCCCGTCAAAACGGGCTCTGTACGTGTGAAAGGGCCCTTAAGTTGAAAAATGTTAAGGCTTTAGAACCACTTTAAGGCCAGTGTAATAGCTAGAGAACTTAAATTCTCTGAAGAAAGCCAGGGTGCCCTCATTTGCAATGAATTATGAAACTTTCCACTGGGTGGAGGATTATGCTTTTATGTGGGGTTATTTTTGGAAGAATGTTCATTTCATGGATATCGCCCATTAACCCCCCCCCCCTTCCTCTAGCCGTGAGATTATTATTTTTTTTTTTTTCAGAGATTGATGGGAACTGATAATAGCCTGTTTTTATTATAAAGCAAAAAAATTAAAAAAAATACAAGTCAGACATTATTTATTCTGTTGTAACTACTAAATGGTTAGTCCTCATTTTGAAAACATCTCCAGCTTTAATGGCCAAGAACAGACATGCATTCATACTGCATTATGGTATAAAACATTTATAACACATTTGCATTTGATCATTTTAGGTCTGTAGTGTCCTATAGGTTTTAATTCCCCTATGAACAACTATAATTAATGATTTGTTTTGAGTTTTGGAGATGTGTCTTTTTATATTTCCTATTCAATATCTTACATTTAATGTGATCTGTTACCTTTGCTAGCTTCCATCTTTGCGTGGACGCGTGGCTTGGACCATAGAGCTAAGCTCGATAACAACACTGAACTGAAAAACTTTGCTACAGCTTTGGAGGAAGTTTGCATTGAGACAATAGAGGCTGGTTTTATGACTAAAGACCTTGCTGCTTGTATCAAGGGCTTACCCAAGTAAGTATCCTTCACAGCTATACTTTTTTTGCTTTTATGCTAATTTGTAAATTATCGATCATCAAATATTAATCTTTGCTATATTTGTTACCTTCTAGTGTGCAGCGATCTGATTACTTGAATACATTTGAATTCTTGGATAAACTGGCTGAAAATTTACAGCTCAAGCTCTCTGCTCATCCTAAATTGTAAAAGCCGCACTAAGAAGAAAACTACTCAGGATTATTCTTCATGGGTTTACAGTACCTATAAGGACTTTTTTTTCCACCACAAATCATCAGTCCTTCCTATTGCTCTGTACTTAGGTTTTATACAATTTTTGGATACATGTCTAGACAATTTTATTGCAGATGTTCTGATAAGCTGTTGGTCAATATGGATGAAGTCATGCCATAGTTGAACATAATTACTGTAATATTCTGAAGACCTGGTTATATATGTCAAAAGTCAGATGCTGCTACTGTGGCTTGAAGAGCTCAGACAGCAAATCATAAACAGGAGGGTCATCTCAATGGCTGTGAAATCTGCTAAAGAAAATATTTGCAGTGTTTCTCTGTGGTCTCCAGGGTGCATTTAGGAAACCTGTTGTGAAAGAAAATGGAGGCTGCCATTCCTGGCATCCTTCTGAAAATGTCAATTACCTAGATGTTACTTCGGTACTTTCTCGGAACCAGCATGCAGTAAATGGAAGTCTGCACTACTATACTTGTTCTCTAAAGCCTCGTATACACGGGACGACGATCGTCGCAAATCGTATGTTGCATAATGTAACTTGCATACTGACTGCACTACACGATCGTACGACCACAGAAGAACATTCAGGTGCATGTAATTAGCATCCGGCCGGTCCTGACTTCTGAGCATGCGTTGTACCAACTGCTCTGTACACACGATACAACGGTCGTATGAGCGCTTGTTGGTACGACCAAGTTTTCTAGTCTGCTCATACAACTCCCTTGTGCGACCGTCGTATGTTCGACTGTTCTAATCGCGCATACGAATATCGCATACAACGGTTGTTAGTACGCCCTGTTGTATACAACCGTCGAACCGTGTGTACGAGGCTTAAGTCAGAGTAGTGAAGCTACTGAATCAACTTTAAAAGCCCAGCAACTACCATTCTTCGTAGAAGATAGCCATTGTGGCAGCCTATATATTTCTCTCAGTATGTGTTTACTTCAGAAAAAAAAGAAGTGGGCGCCAAGTGGAGTATGACTAATCACAGTCCTCCACCAAAATTCAGATTTTACAGTTACAACTGTATTCAGTATAGTTTGAAGAAAAACGATGTACATTTTTAAGCAAATGTAGATAATTGAATAATGTTTAAAAGCAACTCTAGAAGTAAAGTAATTTGTTACTACTATTCTAGTAATCTTGCCACAGAAACAAAGTCCGCTTTCCTGAATTCTATAAAATCTAATCCACCCAACTTAGCAGCCTTCTAGGTTATTTGGATAGCTCTGTAGCAGGTTAGTGGCTTTTCCATGCATAGCTACAGGCTTGCTGCTTATTATACTAACCTAACCACTACATACTTTCTTAAAAGAATAAAAAAGAACTGGCGGAGGAGAAAAGAGCCAAGTCATGGTGTTTATTTTTTTTTTTTTAATTTTAACAGTTGAGTCACATACTGAATGAATATCGGTCCCATTTACACGGTGTACAGAAGACTTAGATCTTTAAATTCTACTCAAATCCCTTTCATTGCAGCCAGAAGTATTTACAAATATATATTATTTGCATAGTACACTAGGCACTCCATATAGAGAGGTGCATTTTAAATATGTTTTGTGATTTGGCTTTTTGCTGTAAGGGTAAGATCATCTCAAAAAAATGACCTATGCAGGTTAAGGGGCAGCAGTAGGTAAACGGGCACTCCATTCTGTTTAGCCAGTAAACTGTTGTATGGATAGGGAATGTAATAACAGGGCCCAAAGCATATACACACAGTCTTTGGCTAAAGAAAGTTCCACAAAAAACAATAATGTCCAAGAAAGATGCCAAATTTATTGAAGTTATCAAATAAATCTTACATGGGGCCGAGCAGTAATGGAAAGTTAGCAGGCTGAGATCATATGTAGTGTGCCAATCTCCAGTTAGACAACCAGTAAGGACAGGGAATAGATAGCTGCCAGTCATGACGGGGTAGCTCTAAGGGACGCTAACCAGGATGTGATGCCACCACAACCCAGAAGTCCTCAGCTGTTGATCGGGAACAAATGGAAGGGACACCAAGGAACAGTACCCTAAGCCAGTTACCAGGCTGACATGTTTTGGGGCATGCCCCTTTACAAAGGGGCATATCCGAAACATGTTGTCCTGGTAACGACATGTTTCAGGGTATGCACCAAAACATGTCATCCTGGTAACCGGTTTAGTGTACTGTTCCTTGGTGTCCCTTCAGCTTGTTCGTGGTCAGCAGCTGAGGACTTCTGGGTTCTGATGACATCACTTCCTGGTCAGAGTCCCTTGGAGCTTCCCCATTATGGCTGGCAGCCATCTATCTCACTGTCAATGCTGGATGTCTGATTGGAGATCGGCACACTACATCTGCTCTCCGCCTGCTAACTTTCCATCATTACCTGGAATTACTGCTTGGCCCCATATAAGATTTATTTGATAAATTCTATAAACTAGGCATCTTTGTTGGACATTATTTGGAACTTTCTTTAGCCCAAGACTGTGCTCATATGATTTGAATCCAGTGTTTACATTCCCTATACATACAACAGTTTTCTGGGTTTTGTTTCTTTTACAGTGGAGCACCTGTTTAGTGTTTCCTTACTATTCATCTGTTCCACTAACCTAGTGGCCACTTTCAATGCTGCCCGAAGCTACCCATGGAGCTGGCTGCAATTACAGCTCGGGTTGCGCGCCCAGCCTTCTTTGTAGTTATTGTTGGTAAACAAGCTGCTTTGACCAAAGTGGCATAATGCCCTTGCTATAGGTGAAGGCCATTTCCGTACCCTGAATGGAAAACTTCTACGATGCTGCCAAGAGAAGCCTAGTGTTACTGCTCACCTGCACCACCACAGGAGTGAGCTCTAAAATGCTGTACCCAGATCTACTGTATTAGGGGGGAGAAAGCACACATGAGGGGGTTTAGATCAGAGAAAGCGCTTTCTCCTGTGATGGTGGAAGTGAGCAGTAACACTAGGCTTCTCTTGGCAACATCCTTAGCAAAGCCATAGAAGTTCTCCTGTCAGGCTTCATAGGGTACATAAATGACCTGCACTTATAGCAAGGGCATTATTCAACTTTGATAAAAGCTGCACAGCTTGTTTTTATCTAGACTTTCCTTATCTACAGAGGCATTTTTTAGTAAAGGTGAACTATGCCTTTAAAGAAAAACAACCTGTTGTTGGAAAAAAAAAAAAGACCACGATTGTGGAATCCCTTTAAAAAAAAAAAAAAATCAAGTGGGCCATTATCCTTACACTTGCTACAGTACTTGTCACATGTCCTTGTTTGCGATCAGTGACTCAAAGTCCTGAAACCAGAGGGTCAGCATTACAGCCAAAGAGCTAGCATTTGCAGACACTGCTGTCCATAGTGGTAGCCCCCCACGTTTCTCTCATGACAGGTTTATTTCAGGCACTCTGCTCTATTGCAGTATGATTTTTCTTTTAATATGGTATTTAACATCTTGAGGATTCCCTGGGATTCTTGTTGAATTTTAGTGCTCTGGAAATCAGAAACCATACGTTTTACTATTGCAGCATAAACCTACTCAGATATGCAAGATTCAACAAACTCTACCTCATTTTTTTTTTCCAAATAACAGTCCTAACACCTGCTAATACTTAACGCACAGTCCTGTGTTCTTCCATCTCACTGGTTCTGGTTGCAATGACCAATCCTCTGTGATTGCTGTCCCTCTTGTCATTTTCACCATGCCTCTATTGTCATCAGATGAGAGCCTATTGAAAGTACCTACCCACCTTGCAGGGCTAAAAATTGGAGCACCGAGGTTCCAGATGTCATGGGGCCATAGATGGAGGCAAGTTTTAGTGTGTTAGAACATTTATGATATTAAAAAAAAAAAATGTTGTAGAAATTGCTTAGGAGCAGGGTAAATGGGGAAGCAATCTTGACTTATTTTTAGATGGTTGTAGTTCAGCTTCAAACTAGGTTCTCTCATTTATGCAAAGAATCCATTGATGTCTTGGTTTAATGTCAGTCGCTGTGTTTTGTAAAAACTAGAACCCGTTGTCTGTTTTTACAGAAATTCATGTTATATTTTTAATAAAGCAGATTCATAATGAAACTTTTTTTTTTTTTGTTATTATTGCCTTAAATGACCACTATCGCTGTCTTCTAGGAAACATCTAGAAACGTTAAAAGAGACGTTCCCCCCCATTATACTTACCTAGGTGGATGCAGCATCGGTCTCCCGGCGCTTCTACACTGAGAACCAAGCAATCGAACATCACCAATGGCCCGGTTCTCACAGCTCCCCGAGCAGAGAGCTGCTGACCGTCAATCAGCAGCTCCTTGCTTTGCTCCCCCACACTCACAGGAGCACTGAGCTGTGGGGGGGAGCGGCCGTCTCAGTGGCTGGCTGAGATGGATGTCAGTTCAGACTCCGTAGTCAGGATGAGGTCCCTGGAAGGGCATCCGTGACGTCAGCAGAGAGCGAAGTTCAGTCTGCGCACTGTTGAAAACTGGTCACAGGAGTGCAAAACTAATTGCACTCCTGTGATCCATAGCAGAAGCTCAGCCAAAAGAGCTTGTCCTTTAAATATACCTAAACAGTACCCCGAAAAATAGGCACCCTTTGTCTTCAGCTTCAACTGAAAACCAGCAGTGCACTTTCTGGGCCTAAGCACCCCTGTTCTGTACTATTTTCAGCAGTATATCTGCTGTGTGATCACATTGTGCCATTGACTGCTATTCTCATTCAGTTTGATGATGTCACTCCTGTGCTGTTCACTATTCTCTTTGCTGGAGAGAAATCTATACCCAAGCACCTGCAGTGCCAAAATCTCTCTATTTCTGCTTTATCCATTCTATAAATGTGTTCTTGTACCCTGTCTGCTGCTTCTTGAGTATTCCCTTACCAGGCCTTAGGGCACCAGAAATCAGGAAGGCGGGTCTGGCACAAGGAAGCTAAGCCATGTTCCTTTACCAAATGGCCACTGCTGCACAAGGCAACTCCGTAATATAGCATCTATAAATTGCAACACAAGCTGTATTGTACTTTAGCCCTGGTTCACATAGGGGCGATGAGGGAACCAGTGTGATTATAGAGCCGGTTCCCGCATCGCTCCT
>BLSH010481413.1:617463-639568 GCA_018402905.1 Glandirana rugosa
CTCTCCCACCAAAAACGGGAACAGGAAGGAAGGGTTCCACCAAAGACTAAAGGTAGACTTACTCCTGTAACACAACGGAAGGGAAACGGGGTCTGGCGTTGTAGACTTCCTTACACGGAATGTGTGGAACCTACACCAAGCCTGCTAGTCTCACATAAATTGACGATGGTTCAGGAAAGCCTTCAGTCTGAGTAACAAACAACAATGCCTGCCCGGCTCTTTACCCGACGGACGAAGGAGACGCTGGTACAGTTCTACTTAGTCTGTCTGTCACTGAGTGCGTCACTGATGCCCGATGACGGAAAACCCAGGAGGCACTCAGCGCCCAGGTAGAGTGTGCCTTGATTGGGAAGGGTGGAACCCTGCCCCTTATGGAATAGGCCTGAGTCACTGTCTGTCTGATTCATCTTGACATGGTCGCAGAGGAAGCAGGCAGCCCATTTCTCGGCCCGTCCGTAACAACAAACAATGAGTCTGACTTCCGAAAGGACTTGGTAGCAGTTAAATACACTCTGATCGTCCGAACCACATCCAAGGTGTGTAAGGCACATTCCTTCAGATGTTGCGGTCTGGGGCAAAGGGAAGGCAACACAATGTCCTCATTCAGATGGAAATCAGAAACCACCTTGGGAAGGAAGGACAAGGGCAAAAACCACCCTCTCCTTGTGAATTACCAGGTAGGCAGTATGGCAGGATAAAGCTGCCAATTCCGACACCCTGCGAGCAGAAGTAATAGCCACTAAGAAGGCTACCTTCTGGGGCAGAGTGAGTAGGGGAATCTCCCGAATATTCTCAAAGGGAGGCTTCTGCAAAACCGAGAGCACCAAATTCAAATCCCACGGTGGTAAAGGGGACTGCACCCATGGAACCATATAGTGGACCCCCTGAATAAAAAAAAAAGGTACACACCAGGGAGTGTGAAGCCAGGGGCGTTTGAAAGAATACCGCCAGGGCTGGCACTTGTCCCTTGTCCCTTGATCGTACTCGGGGCTAATTTCTGGTCAACCCCTCGTTGAAGGAAGGTCAAAATCCTAGCCACCGACAAGGAACAGGGGTGAACATCCACCGACTCACACCATGAAAGATAGGCTTTCCATGTTCGGTGATGGATCTTTCTAGAAGTCGATTTTCCAGTCTTAAGCAGAGTCTGAAATCACCAATGCAGGTAAACCCCTGTCTTTCAACAGCCAGGCCATCAAAGCCAGCGACGGTAAAGCAGGATGGAAGATTGGCCCTTGTGATAACAGATCCTCTCAGAGAGGCAACTGCCAAGGGATGTCTGGGACTAGACGTACTAGGTCAGCATACCAAGACCAGCGAGGCCAGTCGGGAGCCACCAGAATGACCGGAATTCCCTCGATCCTGCGTAGCAGCCGCGGCAGAGGTTTGAGAGGAGGAAAGGCAAAAATCAGACGGTACTGACCCCACGGGACCACCAGAGCATCAGTGGCGCCTGCTAGCGGGTCCTGAGCTCTGGCCCACGAACATCTGCACCTTTCTGTTGAGCCGAGATGCCAACAGATCCACCTCAGGAGTGCCCCAGCGTCGTCAAATCTGTATAAGCACGACTATTCATATAGACGTGTATGCTGTATAACCAACAGTTCTGTTACCTTGTATGTAATTGAAACCTTCGTGTTGTCAATAAAAATCATTGAAAAGAAATCTGTATAAGCACATCTTGATGAAGGGACCATCCCCCCTGGTCCAAAGTCTGGCGACTGTGGTAATCCGCCTGCTAGATGTCCACCCCTGGAATGTGGACGGCGGAGATGGCCGGAACGTTCTGCCCACTGGAGGATGCCGGCTACTTCCAGAGCCGCCAGCACACTCCTTGGTGATTGACATAAGCCACCGCCGTGGCATTCTCTGACTGGATCCGCACCGGGAGCCCCTAGAGACCAGTGATCCAAACACCGTGTGATTGCCTGGAGCTCCAAGATGTTTATGGATAGCCTGATTCCTCCGGTGACCTTCGACCCTGAGCGGAGCTCAGCCCCAGGATCCCTCCCCACCCCAACAGGCTTGCATCGGTCGTGACCACCGTCCAGTACAGGGGTAGGAAGGATCTTCCCCGTTGTAAGGCTGGAGATCAGAGCCACCAGATTAGGAACCTTTTGGATTCCTGGCTCAGCTGAATCTGGTTGTCCAGAGAACCTGGGCATTTGTCTCATTTTGACAGGATCTCCTTTTGCAGGATTCTGGTATGGAACTGTGCAAACGGCACCACCTCGAAGGTCGACACCATCAGGTCCAGCACCCGCATACAAGTCCGCATGGTGACCCACCTGCCGGATAACAAGAGGTGAATCACCTCCTGCAGCTTCTGGAGCTTTTCCAGCGGGAGAAATTTCCTGGCCTGAGCAGAATCCAGTGTCAGACCCAGATAGTCCAGTCTCAGGGCTGGCTGCAGTGCCGACTTTTGAAGAAGCCAACCAAACTCCTATCCCAGGACAGAAATTCCTCACTGGAGCGGAAGCTAGACCAAAGGGTAATGCCATGAATTGATAGTGCTCCTCTCCTATAGCAAAACGGAGGAAGCACTGATGTTGTACACAGATCGGGATGTGCAGGTAGGCATCTTTGATGTTGACAGAGGCAAGAAAATCATTGACGCCACCACTGAACAAATGGGCTCCATTCTGAACTTCCGGACAATTTAGAGCCTTGAGGTCCAGAATCGGTCGCACCGTACCCTCTTTCTTGGGTACCGTGAACAGGTTCGAATAGAACCCCTGAAAACGTTCCGCTTCCAGAACGGTGAGTGCCAAATTGAACAGGCACCTCCACCACAGCTGCATCCTCCATTTTTAAAGTTTCCTGCACAGATGTAATCAGTGCGTCCACCAGTGTCTTTTCCTGTGCAGCCACAGGGGCAGAGGAATCATCTTCACTGTCTGAAACATTAGGGACCACGGCCACAAGCCCCGCAGGTTGGGTCCCGTCCGCAGCGCCCGAGTCAGATTCCGGATCTGACGAGACAGATCAACCAGGGGATGGTGGGCCTGTTTTTTTTGCTAGGCCGCCGCCCACAAGCCACCTCCACCTCAGCGCGTCAAAGAACAGCTGGGACCCAGAAGGACCTGCAGCCTATGAGAGGGGGTCAGGTGGGAAAATCTGTTCCTGAGACTCCATAACAATGGGGAAGGGGCCCACCGCACCAAGTGTAACCACTGCTCTGGGACACCCCCACACCGGTAACAAAAACACCGGCTCACCAGGACACCCTGCACCTACAGCAGAGAGAGGAGGGGACTCCACCAGACTCACCACTCTGTCGATATAACGTTAGCTGCCTCAGAGTTAAGGCTGCAACCATGCGGCGCCCAGGGGATAAAATCCATGTGTCCAACACCGGGATACAGAGGGGCTTGTCTCTGCTAAAAAACGCCGTCTCAGGCTCCACAGTAATTGCCACCGCTGCTAAAGACCAAAGGCACCTGCATCATGGCCACCGAGCTACAGAAAAATGGCTGCCGACCATAGGAAACTGCATGTCTGCAGTACCAGAGGCTCCGGCTACAAGAAAATGGCCACCTGCCGAGAAAATGCGGCTCCGCAGGATCCAGGGGAAACCCTGACACTGGGCCAGCATGTCTCCTGCAAGGAGAGGGAACAGGGCCCTCAGCCCTCCGGGGAGAACCAGGAGCCCCCCCTCGCACGGTGTGCCCCCCCACCAGTACCACAGTACTGTCCCCACAGGCCTATCCCACATAGCAGAAGAGAGGGGAGAGGAGGCTCACTAGAAGGTCCCTGAGGACCAGCCACCCCAGGGAGTGGGGTGCACGGGAAGGAGGTGAACCCGCAGGACCGACCGACCCAGGAAGGGGCCTGCGTCCGCTGCACAATCCCAGAGGGAAGATGGGGGGGGGACATGTACTCACCTTACCTGGACCGTATGGGCAACTCTCCAGACAGGACCTCCTCGCCACCGAAGTGGGGGGGGGGGGCTGTCGGCCATGAGGGACACTGGGACGCGGGCCTGGACCCGGTCGTATGCGATCTTGCGAGACTTAACTCACAGGGCCAGCCCCCGTCCAGTGGGGCTATGTCGCGGCCGACCTAGCACGCAGCTACAGTCTGCATGCGCTCGCTGACCAGACTGGGGAGACCACTGGATACTTACTGACCAGCCCGTCGTCAAGCCCAGCCCAGCAGTTGCTTGTAGATCTCCACAGAAAAAAAATCCTAAAAAAGAAAATAAACAAAAGACTTTGCCAGGACTAGAGATCTCAGCAGGGAACTAGGTCCTTACTCCTGACTAGGCAGAAAAAAAGTCCTATAGCAGAGAGGGAGGGTGTATACCACCTAGGACTGTCCCTTTTGTCTGCCTAGTGTCCTACTCCTGTAGGGGGTGGTTTAACCCAATGGTGATGTCTAAGGAAGTGCTGTGTCTGTCAATGAATGTAACAGAAAAGGTGTCTCCACTGAAGCTGTCACCAATCCTTGTTTCCACGACCCAAAATGTACAAAATCCAATTGTCACAGGGACAGAAAGTGAGGTGAAGTCTTCTGACCAGGGGCACAGACAGCAAAATAAACATTACAGTGGTGTTAACCCTTCCCTATGCTATCCAAAAACGTAATCATTTCTTTGGCTGGAGTTGTACTTAAAAATGTACCAGTACCAAGCAGTAACAGCATACAAATTCAACTTAAGAACAAACCTACAGAACCTCTCATTTGTAACCCGGGGAATACCTGCAATTGCATTCCTTTTAGAAAAAGACGACATGCTACACATTTTCTTGCAAAAACATTTATTAATAAATTCAGCAAACAAACTGCTAAGAATATAAAACCAACTAACCAACACACTGCCCTTCAGAATACCATAGCACTGCTAGGCACTTGTGTTTTTCATTCTCACAAGAAAATTAAGCTTATGCGTGCTATACATTTTAAATATATATACACAATGTACAGCATCTACAAAATACACCTATACGTTTGTGAATATACAAGAACACAAATTCTTGGGAACATGTAAGTACTAAATATATATATGTATAAAAAAAGTGGACACATCTAATAACATTACATCAACTTCTATAATGTATTTTGCTTTACAGGGTTATAGGGAAACATCAGTGACAGGTTAATCATCAAACAATCTAATGCTGTTAAAATAGAAGATAACTAATACAGGTATGATTTGACAAGCAAAAGCACGAACCCTAGTGGCTCCTGTAGGCATAAGGTCATCTGGTGTCAGTCCAGAAATATCCAGTACCAATTTACAAGACTGACGTTTTGAATGGATGAAGTCATTTTACTTGCACTTACGCAGCATCTTACTACATTTGTTGCTGTCCGTTTAGGAAAATGCTATGGGCCAGTGTAGAGAGGCTTTTGTTTGCTTGCTTCAGAACTGCTTCTATCCTATGGGAATGCAAAACAGCTAAAGCAGGTCAACTGCACCTGCAATGAATTCCGACGGAATGACTCAACTGATTGCATTTGCCCATCTCAGCCTGTCAACATCCTCAGCACCAAGGATGTTTGAGGAGTTCCTGAGCTGGAGTGGACTATTGCAATTGTAGACCATGCAGTTGTGTCCTTAAAAACCAGTTAGGGGATGTGACCACCTGTCTGTTTCATAAGAGGAATCAGGGACACAAATGCTACTCCTGTGTTCTGCAGAATTTAAAATGCAATATGGCACCTGGGAACTACACAATCTAAAAAGTAGTCTGGGCAGGCCCTGCTTTGGTTAAAAATGCCCTCTTTGCTAATGAAATTACATTGTTTAATTAAAGGCAAGCTGGGAGAAACTTTAGTGAAAAGATGAGATTGTCAGCCTCTTGGGCTGAATGCTAGTTGCAGTCCAATGCTGTCATCACTTTAATGGATGCAACACAGTCCCGCTGCACTGCATAGCCCCAGCCTAAAATACCAGATTTAGTGTGTATCTCAAGAATCAGAGAATAGAATTCGACATTTGCTGTAGGATACATTTCTTTTAAAGGTTAAATGTTCACATCATCAGCCCTTTTTACCCCACACATTTTCCGGATCACACTAATATCCTATGTAGATGGCCTGGCACTGCAGTCTCTCAGAAGTCTTCCAAATTCTTCATTGCTTACATGCAAACTCCATTTATTTAAATGGGAAGCTTGTCAAGAGGCAGTAGAGGGACTTTAAGTAAATAAAGTCCACGTTAAACATGTGCAAGTAGCTTGATGTAGAACATGAAAGATTTCAGAAGGTTATCAGGTAGTCAGAGTGAAGGTCTCATAAGAGGAAGGTTGCATAGGTATATAATCCATGACAAATTCTGGGGAAAGCAACGGGGGTCAGAAAGGGACAAAGTGTGCTAAAAGTAAAATTACTAACAACAGGGTTTTTTATAAAAAAAAACAAAAAAACGAGTTTTCAATTTGTAGCCCATAGAAAACATAGGCAGATTCCTTGTTTCGTTTTCATGAAATAAGTTCTAAAACGGATTTTACAACTTCAATTTCCTCCCTTTTTCTTTTCTCTACCTCCCTAAGGCAGGTACTATGGTGATGATGTTAATCTCTGGACAATGAAAAATGGAATAATGTTGTCAGTCTGCTCATTTGCAACACACTAAAATCAATGTGATACTCATGAGGTGTTTGGTAAGTAAAACTGACTATGTAGCCAAGATAAGTCCTAATAACAGAACTCTAGTTCTCAATATTTGAATAAGGTGATGGGCCAAGCTGTCTTGCTGTTGCTTGCTGAAGACAGTGGTCCTGCATTACAAAGGATCTCAGCTAGCTGATGCCATTGGGAAAATTGTTAGACTTAAAGAGGAATTTCAGGGGAAAAAAATTACTTGGTCCAGCCAAGTTACCGCTAATGCTGAATACACCACATCTGGAAGGCTTCTTAAGCTGCCAAAAATCTTAGCTGTATTCATGTTAGATACTACTGTCAGCATGGATCTTTAGGCTTTGCTGCTCTGAGTTCCAGTGCTCAGAGTGTGAAGGATAGTGTTCTTTACTTCACGCCCCCCTTCCTCATCCTTTCATAAAACATTTTGCATTCTATTCACAGAATACAAGGCGTTCTGTGACTGGGCAAGGGGGAAGTCCTGCTATTCACCTGTCCGTCCTCTCCCCTTGCCCATCTTAAATACAGAATGTTTTATGATTGAATAAGGGGGAAGAGTAAACAGTTTCTGGCATGAATAATACGGTAGATTTTCAGCACCCAACCAGACATAATATATCCAGCATTTAGCGGTAACTTAGCTGGACAAATCAAAAGACAAAGAGGTTTTCTGCCGGAGTTACACTTGAATTACTTTTATTAATTAATTTTTGTTTATTAAATAGTGGACTACCATTGTACAAAGGAACATTATCATTATGAGTCCTTAACAATTCCGCTTTCAATTATTTAGCCAGACCACTTAAATTCTGTTCACTGAATAAAAATCTATGGTAATGCAAAAATACACAACTGTAATTGAATGAAAAACATGGAATTTATACATCGAATATAAAGATATGCATTGACATTTGTGACCAGAGAACAAGTTTTATATAAATCCTTAAACAAAAGATCCTAATTAACCAGTTAATCTCCTTTCATACAAATACAGTTAGCACCAACTAGCAGGTTCCTTGAAATTCTAAGCACTTTCTGTGATGTTCTCCTCCTGGAACCCAGGGCTGACGATATTTTTCTTACATACTTGCTGTAGGGCATTCTTCAGATTTGATTTTTTTCTTCCTACCAGTTCCTTTTTTCCCCTTTCCTTTGGAGACAGGCGAGTTTATGATTTCATTGTCGGTAGAAGTGTCTCCACGTCGTAGTTTTCTTGGGAGAAATGGGAAAAAAAAATATTTATGCTCTCATACTATTTAAAGGGCACTACACACTGGGAGGATGGCATAGAATGTTTTCTACTCTGAACAGTTTGCCTTCTATTAAAGTATTTGTGAGCACACTGCATTAAAAGGCCATTGTAATACAACAAATAAAATTACATGGATGAAAACACATTTGTTCTTAGAAAAACAGGATTTTTTTTACTTACCGTAAAATCCCTTTCTCTGAGTTTGTTGACGGGCACAGCATCTTCATGGACTAAGTGGGTTATACTGCCCTCTTCAGGAGTAACTAGGCAGAACAGGCAGTTCTAACAGCAAAAAGAACAGACAGACACAGCCCCTCCCAGGGGGCAGTCCTCACCGGCAGATAACCCTCCACCCTGCTCTGCTAGCTCAGTTCATAACAAACAGTGCAACGTCAAAGTGGGATGGGGGTTGTTCCCATTAAACTCAGAGGAAGGGATTTTATGGTAAGGAAAAAATACAGTTTTCTCTTTCATTCGTTGACGGGCACAGCATCTTCATGGACTAAGTGGGACGTCCAAAAGCAGAGCCAAAAATGAGGGGTGGGTAATGGAACAGCAAAAGAACTACACCCGACAGAGCCCTCTGTAAGGAACCAGACATGTCTCACATGGCCACCTGCAAAACCCTGCGGCCAAACGCAGCATCCGTAGATGCTGAAACATCAACTCTGTAGAACTTTGAGAAGGTGTGCAGGGAAGACTAAGTAGGCGCCTTGCACACTTGAGATACAGACGCTTGATGTTGGAATGCCCAGGAAGTGCTATTCGCCCTGGTAGAGTGAGCCATGACCGGGAAAGGAGGCTCCAGACCTCCAGCAGCATAGGCTCGGGTCACCGTCTGTCTAATCCAGTGGTTCTCAACTCCGGTCCTCAGGACTCACCAACAGGCCAGATTTTAAGTATTACCTTGGGGAGATGCAGACTAGAACACTGCAATCACTGAGCAGCAAAATTATATCACCTGTGATGTCTTTCAGTTATCCTGCAAACCTGGCCTGTTGGGGGGTCCCGAGGACCGGAGTTGAGAACCACTGGTCTAATCCAACGTGAAATAGTGGCCAACGAGGCCGCCAAACCCTTGCGTGGGCCATCCACCACTACAAAAAGTGCGTCCGACCTCCGAAAGGAGACCGTGGTTGCCAGATACGCCCACAGGGCCCGAACAACATTGAGGGAGTGCAAGGCAACCTCCTTAGGGTGAGAAGGGCGCGGGCATAATGAAGGAAGGACAATGTCCTCATTGATATGGAAAGAAGACACCACCTTCGGCAAAAAAGAAGGTGATGGGCGCAGAACCGCCTTGTATTTGTGTAGGACCAGATATGGGGATCTACAGGACCGAGCCACCAACTCAGACACCCACCGAGCGGATGTGATAGCTACCAGGAAAGCCACCTTTTGCAAAAGCAATTGCAGCGATATCTCCCTGATATTCTCAAAGGGCGGCTTCTGAAGGACCAAGAAAACCAAATTGAGGTCCCATGGCGCCAGAGGCGACCGTACTTGGGGGGGGCATTATGCCGAAACCCCTGCATGAAGGTACGGCTCAAAGAGTGCGTCGCCAAAGGCCGTTGAAAAAAGATTGC
The DNA here is from genome assembly GCA_018402905.1 of Glandirana rugosa. Taxonomy (NCBI): domain Eukaryota; kingdom Metazoa; phylum Chordata; class Amphibia; order Anura; family Ranidae; genus Glandirana; species Glandirana rugosa. The sequence continues at coordinate 626,887 of BLSH010481413.1, forward strand.
CAGGGCAGAAACCTGACCCTTGATCGTACTCAACGCCAGCTTCTGGTTGAGACCCCTCTGCAGAAAAGCCAGAACCCGAGATACCGAAAAGGATGGGGGATTCCACCCCCCCCCCATTCTCACACCAGGCGATATAAGCCTTCCAGGTGCGGTGGTAAATCTTTCGGGAAGTGGCCTTACGTGCCTTAACCACTTCCCGACCGCCGTATGCAGAATGACGGCCAGGAAGTGGCTGAGTTATCCTGACTGGACGTCATATGACGTCCTCAGGATAACAAGCCGCTGCGCGCCCTGGGGAGCGCGCATCGAGGCGATCGGTGGTGTGGGAGGTCAGTCTGACCCCCCGCAATGCCGATCTCGGTAAAGTGCTTCGATCCGAAGCACTTTACCATCTGACCAGCCATGACCAATCACGGCTGGTCACAGTGTAATACAGGAAAGCCGTTTATCCCCTGATGAGGGGAGAGCCGATCGGCTGCATCCTTGACAGGGAGGGTTTGTGCTGATAATTTATCAGCACAGCCCTCCCTCGGATCGCCACCCTAGACCAGCAGGGAGCCTGCCTAGGGACCACCATTGATGTGCCCACCCAGGACCACCAGGGAGCCGACCAGGGACCACCAGGGAGCCGAACTGGACCACCAGGGAGACCCCCCTAGACCACCAGGTAAGTGACTAAGTGCTCAGGTCCACCTTCACTCAGTGCCACCTTCAGATGCCACCCTAGACCACCAGGGAATGAGCCCCTATTAATGTATATGCCCACCAGTGCCCCTATCAGTGCCCACCAGTGCCCCTATCAATGCAAACCAGTGCCAAACATCAGTGCCCACCATTGCCACCTACCAGTGCCCACCTATCAGTGCCCATCAGTGCCACCTATCAGTGCCCAGTGCCCCCTATGAGTGCCAATCAGTGCTGTCTATTAGTGCCCATCAGTGCCACTTAGCAGTGTCCGTCAGTGCTGCATATCAGTGCCCATCAGTGCTGTATATCAGTGCCACCTCTCAGTACCCGTCAGTGCTGCTTATCAGTGCCGCCTAACAGTGCTCATCATCGCTGCATATAAGTGCCTCATCATCAGTGCCACCTCATCAGTGCCAATCAGTACTGTCACATCAGTGCCCGTCAGTGTAGCCTCATCAGTGCCCACCAGTGATGGAGAAAATTTACTTATTTACAAAGTTTTGTGACAAAAATAGAGAATTTTTTTTTTCTTCAAAATTTTCGGTCTTTTTTTATTTGTAGCGCAAAAAATAAAAACCGCAGGGGTGATCAAATACCACCAAAAGAAAGCTCTATTTGTGGGAACAAAATTATAAAAAATCTGTTTGGGTACAGCGTCGCACGACCGCGCAATTCTCATTCAAAGCGCAACAGCACTGAAAACTGAAAATTGGTCTGGTAGTAAAGTGTTCTAAGTGCATAGTATTGAAGTGCTTAAGCATGGTGGGGATCACCGAATCCGAGACACCTCTTTCCCTCAACACCTGGTATTCAATAGTCACAGCCGATAAAGCCAGAGAGGGAAAAGCAGGATGCAAGATGGGCCCCTGGGACAGTAGATCCTTGCGAAGCGGGAATTGCCAGGGGACGACCACTACCATTCGCACTACGTCGGCGTACCAAGGGCGCCTTGGCCAATCTGGCGCAACTAGAATGGTCGGTATGCCTTCCACTTCTATTCTGCACAGAAGGCACGGAAGCAGCTTGAGAGGAGAAAAGGCATAGATGAGTCGATACCGTGCCCACGGAGCTACTAGAGCATCCTCGGCGTCCACCAAGGGATCCCTTGTCCTGCTCACGAAGGTCTGCACCTTCCGATTGAGACAAGACACTAACAGGTCCACATCCGGAGTACCCCATCTCAGACAAATCTGATGGAACACCCCCGGGTGCAGGGACCACTCTCCCTGGTCCAGCCGCTGACGACTGAGGTAGTCCGCCTGCCAATTTTCTACGCCCAGAATGTGGACGACGGAGATTGCCGGAAAGTGGAGTTCTGCCCACCGCAGAATGAGAGCTACCACTGAGGCCGCAGCTGAGCTTCTTGTCCCACCCTGGTGATTCACGTATACCACGGCCGTGGCATTGTCTGACTGAATTCGAACAGGGCGCCCGTGCAGCCTTGTCGTCCAATGGGCAAGGGACGCAATTTCAGAACATTGATCGGGAGATGAGAATCCTCCGGAGACCACCGGCCCTGGGCTGAGAACAGCCCCAGGACTCCTCCCCAGCCGGTCAGGCTGGCGTCCGTCGTGACCACCGTCCAATGGAGGGGGAGGAATGACTTCCCCCAACTGCAGGGCCGAATCCTGCAGCCACCAGAGCAGCGAAGTACTTACCTGGTAGTACACTCTGATCAACCCATCCAGGGATGAGGGGGACTTGTACCACTTCAGAAGAATCTTCCACTGCAGAGCGCGGGTGTGGTACTGAGTGTAAGGGACCATCTCGAAGGTGGCCACCATGAGGCCCAGGACCCGCATGCAAAAGCGTAGGGAGGACCATTTCTGGGACAAGAGAGACCGAACCCCCGACTGAAGCGTCCGTCGCTTGAATGGCGGGAGGAAAACCTTCACCTGTGCTGCATCCAGGATCAGACCCAGATACTCCAATCGGTGTGACGGGGTCAGCACCGACTTGGGGAGATTGATCACCCAGCCGAACATCTCCAGAGTGCACAAATCGATCGTTACATTATTCCTGAGGGCTGCAGCCTGCTCTGCGCGGAGCGGGAGGGACGAGAAGGCCGCCTATGGGCCGTAAAGGAGGGACCCCGGTCTGTGAGGGTCAAGCCGTATCGTCCAATTTCAGGGTTTCACGCACTGAAGTGATCAGGGCATTCACTAGTGCAGCAGTGGCCGCCGCAGACTCGTCCTCACTATAGCGAGCGTCCGGGACCTCGCCATCCGGCAGCTCAAGGGGGGTCCCCGTCACAGTGGAGCCCCCATTGGAGTCCGAGTCCTCACCAGAGGAACGGGGGGGCAGGGGCCGCTTTCTTGCGGTCCTGCGTTCCCACAGTGACTCTACCCAGGAGACGAACGTCTCCAGGACCACCGCCAGAGCGTCCATAGGGAGCGGAGTCCTTGAAGCGAAGGCTACAATCACAGATAGGTCTAGTGGGGAAGCACCTGCATCGGCTGCCATTGCGTCACCCACCCTGGTAACATGACACCTGACTGAGGCTCAAGTACCAGGAGACCAGGCACCCCCACCCCAAAAACGCTGTGCAGGGCTTGCCGGAGGGACTCACCACCTGCCCGCTCAACCGTCCAGGAGAGAAGCCGTGCCTGCTGCTGTCCACCACTGTCGCTGCCTTTGCCCGCCCTCCACGCCTGCTGCTGCTGTCCCACAGAGAGAGAAGAGAGCTCTCCGCACCGTGCAGGGGGGTAAAACGGCGACAAGAAGCCACTGGGACCGTCCTCCAGCACACACAGGTCGGCACACGTGCATAGGCCACAAGAACATGGCCGCCGATGCACACTAGAAGCCAAACCCACAGCCAGGAGCACCACGGCTACAACAAAATGGCCGCCCCAGAGGCCGCACCATGGAAAAATGGCCACCGATCGATTCCCAACTGCCAGAAGCATGAGGCGAGGCGAGGCGGGGGGGGGGGGGACAGCTAGGGCCCTGGACACTCACCCTGGGAGCCCTGGAAGGGGGGGAGCCCAGCAACAGTGCAGCACTGGAGAGGGGGGTGAAGCAAAGGAGGGAGGAAGGGGGGACCACCCGCCAGACTAACACCCCAGGGGGAACCCGCCAGCTCCCCCCCAGGTCCCAGAGGGGGAAAGGGGGCGTACTTACCCATCTAGTCGGGCGGAGCGGGTATCCCACCCACAGGGCCACTCCGTCTGGTTCGGGGCCTGTTGTGGCCGACCCAGCATGGAGCTAAGGTCTGCACTCGCTCGATGGCCGCCTGGGCAGACTACCTGGATCTAAAACCCAGCCTGCACGGCTGCTTGATTGCAGTCTTCATCTGTTAGGCTGTCCTCCAGGACAGCCGAAGTGGACCAAGAGAGGTACCACAGATCCCAACAGGGAGCCTAGGTCTACTGCTTGCACTAGGCAGAAAAAAACAGAGCTAGCAGAACAGGGTGGAGGGTTATCTGCGGTGAGGACTGCCCCCTGGGAGGGGCTGTGTCTGTTCTTTTTGCTGTTTGAACTGCCTGTTCTGCCTAGTCACTCCTGAAGAGGGCAGTATAACTCACTTAGTCCATGAAGATGCTGTGCCCGTCAACGAACAAAAGAGAAATATTTGTTACTTCACTGTAATCTTTTATTTGGGTGTCACGTGCCCACGCTGCCCTCCTCACCGCATAGGGGTGGGAGGATGGTGTCTGTTTAGTAAGGCGGTGAGCTTATGCCACACACAGAGGGTAGACTGTGGGCAGGTGGGAAATAACTTTTCCATCTGTGTGAGTTGCATTCCAGAACCAGCTGCATTTATGACAGCACCCCCCCAGCTGGAGCCTGTGAGATGTAAAAATGCCTATCCGCTGTGTAGTGTAAAACTGTACCTGTATAAACAGAAAAAAGGAGAGAAAAGCGCCACTACCGAAGTGTAGCATTTATTAAAACATATCAGAAAAATGAAGAACAATAAATATGCACTCACGTTTAACAGACACTTAAAAGCATATCAGTAGATCTCCAGCAGGTGGCAACCTTCCAGGTGGTCAATGGTGAGCAAGCCCCTCCGCGTGGAAGTAATGTGCAATGTGTAATGATACTTGCAACCAGGAAGTTAACCAGGGGAACACCAGGAAGAGCCAGCAGGAGCAGCAGACTGTGTATATAATTTCAGGGTGTGGCCCCCTTTGTCAAATATTTGACAAGGTGAGAGCACACCCTGAAATGCATAACCACATTCATCATTATCAGACATTACACCATCACATCCATTTTATGGGCCTACCACACTTCCCTGCTGTCCATAGTGGTTCTTATCCATGTGATATACATACTCAGTCTGCTACTTTTCCTGGTGTTCCCTTGGTCAACGTCTTGGTTCCAAGTACCTTAGATCACATCCACACGGAGAGGCTTGCTCCCCATTGACCTCCTAGAAGGTTGCCACCTGCTGGAGACCTATTGATATGTTTTTTAATGTCTTTTTAACGTCAGCCCTTAATGACCAGGCCATTTTTTTCAATATGGCACTGCGTTATTTTAACTGACAATTGTGCAGTCGTGCGACACTGCACCCAAATAAAATGTATGTCCTTTTTCCCCACAAATAGAGCTTCCTTTTGGTGGTATTTGATTACCTCTGCGGTTTTCATGTTTTTGCGCTATAAATAAAAAAAGACTGATCCTGCTGACGCTGCCATAATATGAACTTCGTGTCACAGTGACTTTTCAAGGACTGAATGGACTCCCTGCATTCCTTTATCATTTCCTGCCTTTTTTTTGTCAGTTGCACCAGTGCCCCCTTTTTTGTGCCTGGGTATGTATGGGGTGGTATTGCCCTTTACAAACCTTTTCCTAGTTACTATTTTAAAACTGCTCACCTGCCGTGTGACATAATCCCACCAACACCCGCCCACTGAATGTTATGTAAGACACAGATGGGGAACTATTTCAGTGTGTGTAAGCCTACCCCCCTACTAAATCAACGACAACTGGAAAGTGGCATGGCCGCACAACTGATCATGGGGGAATCAGGCCAGCTGTCCATGGGTACAGAGCCTTAAAGTGGAACTAAATCCCCCTGTCTTTCACAGCCAAGGAAGGTGCCATCTTAGCCTCTGTTTGATCTGCAGTTGCCATGGTGCTGCACGTGTGGAACATAGCAAATTGCATCAAAAACTAACTGGAACTGCATGTGGTGTGAACACAATTTGCTATGTTTCAGTACAGTTCTGTACAGAAAAAATGCAGCATGCTCTACATTTTTTCTGCACCGGAAACAGACTGCACTGGTGAGAAGTAGAGCCATTGGAATACATGGAAAACACGGTGAATGCATTTTTAGGACCAAGTTACAACATAAAAATGCACTCCGGAGGATCAGTTTTTGCTTACAGTTTACAACACACGCAGTTCCCGTGAGTTTTTGATACAATTTGCTATGTTCCAGTACAGTTCTGTGCAGAAAAAAATGCAGCATGCTCTACTTTTTTCTGCACCGTAAACTGACCGCACTGGTGTGAACTAGCCATTGGAATACATGGAAAACACTGTGCATGCAGCTTAGCGCAGAAAAAAAAGCACAGGGAACCTCATCTAGAGTGAGAAAAAGCAACTGTCACAGTTATTCACAGCATGCCTTGAAAGCAACTGTTTTGGGAAACCGTTAAAATCAATAGATTTAGTTCCACATAACGTAGTTGGAAACCTTCACATATACCTAGTGAAGTGACTGGCCCCTGAAAAGAGTTTAAGAATACTTAGGCTTGGGAGAGGCTTAAATGGACTTTCATGGTACCATAAAACTTGGAATAGACAGTTTATGTAAAAGACATTTTATTATACAAGGGACATACAAGGTTGTGACATAAACACATTCAGATACAAATTTGGCTCTCAAAATCACGGTTAAGGTGATGCATTTAAGAAACATCAGGTGACAGCCATGCATGATTTAATGATGTATTTACTACTTGTATATTGCATTGAACACAGTTTTGTTCTTCATGCTGATTAATCCATCTTTTTCCTTTTATTTGTAGTCTGGTGACACAACGCTGTTTACGCTATACCGTCCTACATTCTCCTGAGGAAGTGGTATAAATGGCCGCAAAACATGTAGAGTTAACACACACTTGGTATAGGATGTTTCTTAAATGCATCACCTTAATCGTGATTTTGAGAGCCACATTTGTATCTGAATGTTTTTGTGTCACAACCTTGTATGTCCCTCTTTTAAAAAGATTGCTCTGTATTTTTGTATAATAAAAAAAAGGGATTTTATTAAAACTTACCGTAAAATCCTTTTCTCTGAGTTCACTGACAGACGCAGCCCTTCTTTGAAATGTGGGTTATATACAGATCCTATTAGGAGTTAACTAGGCAAAAGAAGAAAGCAAGCTTGCCCCTCCTAGGGGGGCGTCCTCTCTTCCCATATAACCCCCCTGCTCTGCTCAGCATATCAGTTCGTAACAAGCCGTACAAACACAACGCAGAGGGGCAGGTGCTGCGTCTGTCAGTGAACTCAGAGAAAAGGATTTTACGGTAAGTTTTAATAAAATCCCTTTTTCTCTTACGTTCACTGACAGACGCAGCCCTTCCTTGACATGTGGGGATGTCCTAAAGCTGTGTCATAAAAGAGGGGTGGGTAAACGACAACAACTGTACCCAACAGAAAACCTCTCAGGAGGCGTCAGCCACGCCTACACTGCCGCCTGTAAAACTTTTCGGCCAAAAGCAGCATCCGAGGATGCTGACACATCAACTTTATAAAAGTTAGTAAACATGTGCACCGAGGCCCAAGTGGCCGCCTTGCACACCTATGACACCGAAGCCTGGTGTCTGAAAGCCCAGGAAGTGCTAACAGCCCTGGTAGAATGAGCCGTGACTGGTAAAGGGGGTACTTTGCCCCGAACAGAATACGCATGGGTCACGGTCTGTCTGATCCAATTGGAAACAGTAGCCGACGAGGCCGACATGCCTTTGCGCGGACCCTCCGTCAGTACAAACAAAGCGCCAGACTTCCGAAAAGAGTCTGTAGCCGCCAAATATACTCGCAAGGCCCTCACGACATCCAATGAATGTAACTCAAATTCTTTGGGATGCAACGGGTGCGGACACAATGAAGGAAGAACAATATCTTCATTAATGTGAAAATAAGAAACCACCTTCGGTAAAAACGAGGGAGACAGGTGCAAGACCGCGTTGTTCTTGTGCAGGACCAAGTAAGGAGACTTGCAGGACAGCGCTGCCAACTCAGACACCCACCTAGCGGATGTAATGGCCACCAAGAAAGCCACTTTCTGCGACAGCAATTGTAAGGGAATATCCCTGATATTTCAAATTCAAATCCCACGGTGCCATGGGCAACCGTACCTGAGGAGCCACATGGCACACACCTTGTACAAAAGTATGAATCAACAAATGTGATGCCAAAGGCTGCTGAAAGAGAATCGCCAGAGCCGAAATCTGACCCTTGAGGAGTACTCAAAGCCAATTTTTTATCCAGGCCTTGCTGTAAAAAAGTCAGGACCCTGAACACAACATAAGAACGGGGATTCCAACCCCCTGCCTCACACCAGGCAATATAGGCCTTCTAGGTGCGATGATATATCTTGCGCGCTTTCAGCATAGGGATCACGGATTCAGTGACACCCCAATCCCTCAGCACCTGGGACTCAATAGCCAAGCCGTCAAAGCCAGCGAGGGTAAAGCAGGGTGCAAGATGGGTCCCTGAGACAACAGATCTTCGCGTAGCGGAAGACGCCAAGGAACATCTGCCACCATTCGCACCATGTCGGCGTACCAAGGACGCCGAGGCCAATCCGGAGCCAACAGGATCAACGGAATTCCCTCCGCTTCCACCCTGTGCAGTTACTGCGGTAGAAGCTTGATGGGAGGATAGGCATACAGAAGAGGGAACCGACCCCAAAGCGCTACCAGTGCGTCGTGGCGACCGCCAACGGATCTCTCGTCCTGCACACAAAGTCTTTCACTTTGTGGTTGAACTGAGACGCCATGAGGTCCACATCTGGCGTGCCCCACTTATGGCAAATCTGGCTGAACACTTCTGGATGTAGGGGCCATTCCCCCTGATCCAGTGTCTGGCGACTGAGAAAGTCCGCCTGGCAATTTTCTACGCCCGGAATGTAAATGGCGGAGATTGCCGGCACGTGAAGTTCTGCCCATCGCAGAATGAGAGCTGCTTCCGAGCTCCTCGTCCTGCCCTGATGGTTCACATACGCCACTGCCGTGGCGTTGTCTGACTGAACCCTAACCGGGAGGTCATGCAATCTCTCCGTCCAGAGGGAGAGGCAAAGTCTGATCGCCCTCAGCTCCAGCACATTGAACGGAAGGCGAGCTTCCTGCACTGACCAAAAGCCCTGCGCAGACAACTGTACCAGGACTCCCCCCCAGCCCGATAGGCTGGCGTCCGTCGTGACAATCGACCAAGTCAGGGGAAGAAAGGACTTCCCCAACAAAAGGGCCGGGGCCTGAAACCACCATGTCAACGACCCCCTGGTCTGAGAATCCAACCTGATTACCTGGTCCAGGGACAGTGGGGACTTGTCCCACCGAGACAGAATCGCTCGCTGAAGTAGCCGAATGTGGCTCTGGGCGTAAGGGACAGCCCCGAAGGCTGAAACCATGAGCCCCAACACCCGCATACAGAACCGCAAGGAAGACCACCAGCGTGACAGCAGGGTTCGCACCGCTGCTTGCAGGGTCAGTAACTTGGCCAGAGGCAAGAACACCTTTTCCTGTGCCGTGTCCAGAATCAGGCCCAGATATTCCAGGCGACAGGACGGTGTCAATGTCAACTTCTGCAGCCAGCCGAAGTCCTGTAACGAGGTTATGGTGATAGCCACGTTCTCCTCCAGAGCCGAAGCAAACTCCGCTCTCAGGAGCAGGTCGTCGAGGTACGCTACCACCGCAATGCCCTTGTGCCGCAATAGCGCCAGGACCGGGGCTACTAGCTTGGTGAACACCAGGGGAGCCGAGGCCAGCCCGAGAGGAAGTGCCGCAGGAAGCGCTGGTGTCAGTGACAAATGGGGACGTGGAGATACGCGTCCCTGATGTCCAGAGACGCCATGTATTCCCCTTGGTGCAGGACGGCCACGACCGAACGGATGGATTCCATCCGAAAAGTTTGCGCTTTCACACAACAGTTTAGCGCCTTTAGGTCCAGAACTGGCCTGACCCCCCCGCCCCCTTTTTTGGAGACCACAAATAGGTTCGAATAGAAACTGTGAAACCTCTCCAACTGAGGTACTGGCACAATCACCCCCTGGTCGGAGAGTGCCTGAACAGCCCTTAAGAGGGCCTCTCAACGCCCCTGAGGGAGTCTCAAATTCGATGGGAAGTACCTGTCTGGGGGTAGAGTGCTGAACTCTATCCTGTACCTGGAGGACACCACTTCCTGCACCCAACGGTCGGAAATGCAGGTAGTCCACCTGTCTGCGAACCCCAGAAGACGTCCCCCCACCCGATGGTCAGGTGGGGGCAACCCATCATGCAGAGGAGGGTTTGTCCTCTGTCTTTTCGTTCTTGCGTTGCCAAGGGCGCTTCCCGGCCCCTGCGCCAGGCTTGCCGGGCCTCGAACCTTTGCCCGCTTTACCGGGGGCACGAAAAAACCTCCTCTGACCCAAAGAGACAGGCCCTTGCTTGCGGCGAAACTCCCGTCGCCTGGGCTCCGGAAGGATCGCACTCTTCCCACCAGTGAAATCCTTGATGATCTCATCCAACTGTGGCCCAAAGAGACGGCCACCCTGAAAGGGAAGGTCCGCAATACCTTTTTTAGACGCGTGGTCACTCGACCACGAACGTAACCAGAGGACTCGTCTGATAATGACTGCAAAAACAGACATCTTAGACAACATGGGAAGCAGGTCCGGAGCTGCATCACACAGGTACCGAACACCCTGAAATAAATGGTCTGCCTTTTGTGACGCTTCCAGCGTCCTGCCACAGTCCAAATTATCTCGCAGCTCTGCCAAACCATCAGACAGATATTGCGCCACCATGGCAGACGCCAGGGCCGGCCGCATGGCTGATCCTGCCAACAAGAAAAGTGCCTTGGACACTGCCTCCGTCCGCCTTTCGGCTGGGTCCATAAAAGAGGGGGACCCTTCCGACGGAATGGTTGTCGCCTTGTTCAGGCGAGCCACCAGAGGTCCACTGTGGGAGACGCCCACTTCTTTACGAAACTATCCTCAAAAGGATATCGTATAGCAAAGAGTTTAGGCAGGGCGAAGGAATTCTGCAGACGCTGCCATTCCTGATAGACCAGGTGGTTAAAAAAAGTATCATAGAAATAAGTCTTAGGCGACCTGGGCGGCCAAGCAGACCCGCAAAAATATGCGGACGCCTGCGACTCCCCTGCCTGGTCCAATCGCAAGGACGCACGGATACCAGAAATTAGTGCGGATACCAGCACTTTTTCGCGTGCAACTGAGGCCCCCTGGTCCTCTTCGTTGTCTGATGGTACCAGCTCACCCTCTGAGAGCTCCACAGGGGTCCCTGTGACCCCCAAAGCCATTTCTGGTTCAGAATCGTCCCCAGAGGAACAAGGGGGAGGCGGACATTTTTTAGGGGCCCCCGGAGCATTGCTCGGCCCCACCCGGGGAAGATATTCCCCAAACACTGCCCTCAACTGATCCAAGGATACCAGTGCCCCCAGCGCAGGCTGCGCTGCCGCTGACTCCTCCTCAGAGGGCCCTGCAGGGTCATCTGCCATCGCTCCACTGAACTGTACAGTCAAAGTGCGGAATAGAAATTGAGGCACCCCCACAATGTAGCCACACCACCGCCCCACAGAACGCCAGGGAGACCCAGGAGGACTGCACCCACCGCCACCAGCACCCCCAGGAGAGCCCAACTATACTTGCTGTTTTGCCAGAAAACGTCCTGAGGACCGCCAGGAAGAGCTTGCGCCATCAGAAGCCAGCCACACCGTCCCAGAGAAAGTAAAAACGGCAGCAGCATGTTTTTACAGCATGCAGGGACTCCAATATGGCCGCCGAGGACATCCACTAGAGGCCAAAGGCTGTATGAGGACCGCGGCTATGGCAAAATGGCCACCAAGCACTAGAGTGAAAATCTCAGAAAAAATGGCCGCGGCTTCAGCAAAATGGCGGCGATCCGCTTAAAAATGGCGGCCGATCGCCGCATGGCGGCCCAAGGTGCAGTAAATCACAGCGATTAACGGGGTGCAGTGCGGGGGAAAGGGGGGGTTGAAAAAGAGGGGACGAAGGCACCCAGGAGGGCCCCAACGACCAACCTCAACCGGTGGCTAAAATAAAACAAAAACGCTAAGAACTCTCGGCGGCCTCCCCCTCCACGCCCCTAGTAGGGAAGAGGGGGGCTCACTCACCACTCTTGACGGGCGTAGCGGGTAGCCACCCGGTCTCAGACCTTCCTCCCCAGCCGAGGAGGGATGCTGCTGGCCAAAAGCCCCTGGACAGGACCACAGTCCGGACACTGGGCACAAGTGGGGGTCACCCACTGGCCGCCCGCACGGAACGGGCACGATGCGGCGGTACCCGCCATAGCAAGGACTAGCTCGCATCAGTCGGCCGTGCTGGGGAAAGTGCAGGATTCTTAGTAACCCTTTATGCCCCAGCCGGCTTCTTGATAGCAGTTTTCATCAGATAGCTTGAAAAAAATAAAAAAGCGTTAGCAAAACTCTGAACCGCAGGTCCATAAGGGCATAAGGGAGCCAGGTCAACTCCTTGCACTAGGCATGTTAAAACGGATATGCTGAGCAGAGCAGGGTGATTATATGGGAAGAGAGGACGGCCCCCTGGGAGGGGCCAGCTTGCTTTCTTCTTTTGCCTAGTTAACTCCTAATAGGATCTGCATATAACCCACATGTCAAAGAAGGGCTGCGTCTGTCAGTGAACGTAAGAGAAATATATTTTACATAAACTGTCTATTCCAAGTTTTATGGTACCATGAAAGCCCATTTAAGTCTCTTGAATTTACCCGAAAGTACCATGGTATTTTGAACCTTATCTGTCAAATACATTTTATATAAAGAGAATGCAAG
>BLSH010481413.1:646182-663702 GCA_018402905.1 Glandirana rugosa
TGCATTTTATTGATGTTTAAATTCGTTAGATCTTGTGGATCCACTTCAAGTTCTGTCGGTGTTTAGGTTACTTGACCTATTACGGTTCTATTCGTTATGATAAGGTTCAAGATGATACTTTTTAGATCTTGGGGGATATTCTTCCTTTTGTATACAAAATTTAAGTTGTTTCGGTTCAACGTACGACAGACTCAAGTGGGGACGTCTATTACCTTAGTTAACATCCTCCCTTTGTAAACAATAGGGTGTTGGTTTAACGGGCTATAGACAAAGCCTTCTCTTACGATTCTGAGAACTAGTAGGAAACGTCAGAAATTGTCGACGACACAGACTTCTTATTTTGCTTTATTTCTTTACATTTGGATTTCATGAAACCAAAAGGTTTAGTAAAGTCCACATCCAAGGCATTGATGGCAAAATTTGAATCTGTCTTTTTCATGACACTTACATCTTTAGCTCCTATTTGAACATCTTCAGACACAGCAGCTGTTAAAGACTGCAAAGGATGATCAAGAGTCTTAGCATTCTCTTCCGAAACAGATATCGGGCAATTTGGTTGTGGGATAACAAATGTTTCCCTCCTACAATTGATTCCATTATCTGCAGGGGTGAACTCAGACAGCATGCAACTTGGCTTTGTTGAATTTAAAACATATGTTTTCCTTCTTATAGGGGGTTCTAGATTTTTCATAGTAGAACTTGGAATAGTATTGCTTATCTTGGCATTATCCAGTTCATTGGATTTGTGGCTGTCTTGAACTTCACCTAGGTGTTCTAGATTGCTTAAATTTGTAGTTATTTTACGTTTCTTTTTGGAGTTTTCCAAATCTTTTGCAGGCCTTTTGCCAAGCTTTGATTTTCTCTTAACTACTGTGTCATTTGTGTTGTGTTTGACATCTAAACTTGGCAAGTTTTCTACAGCAAACCCCAGGTCACTATTTGCATCACATAAATGGCTGGTATCAGTGGATGATTCTTCAATTCTACAGACCACTGACGTTTTGGCATCATTTTTACAAGGATACAGTTTGGTTCTATTTTCAGAAACTTTAGTCTTTTCCTTGTCCATAGGGCCTGGTAAAACATATGTATGCCTACTATTATATTTATCAGTTGAAACCTCTCTGTCTGCTGGAGGGTTGAATCCCAAGGAAGTATTTTCATCAACATTTTCAGTGAATGACTCTTGTACACTGCAAGCCACTGAAGGAGTGGCTTCATTTTTACTAGGATACAGTTCGGCTTCACTTTCAAAAACTTCAAGCTTATCCTTGTTTGCAGGGTCTGGTAAAACAAATGTCTGCCAATTATCAGATTTATCAGTTGAATCTGGTTTGAAGTCTGCTGGAGGTTTAAATGGTAAATTTTTATCAATATTTAAACTAATTTCAGTTTTTTCTTTATTTTTAGACGACACACTGCTTTCCTTCCCTTTACAAGAACTACTTTGCCTTGCTTTTTCATGTGCTGTTGTCTTTACCTTTCTTAAAGATGTCCCATCTTGTTTTATCGGTATATTTGTTTTGGAAGTTTTTGTTTTTCTTTTAGGCATAACCGCAACAATTGCAGCAGAGTCACTGGATGTCATTTCCATGTCAGCTTCATACACGGTTTTCTCTTGCTCCACAGGCCTAATAACAATGGGATGCAGATCACATTCCCCTGCTTGTAGCAGATCAGGCTGAGGTGCAGTTTCATTATCAAGCTGTGTGTCTTTATTTTCTTTCTTTGCTTCAAAGTTTTCTGGATTTAAGGAGGGTGATGAACATGAAGTTTCCAGCATGTACTTTCTCATTACAAAATCAAAATGTAGGGAATGATCTCCAGTCACACCTGAATGTCCTGGCTCATGAGGAAGGTTGTCATGTTTGTTGATTTCCCACTGTGTACTAGAGCAGCTCTCTCTACCAGTTCCTAATGATTTCTTACTCTGATTAAAGTCTGAATTCACAGACTGTGTACTTGAGAAAGATGCTGTAGACCTTTTCCTTCTCTGAGTCACAAATCCACCACTTCTATTGCTAGAGGTCCGGTCTTCAAATTCAGAACTAACTTTCTTATTTAAGGAAGAATCACGGGTCATCTTTATATTGTATGATGAATGGCATTCTAAAAATAAGTTTAAAGAACAAAAGTAGACAATATTATTTTTTTAAAATTTAAAAACAAATTCAATACTTCAACAATTAATGTTAATTAAAAGAGAAGCTTGTTTTTTAATCATACTTACCTACGTGAATGCAGCATTGATCCCCCGCAAGCTCTAAGGCTGAATCTGAGCGATCAAATACCGCTGATTGCTCAGTTCTCCCAGTCACTGTCTGCTCTGCCCCTCCAGTGCTCACTGGAGCACCGAGTTAAGGAGAGGAGGGAGCAGCTGGCTCAGTCTCCCAGCAACACAGCTGAAAGGCTGAGTCAGGTGCTGGTTCAGGCACCTGGGTTCATCCCGTCCATATGGTCACGATCTTTCCCCAGTCTGGACTGGCTCTGTGATGCCTGCTGTCAGCTGAAAACGGGTTATAGGGTTTCTGTGATCCACAGGAGTACAGCCAATAGGGCTTCAGCTGTACTTTTCCTTTAATCAGGACATTCTGGGACCTTTAAACAGAAAGGTAAATAAAGATGAAAAATCCTGCAGCAATTTATATTTACCAGAAGTACCATACAGGAAATCAACTTCCATTAGTATCACTACACATAGCAGAAAGCAGACATATGGATGTCATGGCTTGCTATTCGCTGCTCTTGGGTTGTGCTGCCTTCATGACAATAAAATTGTGCGCCTTGTTATCATCCTGACTGATCACAAAGCTTTGGCCATCTTTTTTTTTCCTTTCAATTATTGTTGATCTCTCTGAAATAAAAAAAGGGATTTTATTATAACTTACCCTAAAATGCTTTTCTCAGAGTTTACTGACAGACGCAGCTCTTCACGACTATGTGGGGTTTTATGTCCGTTACTATTAGGAGTTAACTAGGCAGGGAAAGAAAACAGCTGGCCCCTCCCTTGGGGGCCGTCCTCCTTTCCTACATCAAACCCCCTTCCTGAATAGCTCTTCAGTTCGTACAAAAGCCGTATAAACACAGAGCCCAGAGGGGTGGGTGCTGCGTCTGTCAGTGAACTCGGAGAAAAGGATTTTACGGTAAGTTATAATAAAATCCCTTTTTCTCCTTACGTTCACTGACAGACGCAGCTCTTCATGACTATGTGGGGACATCCCAAAGCTGTGTCAAAAGAGGGGTGGGTAAACGCTAACAACTGTACCCAATTGAACCTCTGAAGAGGCGCCAGCCGCGCCTACACTGCCGCCTGTAAAACTTTGCGGCCAAAAGCAGCATCTGAAGATGCGAACACATCAACTTTGTAAAACTTAGTAAAAGTGTGAACCGAGGCCCACGTGGCCGCCTTGCACACCTGGGACACCGAAGCCTGGTGTCTAAAGGCCCAGGAAGTACTAACCGCCCGGGTAGAGTGAGCCGTGACTGGAAAAGGGGGAACTTTGCCGCGAACAGAATACGCATGAGTCACGGTCTTTCTAATCCAATGAGAAATAGTAGCCGAAGAGGCCGCTAGGCCTTTTCGTGGCCCTTCTGGCAGCACAAACAAGGCATCAGTTTTCCGAAAGGGAGCTGTAGCAGCCAGATACACCCGTAAGGCCCTCACTACGTCCAAGGCATGCAACTCAAACTCCTTTGGGTGCGAAGGACGAGGGCACAACGAAGGCAGAATAATATCTTCATTGATGTGAAAGGAAGAGACTACCTTCGGAAGAAAAGAGGGAGAAGGTCGCAAGACCGCCTTATCCCTATGCAGAACCAAATAGGGGGACTTGCACGATAGTGCAGCTAATTCCGATACCCGTCTAGCAGAAGTTATGGCTACCAAGAAGGCCACCTTCTGTGACAGAAGCGGTAGAGAAATCTCCCTGATCTTCTCATAAGGTGGTTTTTGAAGCACAGAGAGGACCAGATTCAAATCCCATGGAGCCATCGGGGACCTTACCCGAGACGCCACATGTCGCACACCTTGTACGAAAGTACGAATCAAAGAGTGTGAAGCCAAAGGCCTCTGGAAGAGAATGGCTAAGGCCGAAATCTGACCCTTGATGGTACTCAAGGCCAAGTTCTTGTTCAGGCCCTCCTGTAAAAAGGTCAGGACCCTGGATACAACATAAGAACGGGGGTTAAAACCCTCCGCCTCACACCAAGCAATGTATGCCTTCCAGGTGCGGTGATAGATCTTGCGAGAGGTACACTTGCGAACTTTCAGCAAGGTAGGGATCACGGAGTCGGCGACTCCCCTATCCTTCAGCACCTGGGACTCAATAGCCAAGCCGTCAAAGCCAGCGAGGGTAAAGCAGGGTGCAAGATGGGACCTTGAGACAAAAGGTCGTCCCGCATGGGGAGCCGCCAAGGGGTGTCCGCCACCATTTGCACCATGTCGGCGTACCAAGTGCGCCGGGGCCAATCTGGGGCCACCAGAATTGTTGGAATCCCCTCTGCCATTATCCTGCGTACCAATTTGGGAAGCAGCTGAATCGGAGGGAAGGCGTACAGGAGACGATAATGGCTCCAGGGAACCACTAGAGCGTCCGTGGCCACTGCCAACGGATCCCTCGTTCTGGACACAAAGGTCCTCACCTTGTGATTGAACCGGGACGCCATGAGATCTACATCCGGCGTCCCCCATCTGAGACCAATCTTATCGAACACCTCCGGGTGAAGGGACCACTCTCCTCGGTCCAATGTCTGGCGACTGAGAAAGTCCGCCTGCCAGTTCTCCACACCTGGAATGTAAACCGCTGAAAGAGCCGGAACGTGAAGTTCCGCCCAACGGAGTATCAGAGCAGCTTCTGCTGCCGCCGCTGGGCTCCTTGTGCCCCCCTGATGATTCACATACGCCACCGCTGTGGCAATGTCTGATTGGATCCGAATCGGACGGCCGTGCAACCTCGTTGTCCAATGAAGGAGACAGAGTCTGATTGCTCTGAGCTCCAGCACATTGATGGGCAAACGAGCCTCCTGTGCTGACCAACGGCCCTGGGCCGAAAGCTGGCCCAGGACTCTGCCCCAGCTTGTCAGGCTGGCGTCCGTGGTGATAATCATCCACTGAAGAGGCAGGAACGACTTCCCCTGCTTTAGAGACGAGTTCCGTAGCCACCAGAGCAGGGACGCCCTGGCCTGGGGACCCAGACGGATCAGACGGTCCAAGGACTGATGAGACTTGTCCCACCGAGCCAGAATTGCCCATTGAAGAGGACGAGTGTGACTCTGGGCAAAGGGGATCGCTTCGAATGACGAGACCATGAGCCCCAGTACCCTCATACAGAACTGTAATGTTGACTGACGGTGCGACAAGAGAGTGCGCACAGCCGACTGTAAACACTGCAGCTTTTCCGAAGGGAGAAAAACCTTCGCCTGCTCCGTGTCCAGAATGAGGCCCAGGTACTCCAAACGACAGGAGGGGGCCACTGATGACTTCTTCAGGTTTAGTAACCAACCGAAGTCCAGTAGGGATGCCATAGTTATGCTCACGTTCTCCTCCAGAGCCGAAACCGAGTCCGCTCGCAGGAGCGGATCGTCCAGGTATGCCACTATGGCAATGCCTCTCTGGCGTTGCAAAGCCAGCACCGGGGCCAGCAACTTTGTGAAAACCCGGGGTGCTGAGGTCAGACCGAAGGGAAGAGCCACGAATTGAAAATGGCGATCACCCACCGCGAACCGCAGGAAACGCTGGTGGCGAGGGTGAATGGGTACATGGAGGTACGCGTCCTTTATGTCTAATGACGCCAAGAATTCCCCTTGACGAAGGGCGGCCACAACCGACCGAACAGACTCCATCCGGAACTTTCGTGCCCTGACATACTTGTTCAGAGCCTTCAGGTCCAGGATGGGTCGAAACCCTTCCCCTTTTTTGGGAACCACAAAAAGGTTGGAGTAAAAACCTCGAAACTTCTCCCCTGAGGGAACCAGAACAATCACTCCTTGTTCTGAGAGGGTCTGTACTGCCTCTGATAAGGCCTTCCTGCGATCCCGTGGGAGACTTAAGTTTGAGGGGAAGAACCTGTCTGGGGGTAGGGAGAGAAACTCTATCCTGTACCCGGTGGACACCACTTCCCTGACCCAGCGGTCTGAAATGTGGGCCAACCACCGCTCTGCGAACCCCAGAAGAAGTCCCCCTACCCGACCCTCGGGCGGGGGCAACCCATCAGGCAGAGGAGGACTTATCCTCCGTCTTTTCTGTTTTGCGCTGCCATTGCCGTTTTCAGGCCCCTGCAGCGGACTTACCAGAGCGGGTCCCTTTACCTGCAGTGCTTGATGCAAGAAAAAACTTCTTCTGACCTGAGGAAGAAGGTTCCTGCCTACGGCGAGACTCACGCCTGCGAGGCTTCGGAAGGAAGGTGCTCTTACCCCCCGTGAAATCCTTGATGATTTCATAAAGACGTGGCCCAAAGAGACGTCCACCCTGAAAGGGAAGGTCAGCCAAACCTCTCTTGGAAGCTTGATCGCCCGACCAGGAACGCAGCCAAAGAATTCGGCGAAGTCTGATAGCCGTGATAGATATTCTGGACAACAAGGGCAGAACATCCATGGCCGCATCACAGAGATATTTTATTCCTTGGAGTAAAAACTCAGCCTTCTGCGGCGCCTCCATCAGGCGGCCGCCCTCTAAGTCCTACATAAGAGCATCCATGCATTCAGATAAATGCTGCGCCGCCATGGCTGAGGCCAGGGTCGGTCGTACAGCAGAGCCCGCGCTAACGAACAGGGACTTCAACAGAGCTTCAGTCTTCCTGTCAGCGGGGTCCTTAAAGGAAGGAGTCCCTTCCATAGGGATCGTTGTCGCCCTAGTAAGGCGTGCAATCGGTGGGTCCACCGCAGGGGTCTCCCACCTCTGAAGAAAGCTCTCCTCAAAGGGGTAGCGGACCGCAAAGCGAGTTGTGAGAGTGGGGGAACACTGTGGGCGTTGCCATTCACGAAAAAGGAAATGGTCAAAGAATATGTTATAGGGATAAGCCCATGGAAGACCCGCACACATACGCAGCAGAACGTGATTGATCATCCTGATCCAGCTGCAACTTAGTGCGAATGCCAGCGATAATGGTGGCCGCAAGTGCTGCCTCTTGCGCAGCTGCCAGCCTCTGGTCCCCTTCAGGAGGTGCAGTGTCACCTTCCTCATTTTCTGATAGATCTGCAGGGGTCCCAGAGACCCCTGATGCCAGTTCCTGTTCAGATTCTTCCCCTGAAGATAATGGAGGGGGGCGCTTCCTGGCAACCCGCGGAGCGGTGTCTTCAAGGGGAAAAAACTCAGTGAAAACCGCCCTAAACTGATCCAGAAAAGCCCCTTGGTCTGATGCAGACGGAGCGGGCCCCTGGGGAGCTGCTGGAACCACCTCAGCAGGTTCAGCAGGGGTATCAGCCATAGCAACGTTTAAAATAAAAATGACAGAGGAATCAGAAAAGGGGCGCCCACACCCAGCCACACACCCACAGGCCTTACAGAGGACAGTGCCCACCACCACCAGCACCCAAGGGGAGCCCAGCTATACTTGCTGTCCCGCTGCCAGTTGTTGCAGATCGTCCTGAAGAGCTGCCTGTGTTGTCACCGCCGTTTCTGAAGAGGGAGAGAAGCTGCAACCACGTGTAGATAGCAGAGCATGCAGTCAAAATGGCCGCTGTGAAACACTAGAGGCCGACACACCCTTTCAGGAAACGTGCAGTACCACCTATGGCCGCTCCGAGCGCTAGAGGGAAAGCCCCATAGGCCGGAAATGTCCGCGGCTACGGCAAAATGGCGGCGATCCGCCGCAAAATGGTGGCCGATCGCCGCATGGCGATCCGGATGAGAAGGCCGGAAAAAAAAATCGCAGCGGTGCTGGGGGGGGGGTGGCGGGGACGTGTGGCGGGGGGCAGGGAGCTCTAGTGTCCCAATGGTGGCAGTCCCGGGCGTTACTAGTAACCCACTGTGCGGCGGTCGTCGGGCCCCCCCGTGAGCCACCGAAGCAGACTGTGCGCCGTAAAGGCGGTATGCTGCAGGCCCAAGTCACCCTGCCGTATTGCATTGGTGAGGGGGACTGCACCCCGGGCCGCCCGCACGGAAAGGGCCGGATGTGGCGGGTCCCAGTGGCGGGACTGGCTTCGCATCATGGTGGCCAGGTCGGGGAAAGTACAGAGCTCTCAGACTCTCTATGCCCCGACCGGCTTCTTGATAGAAGATTCATCTTGATTGAAGTGAAATAAAAAATAAAATGACAAATTGGTCACAATGGACCGCAGTTCTTTTCCCAGAAGGGAAGCCAGGTCAACTCCTTGCAAACTAGGCATTGAAACTGAAGAGCTATTCAGGAAGGGGGTTTGATGTAGGAAAGGAGGACGGCCCCCAAGGGAGGGGCCAGCTGTTTTCTTTCCCTGCCTAGTTAACTCCTAATAGTAACGGACATAAAACCCCACATAGTCATGAAGAGCTGCGTCTGTCAGTGAACGTAAGGAGAAAAGTGTTTAGAGTGTAATAGAAGCAGTTTTTGACACTGTTTAGTTAACAATGCTAAAGTCAGGTGATCTGCAATCAGAAGATCATGCGATTGGTTCCTTTCACAACTCCCACTGACTATGCTCAACCAAAGTGTATGTAAACTAACAACAAACTCCTAATCTCTCCCTTTTTGTTTATTTTCTAATATCATTGGAAGCATTTAGATATTTCTCATTGATGTGTGCAAGAACTGTCAGAGATTCAGAGCTGTCCTGTCATCTCAGAGTCCTCCTAGTTCTGATCTTGGACTACAGAATGATTAGCCTGTATATTGTCATGATCTAAGAGTGGGGACAGTGGCATAGTTTAGCAAAAGCAATAGGCAGGGCTGCCTACTCAGCCCAGGAAAATGCTGTGTTGTCACCTCACAACATGACTTAAGAGCTGAGTATATTACTGCCATAATAGGTGCTTTTGTGTGCAAAGTCTTTAACCACTTCGTTATCCTAACTGGATGTCTATTGACGTCCTCAGGATAACTCGCAATCGGTGGTGCCGTGAGTCAATCTGAAGCTTTTTACCATGTGATCAGCCGGGACCAATCACGGCTGATCACAGTGTAAACAGGTAGAGCCGTTTATCAGCTTTTCCTCTACTCAGGTCTGCAGACCTGAGTAGTGGAGAGTCGATCAGATGTTCTCCTGCACTAAACGTTTATCAGTGCAGCCCCCTCAGGATCGCCACACTGGACCACCAGGAAGCCGACCAGGACCACCAGGGAGCCCCCAAGGGACAACATTAGGAGGCCGCCCATGGACCACCAGGGAGGCGATCAGGCGGCCACCCAGGGACCCCACCAGGTAAGGGGCATACAGTGCACTGTAGTGATGGCACTGTGCCCATATGTGATGTCTGCCAGTGCCATCCCCAACAGTGCCCACCTGTGCCACCAATCAATTCTCATCAGTGCCCAGTGGAACTATGTGCCGCCTATGAGTGCCCATCAGTGCTGCATATATGTGCCCCATCAGTGCCACTTTATCAGTGCCAATCTGTACTGCCTCATCAGTGCCCGTCAGTGTAGCCTCATCCGTGCCAGTCAGTGTAGCCTCATCCATGCCAGTCAGTGTAGCCTCATCCATGCCAGTCAGTGTAGCCTCATCCATGCCAGTCAGTGTAGCCTCATCCATGCCAGTCAGTGTAGCCTCATCCATGCCCGTCAGTGTAGCCTCATCCATGCCCATCAGTGTAGCCTCATCAGTGCCCGTCAGTGAAGGAGAAGATGTACTTATACAAAGTTTTGTGGCAGAAACAAAGAAAAACTTTTTTTTTTTCAAAGTTTTTGGCATTTTTTTATTTGTAGCGAAAAAAATAAAAACCACAGGAGTGATCAAATACCACCAAAAGAAAGCTCTATTTGTGGGAACAAAATTATAAAAATGTTGTTTGGGTACAGGGTCGCACGACCATGCAATTGTCATTCAAATCCCAACAGTACTGAAAGCTGAAAATTGGTCTGGGCGGGAAGTGTTCTAAGTGCCTGGTATTGAAGTGGTTAAAGTGGTTGTCAACTCAAAAAAACAAACAAACATTAAACCTGCAAAACAAAGGCATAATGAGCTAGTGTGCATAGCATACTAGCTTATTATGAAATACTTACCTTGGACCGAAGCTGTTGCAACAGTCTTGGCACACCGCTGTGATCGGCGACATACTACTTCCGGGTTCTGCGGCTCCGGCCAATCACATCACAGGCTCCAGCGCTGACGTCACTCCCTCGCATGCGCACGGGAGCCGCCAGTTACGGCACATTTACTGAAGAAATGGCACCCTGGGGCCGATTCTTCAGTGCGCATGTGTCGATGACGTCGGCACCTGCAGATACAGGGAATATTTCCTAAATAGTGCAAGTTTAGGAGATATTCCCTGGACCTACAGGTAAGCCTTATTATAGGCTTACCTGTAGCTTAAAGTGGTTGTCCAGAGTTGACAACCACTTTAAAGGGATAAAAAAATGTGAAGGTATTGCAGAGTAGCAATGGATACTTTTTTTTTTTTTTTTTACTTTTGCCTTGATATATGCTTTAACACTTTGAACAATGAATAGTGCACACTGCCAAATGTACCCCATCATATTGGATGTACAAATGTGTATATTAAAGGGCTGTTATCCACTAGCATATACCAAAAACCTGTGTCAATATTGATTTTATTGGAATGTAGATCCTCTCAGTTGCCAGAGTCTGCTGAATGATGAGACAAGTTCTGTTCTTTGCTGCTGACTACTGAGACAAGGTGGGGACGGAGACCAGGAGGGTGCCACAGCTGCAGAAGAGGTGCGAGGGCCACATGAAATGGCCTGGCAGGCCACATTTGGCCCGCGGGCCTTGTTTTTGAAACATGTGTTCTAGTGGATTTTAAGTTTTCCTATTATACATCTTATTAAACATTTCAATGTGGAGAGCTTCACTCGGACATGCACTAAAACAGCTATGCATTGGGGTGTGAGCTGAGTGGGAACAGATTACATGTTCCACCCGTCTTTAGGGAGGAACATGTAACATGTCCCCGATCCCTCCCCCACTCCTTGTGACAACGGGCAGGGGATCTTCTCCCAGGACCCACTGTCACTATTTAAAACAGTACGGCTGTATGGGGCTCCGCCCACACGGCCAGGTCATTCATTCATTGAGTCCTGTGAATGAACTACAAGTACAGACATCTTTTGTGGCTAATGGCTTGTAGTCCCCAATGAATTACCAGCGCGTTGTTGAGCGCTCTAGGTAGTTCATGGATTCTTCCTGTCATTGTGTCACTGCCTGCCCTGTACAAGCAGACAGCTTATACTGACAGTCTGCAGGAGCGCCGCATTGCAATGCTTTTCAGGCTCCTAATAAAAAAAAAAAAAAAAAAGTAAATGCACTTTTTACCCGCTTTAAATATAAATATATAGCCAAGAAACCCTCCCCTGCGCGTCTCTCTGATGTGTATTTCCATTATTACTAGGGTTCAATTTTCTATCAAAAATGAAAAATTAAAGCAATGACAGCACTTCAGTGATATTTAGGGTATCTATTTGTGGGGAAAAAATGTTAAAAATTTTGTTTGGGTACAATGTCGCACGACCGCGCAATTGTCATTCATAATGCGACAGCGCCGAAAATTGGTCTGGGCAGGAGGGGGGTTTAAGTGCCCAGTAAGCAAGTGGTTAATGCCTAAGGCATGAGAAAAAAAGTTGCTGAATCCACTGAAAATTAGAATATGTGGAAGCAGCCTGTCCCCCGCTAGGCCCTTCAGGCAGAACAAACAGCGAATCAGACTGCCAAAACAAAGCCGTTGAGACTTCAGGTAAGCTCACACAGCATGGATCACATCCAAACAGTGAAAAACCTTCCCAGGGTGTTTTGGATTAAGACAAAAGATGGTAACACCATATCCTGGTTTTGGAGGAAAGAAGCCTCAACACTACCAGATCTCAGTGAAGGGCCATACAAGCTGAAATAATTGGCTACCAAAAAGTCCACCTTGCGCGTAAGAAGCGTCAAAGGAATATCCCAAATGGGTTCAAATAGAGCATGCTGTAAAATAGACTGAACCAAATTAAGATCTCACAGACATACAAACAAGGCTAAAATCTGACTAATGACCGCATACAAGGCCAGAGACCACTCCAGACCAGCAAGTTGAGGAGGAAATCTTTTGAGCCACAACACCATGCTAAGAAACCCTTTCAAGTGCAATGGTAGATCTTCCTGTAGGTTGTATTGCCCTGTGCAGGATAGTAAAAACAGAGTAAGAAACACCCCTATCCTTCAGGGCTTGGGCCTCAACAGCCATATGGTCAACACCAGCAATTGTAAAGCAGGATAGATGATCAGTCCCTGCGACAGTAGATCTGGATGATTTGAAAGCCCACGGCTTGTTTGCTAGCAGAAGGACTGAAGAGAAGCACTGGCATACCTACTGCTTTAAAGTAAAGACCCAAACTTTTTTTTTTTTTAATTTTGGGTACAGTAAAGTCAAACAGGCGTTTGATAGCTGCAGTGTGCATGAGGCCTAAAGGATATAATGCACGTCATACTATACTGAATTTTAGTTTAGCAGTGTTAGCTAGCAGCTCAAAGCTAAAACTGTCTCATTGGGGAGATTTCCTGTCACTTCCTGTACCATAGTCACAACAGGAAGTTTGGGGATAATCCCTTGTTGCCACCATAATTAATGTGGGCCCCCCCCCCCCCTCCCGGAAGATTTCTCCTCTTTTCCTGTCCGGAACACAACTCAAATTTGGAATTTTCTTTCACCCTTGGTGAAAAAACAGTCAACGCAACATATAGAAAGAGTGAATCTCCCTAACAGGGACACAGGCACCAGTGAAAAAACGTGACAGGTGTTCTAATCCTTCGCAATTCTTTTTTTCTAAAAAGAAAATATAAAAAAAATAAAAAAGTTTTGGCTTCAGTTCTACTTGCAACTTCCAGGGCATCCACCACACATGGTTAGACAAATTGTTTGGCTTGGAGCTGAACTTGGCTGCTAGAATATCAACATCTGGAGTCCACTACCTCTGACGGGGGCTTTGAACACCTCCGGGTGAAGGGACCACTCGCCCAAGGTCATCTGCTGAAGAGTGAGGAAGTCTGCCTGCCAATTTTACATTCTTGGAATCTGTGTGGCAGAGACTTCTTCCTGAGCGGCGCAATTCCTTGTCCCACTTTAACATATGCCACCGGCGTGGCATTGTCCAAATGCACTCAAACTGAGAGACCCTGAAGGCAATGCTGTAGAGCCAGACAAATCGCCTGAAGCTCCAAAATTATAATTGGCAAGCTCTGTTGCTCTACTGATCATATTTACTGAACCAACCAGTTATCCAGAGCACCTCTCCAGCCGAAAAGGTTGGCATCTGTCATCAGAACCCTCCAAGATATCAGTTGAAAAGATTTTCTTGCATCTACGATCCAGGAAGGGATTCACCACTCTAAAGCCGACCTAGCTCTTAGATTCAGATGCATTGTTTATCAAGTACTTGCAATGGAACTGGGCATACGACACTGCATTAATAGCAGGGACCATCTACCCCAGTAGAATTTCAAAAGACGTGTAGCGCTTGAAGTGTAAATGTCCTATTTAGGACTGGATGGAAGTTGTATTTCTCTTATTGTCCACTAACATTATAAAATGACAAGTGCTGAATGAACTCTTATTACGTTAAAAGCAAGAAACTACTAATAACTGTGCATCAAAACATATAAAAGTGACATGTGCTAGTTAGACTCTTAATCTATCAGAGATGCCTAGATTATAGTGATTGTACACCAAAATAAATAATACAAAGTAAATGCTGATTAGTTAGGTATTGAGTGTATCACTGTTGTACTGTGACACAACACTATACCAAAACCATAACATTCACATCACATATTATAATGCAATATAAAGTACTTGGTGTGTAAACAGTCCAAATAATGTAAACATAATATCCGTGTGGAGTCATGATGATCACTTCAATGATCTGGGATGCTCCTAATAGTTGTGACGGCAGTCCCACCACCACTGATATCTTATGTGCTTACCAAAACACTGGATATAAAAGGCCCATAGATCTCAATTATACCACTGTGTATACAGGGTGTCCTAAGGGTCTGTGGGGGTACACCATCTCCTTGTACGATTATAATCACTGGTATATCACGTTATCCCCTTCGCTGTACCTTTAAAGTGCTCCAAAAGTGCATGTGGGTATAAAAAGGCTCCACATAGTGTAAAACCTTTTGAGCATTTTATTTACAAAAAAATAGAGAACTTACATCAAATAAAATCAACAGCCCGTCAAGTCAGCCAAGGTTCAATAGAATC
Source organism: Glandirana rugosa (assembly GCA_018402905.1). NCBI lineage: Eukaryota > Metazoa > Chordata > Amphibia > Anura > Ranidae > Glandirana > Glandirana rugosa. Next base: position 660,512 of record BLSH010481413.1, read on the forward strand.
CAACTAGTTTTGTATCAATAGACTTCTTCTGGGATACCCACGTTTTCCCAGACATTTCATTAGGACCAAGGCTCATGTTTGGAGGTTCAAACAAGCCTCTTCAGGACCTGCACCAGGACCGTGACATCAAGGTCTGAGCCAATTTCTCTCAAAGAAACAGGTCATCCAGAGACCCCGCTATAGGGATACCCACAGTCTTCAACAACCCTAAAACCAAAGCCAACACTTTGGTAAACACTCGGCGAGTCTTGGACATGCCGAATGGCAACACCAGAAGTAGTGACTGATCCTCCACAGCAAACCTTAGAAACTGTTGGTGAGGCTAAAATATTGGGATGTGCAGGTAGGCATTCTAGATACCCAGTCAACTTACTCCATGAGGTTTCCCTGCTGGAGTGAAACAATCACTGCCTGGGTGAACTCCATCATGAAACTTTGCACTTGCAAATTTTTCAAAACCCTTGAGATCCAGAATAGGCAAAAGTCTCCAATTGGCTTCTGAACCATAAAAAGGTTAGAATAGAAGCTTCTCCCCCTGCAGTATGGGCATGATTACACCCCGAGGCAGCAACCTCTCCAGTGTTGCAAAAACACTCACTGTTCTTTGAGGCCCCAAAGAGACATTTAAGAACAAAGCATGGAGGGAGAAAGCTTTGGAATTCCAGCGCATAACCTTGATATCACACTGGCCCGTGTCCATGACTGATCCAATCGTCTGAGGTTCTGAGTCCAGAAAGCCACAAAGGACGACAAGCACCCCATGCCTGCATAAGTGAGGAATGCCTTTTACAGGAAGAAGCACTTGGCTCTAGACTTGGAGGTCTTTGAGTTCCAGTCCATCTTCTGGAACTGGGTGATAGGCTTCTTCTTGGAGCCCATTACCTGTGGCCATCGAAAGGACTGCTTTTTAGCAGTTAAAGGCCCTGGCAGTAAACCCATTGGTTTTTCCTTCTTCAGTGACCCACACACAAAGTTGTCCCTATATAGTTGTAGGGATAGCACCAGGGCTGTAGATTAGGAACACCCTGTGAATTGAAGAACATTCTACACATGCAGACCAAGAGTGTGAAACAAAAAATGCTGACTGTGCACCTATCATGCAGCTGGGCCCACCCATAATGAACACCGGCATAGCAGTGCAGCACACAGAGGCACTTACCAATCCAGGCTGCAGGGCTTTTCGAAAGCCTAATGTTTGCCCATCATGGTGGACATGCCCAAAAAGCCTTCAGGAACATGCCTTACCTGCAGGGGAACACCACTCTGTACCTGTACAGCACCCTGCCAGCAGCTGCACTGGCTACCAGGCACCTTGGTGACTGCTACCTGCAGGATCTAGTGCTGACCAGACACATTACAGGACACCACTGATCTTCCACAATGGGGTCGGTGTATCGTCTACCTTTGCCTTTAACTTGAATAACGCCCTTCCTTACCCCAGTGAAAAAACTTGTTCATGCGCCTGTGGGTGGCAACATAACCCAAGAAGTCATGAATAAAAACGAACCCTATGTCCCGTGATGGACGAATAAGAAAACCCTTCCCTCTGTAATATGAGCTTTCAGCTGCACAGTCTGCCCATAGCCACCATAGTCTGTACTCCATCTTGTCTTCAGAGCAGAAAGCTTGGTGGTTCTGCTGGGCTTAAAGGGGGAGTGGCTAGATCTCCAAGAGTATGATGGCATTCTTCCCCTCCATCGCTATGCAAGTAACAACATACTGCCATTATGCACTATAGAATGTTTTCTCTTTACCAAACACATACATCTGCTTTCTTTTTGTATTTTACACAGAATGAAGCACAGGCTGTGGGCAGGCCACACAGCTAAAAGCTCATGATTATAGAGCAAGAGATATAGGATTTTGATGGTCTGTTGTGATGCAACTCCCATACATACTGGAGATGCATTTTAATGCCACTCAGTGTATACTCTGTGATGAAGCCCATATTGGCTGAAACTGTAGACAGGGGCAATTCTATATGGGAATGCTGTGTGCCTTGTCTTACTTTAATAAAGTTGGATGTTATCTGATGACATTACTGTGCGGCTTCCTTCTTTTCTGCTGAATATGTGAAGCATGGTTGGGCTCTCGTTGATTAGCATCTGGAGTTCCAGAGGTGAGGGGACCTTATAAAGGCTTGGAACGGTGACTCTCTACATGTCTACCAAGACTGTACAATGCACAAAGTCTACATTTTAGAAATTTTTTGTTGAGGACTTCAGTTTCAATATAAAGTGGATGTAAACCCGATTCATGAAATTTGAGTTGGGCAAATCTATCTGTAGTGCATTCTTATCTCTCTCCAAGGCACTGAGTCACTGGCTTTCTCTTGCTCTGTAATCAGTCTGATAACTTTGACAAGTTCTCTGACACAGGAGATAAAAGCAGAAATTTTTGTAGTGTGAGGTTGCTATAACTAGATTAGCAGATAGCTTGTCTTCTCAGAGAACAACTCTGCACATTACTTCCTTCCTTTGCCAATGTGGAGTGGGGGTGTGTGCCTTTCCTCCAATCAGCTGTCTTGGCTGTATGCCAACAATTCACTCCCAGTGCTGAACAGGAAGAGAAAATCTCTAACATAACGTGCACTCTCTAAAGGATATATAAAGCCGAAGACAGTAGATATACATGTAAAACTTATGTAGGTAAATTTGTTTCATCCCTGTGTATCATCTGAGGCTGTTCACTTCACTGGATAAATGTGAGGGTTTACATTCACTCTAACTTTTCTGAGCATGCTACATTGTGCCGAGGATACATTAAATGTCCCTTGGCATGGCAGTACTAGATCTGTGATCAGCAACAAAACAGCATGATTCTCGAGCATGTGATCAACATGGCTTATCAGTGTTCACATGGCAAGTGGCTTAGTTTATTACAAACAACAAATAAAGACCTTAAAGAGGAGTCCCGTCCCCCCCCCCACGCACACAAAAATTAAAAATCAGCAGCTACAAATACTATAGCTGCTGATTTTTAATATTTGGTCACTTACATGTCCACTGTTCCTGTAATGTCGGCACTCCAGCCGAGTTTCGGATCAGCTCTCGGGTGCTGCCACCGCCATTGATGGTAATGGAAACAGGTAGTGAAGCCAGTTCCCTACTGTGCATGCACGAAGCGCGCTGTGCTTTCTAACTGACACGGTGGCGGAGGAAGGAGGAAAAACTTCCGAGAGATGGAGCTGA
>BLSH010481413.1:671863-706572 GCA_018402905.1 Glandirana rugosa
TGAAGTCTGCCCGGGTCTGTACATGACCGAATTCGTCCCCCTGTGTAGACCGTGACGTCCTAAACTCAGGGACCGCCACATCACACAATGACTACCATCGAAAACAATGAAACTAGGGTCGAGAGACGTCCAGTAAGTGATCCAGGGGGGCACACCAAGACCCTAAAAACGAGTGGCAAGAACACTAGTAAAACTGGAGAGCCCCACTCTAGAACGCACCTCGGGGTCTAACTCCCTCTAATAGTCACCAGAACATGTCCCGACACCTCAGCCACCTTTAAAACCCATGGACCTCAGCCTCAGCCGTTTGTTACGAGGCTGAGGACTTCCCTAACGCTGGACTTTATGGAGGTGTCCTACTTCAAGAAAATTCGTTATCACCATTGAGTCCTAGTAGAAGAAGTTTGTTTCTTAATCTGAAACTAAGGAAGAATCTGTTTTACCTTCAACGATTTCCTTTCGCTGCAGCGTATTCGCAATGTCTTGGTCATTTACAGGTTTATTTTATCAAAGTCTAATTCTTTGTTTGAAGAAGATGATCCTGAGTTACCACTATTGCTTAAAAGAACTTCATCCTGTGGAGGTATTTCAGGTCGCAATCCCTTCAGGAGTCGGAGCATTGTTTGCCGACTCCGACTCCAGGTACCCAAAATTTCCACCGACTCCACAGCCCTGTACAAGACCACTGATAATCTCCCTCAATCTGGGGCTCCACGCAAGATCTCACCCCGAGAGGTCAAAATGATCACAAGAACGGTGAGCAAAAATCCCAGAACCACACGGGGGGACCTAGTGAATGACCTGCAGAGAGCTGGGATCAAAGTAACAAAAGCTACCATCAGTAACACACTACACCGCCAGGGACTCAAATCCTGCAGTGCCAGATGTGTCCCCCTGCTTAAGCCAGTACATGTCTGGGCCCGTCTGAAGTTTGCTAGAGAGCATTTGGATGATCCAGAAGAGGATTGGGAGAATGTCATATGGTCAGATGAAACCAAAATAGAACTTTTTGGTAAAAACTCAACTTTTCATGTTTGGAGGAGAAAGAATGCTGAGTTGCATCCAAAGAACACCATACCTACTGTGAAGCATGGGGGTGGAAACATCATGCTTTGGGGCTGTTTTTCTGCAAAGGGACCAGGACAACTGATCCGTGTAAAGAAAATATGAATGGGACCATGTATTGTGATATTTTGAGTAAGAACCTCCTTCCATCAGCAAGGACATCGAAGATGGAAAGTAGCTGGGTCTTTCAGCCTGACAATGATCCCAAACACACTGCCCGGGCAATGAAGGAGTGGCTTCGTAAGAAGCATTTCAAGGTCCTGGAGTGGCCTAGCTAGTCTCCAGATCTCAACCCCATGGAAAATCTTTGGAGGGAGTTCAAAATCCGTGTTGCCCAGCGACAGCCCCAAAACATCACTGCTCTAGAGGAGATCTGCATGGAGGAATGGGCCAAACTATCAGCAACAGTGTGTAAAAACCTTGTAGAGACTTACAGAAAATGTTTGACCTCTGTCATTGCCAACAAAGGGTATATAACAAAGTATTGAGATGAACTTTTGTTATTGACCGAATACTTATTTTCCACCATAATTTGCAAATACATTCTTTAAAAATCAGACAATGTGATTTTCTGAATTTTTTTTCTCATTCTGTCTCTCATAGTTGAAGTGTCCCCTTGATGACAATGACAGGCCTCTCTCATCTTTTTTAAGTGGGAGAACTTGCACAATTGGTGGCTGACTAAATACTTTTTTGCCCCACTGTATATTTATTTAGTATACCTTAGTGCCCCTTTGTTGTGACTAAAAATACACCTTGTATGGTCTGTGGGTATCCCAACCACCAAACTTAATTGTGAATAAACTTTATTTTAATAACTAAACTGTATTTCCTGTGTAGGATTGCCGCAAATAAAGTGCTTGTGTTCTCCTGCACAAGGGACAGCCTTCTGTACAATCCTTTGAGATGTATGTGCAAAATTAAATCAAATGTGCATCCTGTGCAATAAATATGTTACAAAAAGTGCTTATATGCTAAAGGCTGTGAGCAGTTTGCATACAATCATTCCACATAACTGCCATTCGAAAATTAAATTAAAACCATCAATTATCTAAAATGCCATGCAATCAAAATATCGGGCATTGAAAATGAATGTGATCCGGATCCGTAACAATCAATAATGTGCAAAAAAAATCCATATATTGTGCCAATCCTTTGTGCAAAAATTGTCCAGTGCTATATATAAAGTATATATATTGAGACTTTACAACCCCTTTAACTTAGTCATAATGACTTAAAGCATACTGTATGTCTAGTACTCTACAATCAGGAAATGTCTCCTGCTTATGTCTTTTCATAACGTTTTGCCAGGTCTCTATTTTTAACGGTCCGGGTGAAGGTCCATTTAAATGGTAAAAGTCAGATTTTGTTTTTTTTTAAAGGTATACTGATGCTTTATATTATGATGCAAGGTATTAATTTATAAAAAAAAAAAAAAGCTATAACCTTTAAAAACAAAGTCCTACTACCCAAAGGGAATTATAAAAGGTGTGGTCCTATTCAGAATTGTCAAATCTGCATTATCTGCTTCATGCACGAATAAGACTCAGCAACCATACTGATCAACAGTGTGCTAATAAAAACAAGGTATGGAAGCTCATTGTAGGAGCCTCATTAGGACACACGTGTACCAATGTCCATTAGCAACTGCATAACATCCCTTCCAATTCATTTCAAAGGTCTTATCTTTTTTTTTCTTTAAGAGAAAAGTAACAAACAAAACCTTAGCATAACAGCATGTAGCAATGCAGATTAATGGAAATTACATCATTAATGCCCATTACATTGAGCGTGATGCGCTGTAATTCATCCCAACTGTTCAAGGAGATGGACATCTGTGTCATAAAATGTATAAATACTTACCTCGCCTATGCTGCATATTTCAATCGCTTCTGGCAGTTTAATGTTCATGAATACATCAATATCCGTAAGTATTTTATTCTGTAAAACAATAGCACTGGTTAGGAGTATAGACTTCACAACTTTATGACAAAATCTGCGATTCTGTCACCATCCATCACATTTTCCACAAGATCCATTGATTCCAATCTAAATGACCAGCTTTGTTAGACTAGGTTCACACTGCTGCGAACTGTACTGCGAATAGATTGCGTTGCGATAGATTAAATTCGCAAGTCATCTCCAATAACAGTGTTCTACCAGTGCAGTGCACATTGATGCGTTGCAAATCTAATCCGTGAAGAAAAAGGGTCCTGTGCGAGTTTGATCCATCTGCGATGCAGTGCGTTGCGAATTCAGCTCCATAGACTACAATAGAACACGGACTGAAAACGCAATCTACCATTCACATCACTGCGATAGCTTCCCCCTCCAACTCCAGCTACAGCTTTGCAGTAGATTCACACCAACACATGTAGAAATCGCACTTGTGTCTGTACTGAAAAAACTCGCATCGCAAATCATATTCAATTCGCAGAAAATTCGCACCGCAGCAGTGTGAACCTAGCCTGAAACTCAACCCCTCAGAACAGAAAAATGGAAGCTAGCACTGCTCACAAGGTTTCCTGACACCTGCTGGTAGACGAATTCAATGTTAGTGATTTACCAGGTAGTAAAATTAGGATCAGGATGACAGCTGTAGAGCTATGTTATAAAGTGCTATGTAAACGGTTAGCGCTATATAAATCCTGTATAATCAGAACATCTTTAAAAAAAAAATCAGACATTGCCATGTGGCATATTCCTATGAAACAATTTCAAATATATTGGATGATCACTCAGCTGCAAGTATTTCTCCAGTTGCTACAGTTTTCTCAGGTTCCCCACAAAAACGCAGCACTAAGGTGCATCACCTTCCGGTCAAAACATGCAGGATTGCCCCATGCATCTTTTGTAATAACGAATATTCTTGCAGCTAGATTGTGAATGCCTACCAAGCCAAACTCTAGTGTCCGCATTTTTGGTAAGAGGTATTTGACCTAGAACAACCCATAAAAAGACCTAGATTGTATGGAGTTCGCCCAGTCATATTTAAAACGCTTAGTATTCTACACTATGCAGAATCAGGTAAACATAGAACAGAAAAAAGTAATATAAGGCCTATGTTTTTCTGAACGCTTTTCTATTGACATATAGACGCATTCAGGCGTGTCAAGTGTTTAAAATGAAGGAATGCTCAAGCACTAAAAGTGCCTAGCGTGTAGGTGCTTTTAACCGCATCAGGCGTTTTTTTTTGCCCAAAAGCTCTTCTCCCTAACGCAATTTCGGTGCATTCAGATTTCTGCCCTTAACTGAATGTGTGTGCATGGACAACAGAGGTTAACAGAGGGGTGTTTAGGGGCAGGGGGAAAAAAATGTCAATTGCCTGTTTGACAGCTGCAATGTGCAGAAGGCCTAACCAGTGGAAGACATAGTGCACAGCAATACAAACAGTGTCCAACAATTTCCAAACCAGTAATAGATATCCTGTCCTCACTATTGTTAGGCTAAATGGACAGCAGAAAAAAGATTTATACAAAAGTACAGCTGAAGTGTCAAGTAACAAAAAAAAAGTAAATATCCTAGACAGAACATTTCTTTCAACTGCCTTTATATTGAGTGGAGCAGTGTTCCACCATGTGCGTCCTTTGAACTGAATATTCCCTAAAATATTTTTTTTACAAATATTTTACCCTGCAGAAAAAAAAAAAAAAACTATTGCTAACATTTTAATGATCTAAACTAACATACAGCAAAATCTGACAAAATGTAAGAATACGGATTACTCTGAATAGAATACTGTAACCATTTCTTGCAGACTGTCCTATAATCTGCCCACAATCATACACTAGTAATTTTACAGACAACCTTTATCTATGTAGAAGGTTGCTGGGGGTGCACAAATGACACCAAGGGGATCATTTATAGAACAAAAATGGTATATCTATTCATGTACACTTGTCTTGTGTGAATTAATGAACATTCGTGCTTTAGTATTAGGGAATTTTCACACAGTGTATACATTTGTGATTATTGTGAGACTGGGGCAAAAATCAAATGTTCCTTTGGTTCCATGTAAACATGGCTATTGAGTGAATGGCACATTATCATTCCTCAGTCAGACAAAATGTTCTTTAATTATCGGAGGTTCAAAAACATAAGCTCCAGATCCTCCTGCCCCCCCCCCCCCAATAAAAATTAAAAGTCGGCAGCTGCAAATACTGTAGCTGCTGAATTTTAACCACCTGCCATCCGCGCCATAGCCAAATGACGGCTACAGCGCGGCTCTAAAATGGCGGGAGGACGTTAATAGACGTCCTCCCATTTGGCTCGTGCTGGGCGCACTCCCGCGGGCGCGAGCAGCGCGCGCATGTGCCGCCGCACGCTGCGGGAGCGTGCCCGTGGGTCGGGCGGACCCGATGTCCGCCGGAGACCCGCGATCTCCTTACAGAGAGGAGGAACGGGGAACCGCCGAAGTAAACACGGCGGTTCCCCGTTCCGTGAGGGGGGGCATGCCAGATCTACTGATCCCTGTCACTGGGATCAGTTAGATCTGTCATGCCCCTGTCAACCCCGTCCCCCCACAGTTAGAACACACCCAGGGAACATAGTTAACCCCTTCACTGCCCCCTGCAGGTTAACCCCTTCACTACCAATGAGATTTACACAGTAATCAGTGGACATTTAAATTTCTGATCACTGTATAAATGTCATTGGTCCCAAAAAAGTGTCAAAAACGTCCGACATGTCCGCCCCGATATCGCAGTACCGATAAAAATCGCAGATCGCCGCCATTACCAGTAAAAAATAAAAATGCCATAAATCAATGTCCATAGTTTGTAGGCGCTATAACTTTTGCGCAACCCAATCAATAAATGCCGATTGCGATTTTTTTTACCAAAAATATGTAGAAGAATATATATCGGCCAAAACTGATGAATACATTTTTTTTTTATATTTTATTTTTGGATATTTATTATAGCAAAAAGTAAAAAATATTGTTTTTTTTTCAAAATTGTCGCTCTTTTTTTGTTTATAGTGGCGATCAGAAATGACGCAGAGGGGATCAAATACCACCAAAAGAAAGCTCTATTTGTGGGAAAAAAAGGACGCAAATTTTGTTTGGGTACAACGTCGCACGACCACGCAATTGTCATTCAAAGAGCGACAGCGCTGAAAACTGAAAATTGGTCGGGGCAGGAGGGGGGTTTAAGTGCCCAGTAAGGAAGTGGTTAATATACAGTGAGGGAAAATTTGGATTTTTTATACATACTTACCTGTAAAATCCATTTCTTTCAAAAGGACATCACGGGACACAGAACAGGCCATATAAACATTACATGGGTTATGCGCCATCTATAGGTAAATGGACGCTGGTAATTTAATTTAGACAGGAATTCCTGCCCCTATATAACCCCTCCCCACTGGGAGCACATCAGTTTTGTAGCAAGCAATGAACTCCACAAGATAGAGTGGGGAGGGACCTCTGTATCCCGTGATGTCCTTTGAAAGAAATGGATTTTACAGGTTAAATATGTATAAAAAAATCCAATTTTCTTTCTCGGACATCACGGGACACACAGCAGGCCATATAAACATTACATACTGGGATGTCCCAGAGCAATCCCTGATGGGGGGGGGGGGGGGGGGACGACGACACAAGCTCAATTGTATCGCAACCCCTAACACCCTGTGGCCAAAAGCCAAATCCTCTGCTGCCCTAAAATCCACTTGATAGAATCTTGTAAATGCATGCCATGAAGACCATGTAGTGGCCTAAAAAAATCTGTGCCACCGACGTCTGGTGGTCAAAAGCCCAGGAGGTCCCTACACTCCTGGTGGAATGAGCTCTCACCCTGAATGGGGGAACCTTCCCCTTTACACCATAAGCGAATTAGCTTATTATGTAATTAGCTAGTGAATCCATAGGCGAAATAGCTTCCTTGGATGCCGCTTGACCCCTCCTAGGGCCTTCAGGCAAAACAGAAAGGCATCAGTCTTCCTGATGTCTGCATATCTCTTTAGATAGATCTTAACAGCAAGCACCGATGAGGAGGGCTGAGAATACAACAAAGGTAAAACATCTTCACTGAGATGAAAGGCCAACACTAGCTTTGGTAGGAAGGATGGAAGAGGCCGCAGCACCACCTTATCCTGGTGCAATCTCAAGTAAGGCTCTTTATAAGAAAGAGCTGCCAACTCCAAAACCGTTCTGGCTGACGTGATCTCAAAAAAGACTAGTTTCCTAGTCAAAAGAACCAAGGGAATCTCCCTAATAGGTTCAAAAGGCTGCTTCTGCAGCACTGACAAAACCAATTTCAAATCCCATGGACAGGGAGGAAATCTAACAGGTGGTAACAACGAGTTACCCTTTGAAGAAAAGTTCTGATCAAAGAGTGAGAAGCCAAAGGCCTCTGAAAATAAAGACATGCAGAAACCTGACCTTTGATTGTAGTTTAAGCCAACCTCAAGACTACTCCTGCTTGAAGAAAGGCTAGTATTCTACCAATCACATACTCGCACGGATGTCATTTCCTGGCCTCACACCATGCAATGTAAACTTTCCAGACCCTGTGATAAATCTTCCTGGTGACTAGCTTCCTAGGGTTTACCATTGTGGACAACACAGGGCCTGAAACCCTGCGATCTCTCTCAGTAGAAGAGAGATTGGGGAAAAGCATAAATCAAGAAGAACTGGGCCCATGGAGTCACCAGAGCGCCCACTCCTATTACCAGAGGAACCCCTGCTCGGGAAACAACTGCTGGACTTTGATGCTGAATCAGGACGCCAGTAGATCCAGCTCTGGCATCCCCCAGGCATAGGCAATTTACCCGAAAGACGGGATACAGCGGCCACTCTCCTGGGTGTATCTGTTGGCGGCTGAGAAAGACCGCCTTCCAAATCTCCACCCCTGGGATGTGAACTGCAGAGAGTCTTGGTAAACTTCCCTGTGTGCCAACTGAGACTTAGTGCCCCCCTGATGGTTGACATAAGTCATTACCGCGGCTTTTACAGTCTGTGCCCTTACCAGGTAGCCCTGCAACCAGGATGGCCAATACCTATACGACTGGCATCTGTGGTCACAATCTTCCAAAACACTGAAATTAAACAATGAAATTGCCTGTTCCACTCTGCCAGGATGTAGCGCTGAAGCACCCTGGAGTGAAACTGTGCATAGGGAACTGCCTCGAAAGAGGCTACCATCTTCCCTAGCAGCCTCATACAGAGATAAACTGAAGAGTGTCTCATCGCCCGCACCTCGCTTACCAGAACCTTGAGGTCGCTGATCCTCTCAGCGGCAAGAGTATGCTTGCCTGTACTGTTTCTATCTGTAGACCTAGATATTCCAGAGACTGAACTGAGTCTAGTAAGGATTTCCCTACATACATGACCCAACCCCTGCTTTCCAGGAACTGGATTGTTAAGCCTCGTACATACGGGACGACGATCGTACGTACGATCGTCGCAAATCGTATGTTGGATAATGTAACTTGCATACTGACTGCACTACACAATCGTACGAGCACAGAACGACGTTCAGGTGCATGTAATTAGCATCCGGCCGTTCCTGACTTGGAGCATGCGTGTTTTGCACGATACAACTTGTTGTACCAACTTCTCTGTACACACGATACAACGGTCGTATGAGCGCTTGTTGGTACGACCAAGTTTTCTAGCTTGCTCATACAACTCCCTTGTTCGATCGTCATATGTTCGACTGTTCTAATCTCGCATATGAACGATCGATATCGCATACAACGGTCGTTAGTACGACCTGTTGTATACGATCGTCGTCCCGTGTGTACGAGGCTTTAGGATCACATTCTGCTCGAGTCTGCAATGAGACTGATCTCGGAGCAAGAGGTCGTCCAGGTACCCCATTATTAGGACCCCTCATGACCTCAGAAGGCCCAGCATTGGAGCCAGAATCTTTATGAAGATTCAGGGAGCTATTGCGATCGTGAACGGCAGAGCCAGAACAGGTAGAGTCATTCTCTGATGAGGTATCAAAATTGGCAAATGCAAATATACATTCTTGATGTCTACTGATGCCAAAAAATCTCCTTCCTGGAGCCAGGCAATCACTGAGCAGATTGACTCCATGCGGAACGGCTGCACCACAAGAAATTGGTTTAGGGCCTTGAGGTCTAGAATAAGCCTTACCTCCCCCTTTGGCTTTGGGACTGTAAATAGGTTTGAGCAGTAAGCAAGCAGGCATGCGTTTATGCAAAATGTGCTTATGAAAGTAAGCAAGCATGTGTTTATGCATTCATAGGCTTCAGGTGTCACTGCTTCTTGTGTGCAATGCATCATGTGACAGTGCATCAATGCAAACTTGCAACATGTACCTATGCAGACACGTGCCCCCTGCAAACATGCGCTTAAGTGACACGAGTCTTTATGCAACACAAGTCTCTATTCGACACGAGCCTATGCGACATGTGTTGCTTTGAAACCCTGTATTTCAGCCCACATGTGTTTTAGCAACCATGTTTAACAAACATATTTTAACAAACGTGTATTTAAGCAAACAAGCGTTTAAGCAAACGTGCTCCAGCAAACATTCATTTAGGCAAACATGCTTTTTTAGCAACCATGCGTTTAAGCCAGTTTGCAAGCATGCCCCTGTAAAACTGCAACAGGGCCCATGCAGGATGAGCCAAGCACATATGCATCCCAAGGAAAAAGAAGCTTTTAATAAGGACTCCAGCTTTTTTAACTGAACGGTCCTGAACACCTGGGCATTATCAACAAGGCAGGTCAAGGATTTACTTAACCTCTTGCCGACTGTGTAATGTAATTACACGGCCGCAAGGTGGATCCATTGTTCTGGGAGGGCGTACTAGAACATACTCCCAGAATCGAGCTCCCGCTCGCCCTCTGGTGCAGGCACCTGGGAGCATCCGTGACCACCGTGTCCCTGAGACCCGGCGCATCATGAATCACGGTAAATGGCCTCTCATAGCGGTCTTTTACCACATGATCGCACCGACAAATGATGACGCGATCACATGTAAACAAGCCGGCGGATATCTGGCTTGTCTCTCCCCGCTCCGCACCGATCGGTGCAGTGTGAGAGGAGAGGGGGGAGAGATGGGATGCAGCGGTGCTGTGGGCAGGAGCTGAAGTGCCCACAGCACCGCTATTTGCCAGTCTGGGACCCCTGATCCACCCATCCAGCTCCCTTCACGCATGCAGCTTCATCCATGCTCATACATCCGTGCTCACCCATCCATCACCCATGCATCCGTGCTCACTCACCCATGCTTCCGTGCATACCCATCCATCAGCCATGCATCTGTGCCCACCCATGCATCCGTGCTCACCCATCCGTCACCAATGCATCCGTGCTCACCCATCCGTCACCCATGCATCCGTGCTCACCCATCCGTCACCCATGCATCTGTGCTCACCCATCCGTCACCCATGCATTTGTGCTCACCCATCCATGCTCATTCATAAATCACCCATACATGCGTGCTCACCCATCCATGCTCACTCAGCCGTCACCCATGCATCCTTGCTCACCCATCCAGCCATGCTCACCCATGCATCCATGCTCACCAATCCAGCCTCATCCGTGCTCCGCCATCCATCTGTGCTCACCCATGCATCCGTGCTCACCCATGCATCCATGCTTACCCATGCATCCATGCTCCGCCATCCATCTGTGCTCACCCATGCATCCATGCTCCGCCATCCATCTGTGCTCACCCATGCATCTGTGCTCCGCTATCCATCTGTGCTCACCCATGCATCCGTGTTCACCCATCCAGCCATGCTCACCCATGCATCCGTGCTCACCAAACCAGTTGTGCTCACCCATGCAGCCTCATCCGTGCTCACCCATCCACGATCATCCGTGTTCACTCATGCATCCCTGTTCACCCATGCATCTATGCTCCGCCATCCATCTGTGCTCACTCGTGCATGCGTGCTCACCCATGCATGCATGCTCACCCATGCATCCGTGCTCAGCCATCCATCTGTGCTCAGTCATCCCCATCCACGGCTTATCCACCCCCCATTCATGCTCATTTATGCCTCATTCATGCTCATCCATACCACATCAGTTCTCATCCATGACACACCCATGCCACTACAGTACCCATCTGTGCCACTACAGCACCCATCGGTGCCACTACAGCGCCCATCAGTGCCACCACAGTGCCTCACAATAATGTAATAGGTAGTCAAATTAAATTTTAAATTGATGCCCCTAGAACGCCTGATGGTGCACCCCACAAAATTACCCCATTTTGGAAAGCAAACACCCCAACGTATATTCTATGAGGCATAATGAGTCTTTTGAACGGTTCATTTTTTCCACAAGTTTTTGGAAACTGTGGAAAGAAAATGAAAACACATTTTTGTTTACACAAGGTTGTCCATTTATACAATATTTCTAACACACAGCATGTACCTAGCAAAAATGAACCCCCAAAATATATTCTGCTACTCGTTCCGTGTATGGCAATACCACGTGTGAGACTTTTTCACACCCTGGCCACATACAGAGGCCGACATGCAGGGTGCACCTTCAGGTGTTATAGGAGCATAAATTACACATAAAATTTCATTCATATCTATCACACTTTTGAAGGCTCTGGAGCACCAGGACATTGGAATTACCCCCAAAATGCCCCCATTTTGGAAAGCAAACACGCGAGGTATATTCTATGAGGCATGGGCTGCAGATAGGTACTCGGGTACTCTGATGGGTTGCAGATAGGTACTCAGGTATTCTGATGGGCTGCAGATAGATGCTCGGGTACTTTGATGTGCTGGAGACAGGTACTCGGGTAATCTGATAGACTGGTAAAAAGGTACTTGGGTACTCTGATTGGCTGCAGATAGGTACTCGGTTACTCAGATGGGTTGGTGACAGGTACTCGGGTACTCAGATGGGCAGGTGACAAGTACTCGGGTATTTGCTGGGCTGGTGACAGGTACTCGGGTACTCTGATGGGCTGGTGACAGGTACTCGGGTACTCTGATGGGATGGTGACAGGTACTCGGGTACTCAGATGGGATGGTGACAGGTACTCGGGTACTTTGATGGACAGGTGACAGGTACTCTGATGGGCTGTGACAGGTACATTGATGGGGTGGTCACAGGTCCTCTTTATTAGGGGGGGGGGGTCAGTGTGCTTGGTGTACACAGTAGGCGGTAACGAGCTGTTACCGCAATATCCCTCTCACACACGATCTGTGTGTGACAGGGAGAACCGCGGTAACAGCTCGTTACTGCGGTTTGTTTACATCATGTGACCGGCTGTGATTGACACAGCCGGTCACGTGGTAAAGAGCCAATTCTATTGGCTCTTTACACTAATCGGAGCTGGGCTTTGTCCGAGGGACAAGCATCAGCCCCGATCACCACGCTCCGCGCCCCCGGGGGCGCACCCCAGTGGTGTGCACGTGGAGGTCGGTAGTGACCGGCTGTGATTGGACACAGCCGGTCACGTGGTAAAGAGCCAATTTTATTGCCGCACTGCGGGCCCCCAGGGAAGGGGAAAGACGTCGTCCTGGATCGACGGAGGTTCCCTGCCGACGTCATTTTACAATGACTTGGTAGAGAACTGGTTAAAGGACCGGGTACCCTATAGAATGAGGGTCCACTCCCTTGGACCTGTACAGCACCCTGCAGGAGCACCTTGGTTTTGGAATCCCAGGCTTTTCTGTACGCAGGGTCCAGCGCCACATGTGGTCACATTACAGGCAAAACCTCACAATATTATTCTGCCTTCTTAGCGAGGCCCAGGTACCATTCATATTAGCTTTAATAGCGGTTTGAAATGGATCCGGTAAGAAGGCTGTCCCTGATTCTAAAAAGAACCTGTGTGGGAACCAGCATAGAAGCTCTACAGAGCTGTAGAAGTGACCATCCACCTGCAAGACATTGGTGAAAAAAAACTGATGTGCTCCCAGTGGGGAGGTGTTATATAGGGGCAGGACTTACAGTGTCCATTCACCTATAGGTGGCGCATAACCCAGTATGTAATGTTTATATGGCCTGCTTTGTGTTCCGTGATGTCCGAGAAAGAAAATAGTATTTGATCTCCTGGTGATTTTGAACGTTTGCCCACTGACAAAGAAATGATCAGTCTATAATTTGAATGGTACGTTTACTTTAACAGTGAGAGGAATAACAACAAAAATATCCAGAAAAACGCATTTCAAAAAAGTTATAAATTGATTTGCATTTTAAAGAGTGAAATAAGTATTTGGCCCCTATCAATCAGCTAGATATTTGGCTCCCAGGTGTCTTTTATACAGGTAGCCAGCTGAGATTAGGAGACCTCTCTTAAAATGTTTTACCTGTATAAAAGACACCTGTCCACAGAAGCAATCAATCAGATTCCAATCTCTCCACCATGGCCAAGACCAAAGAGTGGCCCAAGGATGTCAGGGACAAGATTGTAGACCTACACAAGGTTGGAATGGGCTATAATATCATTGCCAAGCAGCTTGGTGAGAGGGTGACAACAGTTGGTACGATTATTTGCAAATGGAAGAAACACAAAATAACTGTCAATCTCCTCGGTCTGGGACTTCATGCTGGATCTCACCTTGTGGACTTTCAATGATCATGAGAACGGTGAGGAATCAGTCCAGAACTACACGGGAGAATCTGGTCAATGATCTCAAGGCAGCTGGGACCATAGTCACCGAGAAAACTATTGGTAACATACTACGCCATGAAGGACTGAAATCCTGAAACGCCCGCAAGGTTCCTCTGCTTAAGAAAGCACATGTACAGGCCCGTCTGAAGTTTGCTAACAAACATCTGAATAATTTAGAGGAGAAAGTGTTGTGGTTAGAGAAGACCAAAATCAAGCTCTTTGGCATCAACTCAACTGGCCATGTTTGGAGGAGGAAGAAAGCTGCCTATGACCCCAAGAACACCATCCCCACCGTCAAACATGGAGGTGGAAACATTATGCTTTGAGGGTGTTTTTCTGCTAAAGGGACAGGACAACTTCACTGCATCAAAGGGACGATGGACAGGTTCATGTACCGTCAAAATCTTGGGTGAGAACCTCCTTCCCTAAGCCAGGGCATTGAAAATAGGTCATAGTTGGGTATTCCACCATGACAATGACCCAAAACACACGGCCAAGTCAACAAAAGGAGTGTCTCAAAAAGAAGCACATTAAGGTCTTGGAGTGGCCTAGCCAGTCTCCAGACCTTAATCCCTTAAAAAAATTTGTGGAGGGAGCTGAAGGTTGGAGTCAGCCTCAAAACCTTAATGACTTGGAGAGGATCTGCAAAAAATCCCTTCTGAGATGTGTGCAAACCTGGTGGCTAACTACAAGAAACATCTGACCTCTGTGATTGCCAACAAGGGTTTTGCCAAAAAGTACTAAGTCATGTTTTGCGAAGGGGTCAACTACTTATTTCACTCATTAAAATGCAAATCAATCTATAACTTTTTTGAAATGTGTTTTTTCTGGATATTTTTGTCGTTATTCTGTCTCTCCCTGACAAAATAAACCTACCATTAAAATTACAGATTGATCATTTCTTTGGCAGTGGGCAAACGTACAAAATCAGCAGGGGATCAAATACTTTTTTTCCCTCACTGTAAGGACACATACTTGTCCAGAGATCCAGCGTGGTCCTCACCCAAGCAGATTCTTTAGTCGGCTTCGGGTCCAGGCGCAGCATCTTAACTAAGGGAAACCGACAGTGAAGACTGGCGGCCTCACAGTCGGATTCCAACTGCACAAGCACGGGCTGTGCTGCACTTTGTGAATGCTCCCACAGTCTTCTAGGACCTGTGATGTGTACCTGAAGGCTGCGGTGGAAGGAAGGGGGCCAAACTTCCACTCACATCACTGCGGCAATCCAACTGGAAGTGGGGGAGTGGGTACTTGTCAAAACTAGGTACCTGCTCCACCCCCCAAAAAAAAAATAAAGTGTGCCAAATATCAAGTAGGAAGGGTGCAGGAGGAGAAAGAGCGGAATTTCACCTTTTGGGTCAAGTTCCGCTTTATATATAAAATAATATGTTGCAATCTTTCAAAAGGATATTAGCCACGACTTTTGCAAAAATGCTGACACATTCAGACAGCAATTTTGCTGTAAATAGGCCCCCCGACTGTTACTTCTAGGAAGCATCTTCAGCACAGTGAGGAAAGAACATAATGACATGACAATTTGTAAGATTTCTATGACTTATACTGACAACAATCCATGCCTAAAGTGACATCACTGTAAGAAGACACATACCACAATACTTAAGTTCTGTCTAAGCAGCGCATTCTGGAAATTAAGCTTCTTTACTTCCTTCTGTAAAATCATCTTGTCATTTTCAAGCATTCTTGCCTTCTCCTTCTCAGCAGTCAAAGCACAGGCTAAAGCCCTGTTATTGTGCTTTAGGGAGATTTTTACAATAGACGAGTTATCTGAAATATATAGAACATTCAGATGAATTACATTATATATATATATATATCGATAAAAAAAATAAAAAATAAAACATCAGTCACTGGTTAGTCAGCTAAGAAATATTGTTTAGTAGGCAGATTCTTAGTAAAGTCCAACATCCTATCATTCATAGTCACTGGCTGCCCAGTTCAATTCTCAATTACTTTCCCCATGTGTTTTTGTGCAATTTTTGCAAATAAGTTCCTATGTATAAAATGATCAGACTACGACAAGGAGTTTAACATCTCCTAACCAATAGTTTACAGTTATTTGTAAAGCTATACATTTTTACAATCTGCTGGTAGGCAAAGAAAAGGTTTTGTAGCTGAAGCTGAGTAAAAGCAACAAATTCACTTAATGTTGGCCATCCACAGCTTAAATACTAAGGGCCCATTCACACCTGAGCATTTTGTAGCTCAAATATACCTGAAACATGAAGCTACAAAACGCTAGAGGGGAAAAAAAAAAATCAACGATTCTCTATGGAGATGGTTCACATCTCCACTCAAAAACGCCTGAAGCCAAACGCCCTACGCTCAAACTACTCCCGAAGGTATTTTTGTTTCGCGAATCGGGCATATTCCGGCGTTTCTGATACTTTTCCATTGCCATAGAATCAATGGAAAAGCATCAAACACGTGTATTAGCGTGACATCGTGTGTTTGCAAACGCCCGTTGTCACGCTACAAAAAGCTTCAAAAACGCCCGAACACATGTCGGTCAGGTGTGAATGCAGCCTTAGTCTCCCTTTGCTCCCCTGCTGCTCTGATTACCCATGGGAACAAGGAAAAGCAGCCCTAATGGGCTACACTGAAAATGGCTTAGGGCCTATGTCAACAACTTTGAGCTTGTATCAGTTTGAGATAATTCATTGCCTGGTTCATGTGACCTGCAGCTGATCTCTTTCAGACATGCTTCACACAAGTTATGCATCCCCACAGACTTGTATGGGATTACAAAACCTGTTTAAAGTGGTATTGAACTCAACTTTGCAAAAACTGGTGACAGGAGGGGTTTTTATAAACGGAAGAGATCTTAGCGGTCTTTTCTGTCATAAATGCCTCCCCCTGCTACATTTACCCGCTCTGTGTTGTGCTGATGTGATTCCCATGTGCATGAGGTGCATACATGCACATTATGGAAAAAAACTGTCAATTATTTTGGCAGTATGCCAAACAGGTAAGGGATGTGCAATCTGATTAAGGGCTAATGCATACCAGCTGCTGTGGTCTGGCAGGATTGTCGCAGTGCCAACACGCCGATCTCAGGCCATTGCACAGTGACGTTTCATTAAAGTGGAGCTCCACCCAAAAGGGGAAGCTCTGCTTATTTGCTCCCCCCCGGTGCCACATTTGCTACCTTTCGGGGGGGGGGGGGGGGAGTCCAAAACCCTCAAGGTACAACAGGACCAAATTTTCACTCCTATCCCAAAAATGCACTAGCGTTTTTTTTCCATGAACAAAAGATATGAGGTAAGAATTCCTCTGGGAATGAGCAGTAGACATACCGTAAGTGTAACTAAGGGCCCCATTTATAAATATGGGGGGGTTCTCCTGACCGAAAACTGCAGGGCATCGCTACAAATACTTTTTATGAGTCCCTTAGTGATTAGCCTGGTAACCAGAGCTTAAATCCAATAATTGACACTATTTGATATTTTCATTAGGTTCCCCCATGCTGGATTTTGGCCAGGTGCTCCAACTTCTTAAAGCGGATGTAAACCCTCACATATACCCAGTGAAGTGAACAACCTCAGATGATACACAGGGATGAAACAAATCTCCCTACATACGTTTTACATGTATATCTATATAGATCCTTTAGAAAGTTCACATCTTGTTAGGAGATTTTCTCTTCCTGGTTAGCACAACAATGAAGCCTGGGCATACAGCCAAGACAGCTGTTCATAGGTTGGAAACTTTCAGATCTGTTCATTGAATTGTTCAGCTCTGTGCTAATCTATTTATAGCTCACTCCCCAACACAAAACTCAGGCTGCTTTCATCTCCGGGGTCGGAGAACTTGTCATACTGATAACAGAAGAACGGAGCAGGAGAAAGCTATGGGACATAGCGTTTTGAAGAGAGATTAGAAAACACTGCAGTTATCTGTGCCCAGTTCAAATTTCATTGCTCGGGTTTACATGCACTTTAACACTATCTAAAACCAATCCAATAGACTGACTGACTTGATGCCAAACTGACCTGTATGTACATAAGATTGTGATGATGGGGCCATTAGCCTATAAGTTCCTTTTGAAGCAGGGACTGATGTACATGATATATGGCAAAGAAATGCAGAAAAGGTTCATAAATAAATGAGCCAATGGAAAATATATTGCCACATTTGTTAATGTGTTTTGAAAACTTACTGAAGTTTTTTGACTTAATTTTTGAAGCAAGAGAGGTTTGAAGCTTTGCGGCCTTTAAAGTCCCATTGAATTTTTCCCTCATCCGGTCCTTCGCAGTTTGGAGCGTGGAACCTGACGAGACATTTGCCAGATCCATTCTCTGAAAGCTGCATATATTCAAGCTGTAGAAAACAATTAGATATATCATAGACTATATGGCCATGTTGCCAGACAGTACTGAAAATTCTGACAGTAAGCAAAGACTACAGCAACAAGGACGATCGCATTTTGAACAAAAACATTTGGTGCCAATTACCAGATTCTGTCTAATGAGCTCCTATACAATTTTTTTTCAAAAGAGGCTGCACTAAAAAAAATCAAAAAGGATCCTTTGTAAATATACAAGACATTTATCAGGCTGGCGTGGTCTGCATGAACCCTCAGACATCTGTGTTGGCTAATGGAGCCCTGAACATTAATTGTCACTTCAGACGACCATTTGTGCTATGCCATAGAAAAGGGCAGAGGAAAGAATATGTGCGTTCCACAATCTGGAGCTTACTTTATATTTGTTATATGTTTTCATTCACATAGCATGGCATAAAATAAAAACTGCTGCTTACCTTTTTACTTGCGCACCTCTTTTCCCCTTCTATATAGGTGAAGGAGAACTTTAGTCAGAAAATTAAGTGCTGCTAGATCACTTCAGGATGGCCCCTTTTGCAGGTAATACAATGAGGGATAAAAGTATTTGATCCCCTGCTGATTTTGTACGTTTGCCCACTGACAAGGAAATGATCAGTCTATAAATTTAATGGTAGGTTTAGCATAACAAAAAAAACCCAGAAAAACGGATTTCAAAGTTATAAAATTGATTTGCATTTTAATGAGTGAAATAAGTATTTGACCCCTTCGCAAAACATGATTTAGTACTTGGTGGCAAAACCCTTGTTGGCAATCACAGGGGTCAGACGTTTCTTGCGGTTGGCCACCAGGTTTGCACACATCTCAGAAGGAGGGATTTTGTCCCACTCCTCTTTGCAGATCCTCTCCAAGTCATTAAGGTTTTGAGGCTGACGCTTGGTAACGCGAACCTTCAGCTCCCTCCACATTTTCTATGGGATTAAGGTCTGGAGACTGGCTAGGCCTTGGCCGTGTGTGGTCATTGTGATGGTGGAATACCCGTCCGTGACCCATTTTCAATGTCCTGGCTGAGGGAAGGAGGTTTTCACTCAAGATTTGACAGTACATGGACCGTCCATTGTCCCTATGATGCGGTGAAGCTGTCCTGTCCCCTTAGCATAAAAACACCCCCAAAGCATAATGTTTCTACCTCCATGATTGACAGTGTGGATGGTGTTCTTGGGGTCATGGGCAGTATTCCTCCTCCAAACATGGCGAGTTGAGTTGATGCCAAACAGCTTGATTTTGGTCTCATCTGCCCACAACACTTTCACCCAGTTCTCCTCTGAATCATTAAGATATTAGCAAACTTCACATGGGCCTGTACATGTGCTTTCTTGAGCAGTGGGACCTTGCAGGCGCTGCAGGATTTCAGTCCTTCACGGTATAGTGTGTTACCAAGAGTTTTCTTGGTGACTAGGGTCCCAGCTGCCTTGAGATAATTGACAAGATTCTCCCGTGTAGTCATGGGCTGATTTCTCACCGTTCTCATAACATTGAAACTCCACCAGGTGAGACCTTGCATAGAGCCTCAGAACGATAGAGATTGACAGTTACTCTGTGTTTCTTCCATTTGCGAAAAATCGCAACAACTGTTGTCACCCTCTCATCAAGCTGCTTGGGATGATCTTGTAGCCCATTCCAGCCTTGTGTAGGTCTATAGTCTTGTCCCTGACATCTGTGGACAGCTCTTTGGTCTTGGCCATGGTGAAAAGATTGGAATCCGATTTAGGCCCCTTTCACACAGGCGGATCATTCGGATCTGCCTGTCAGTTTTTCAGGCGGACCCGAACAGACGCTTCATTGCTCTTTATGGAGCGACGGATGTCAGCGGTGACATGTCCGCTGACACCTGATCCGCCAAAGACAGACGTCTGGCGGATCGGATGAACAAGGACAGACGGTCCATGTTCATCCGATTCTCCATAGAGGAGAATGGAGCTGTGACAGGAGTGCAGAGTCTGTCCTGTCATCTGCCGGCTCAGCGGGGATAAACGGACGGATCCCTGCTGACCAGTCAAAACGGGCTCCATGTGTGTGAAAGGACCCTTACTGATTGCTTCTGTGGACAGATGAGAGTGCTCCTAATCTCAGCTCGTTACCCATATAGAAGACACCTGGGAGCCAGAAATCCTGCTGATTGATAAAGGATCAAATACTTATTTCACTCATTAAAATGCAAATCAATTTATTACTTTTTTGAAATGCAGTTTTCTGGATATTTTTGTTGTTATTCTGTTTCTCACTGTTAAAATAAACCTACCATTAAAATTATAGACTTATCATTTCTTTGTCAGTGGGCAAACGTACAAAATCAGCAGGGGATCAAATACTTTTTTCCCCTCAATGTAGTTACATAAACATTAAAAATAAGTGTATATACTGTTTAAAACCTAGTAATACACTGTCCCCCTGCTCTGCACATGCTCAGTTGCTCAGTTAGGCACTGTGTTGAATTTGTAGAGGCCAATCTGACAGCCCTAAAGCAGAATTAAACCCTGCTAACCTTTACAGCCAAGGAAGCTGCTTCAGTTTGAGCTGCAATTGCCATGGTGCTGCACATGTGATCAGTTATGACACCGGCCGTTTGACAGTTTGGTCGAGGAAATAAGCAAATGTAACTGGTAGCAATCCCGGCATTCCAGAAATGTAACTGTTTTTTGAAACCAGTAAAACGATGGGTTTAATTCCAGTTTATGATTTACTGCTGTTCAGGGGAGTAAAATGGCAACCTCAAGCAAGAAGAAACAGTAATAATGCTGGAGGCAATTTACAGCACACACTAATTTTGGTAGTATAATTATTAATGTGGAATGTATGTTCCTTGCTAAAGAACATTATTTTTTATCAAGTGGTTATGGGTAAAGTTCCACTTTAAAGTGGTTCTAAAGTCATAGGGTTTTATTTTACCTTAAAGCAGATCTTCACCGTACCCCCCCCCCCCCTTTTTTTTACCCTCACTTGCAGGGAGGTGGGGTCTGCACATTTCAGATACTCACCCACCCAATGGATCCAGCATTGTCCCACTGAGACTCTCTTGTCTTCTGCCACCACTCAATCCTGTTGCCATGTTGCTTGTGACATCACTGAGAGCCCCACCGGCTCTTCCGGGTTCAGGGGGTGGGCCTCCCGATGATGCGCCGCTAGACCAGCCCCTCCCGCCTTGTGAATTAAACACTATGCCTCTTGGGTAATGTGTTGTGCATATCCCAGGAAGCCAAGTGAGCACTGTGCACATCATTCACCATTCATATACAGGACAGAAGGATGGGTAGAGAAAAGGTATCTTTATTAAAAGGGACTAACTTTATTAAAAAATCAACTTTAACGTAGGGCTGAAACAACTAATCGATTATAAAAAGAGCTGTCAACTATTTTCATAAGCGATTCGTTGGTCAGCTGATTAGTTCGCCTGCATAAAGAAATTGTTATTTGCTTACATATTAGGACACATACAGCTCAGTACACCATCCATCCATGTCAGTAAGTGCCTGAGAGCTTGGGAATGTGAATGTGTGAGGAGCAATACCTCAAAGGACATGTAGCCCTGGGCAGAAGAATGAAATGATTCTAAAGGCAAAAGGTTTTTTTTACCTTAATGCATTCTATGCTTTAACCTAAAAAATAACCTTCCGTGACCAGCCCCACCCCCCGTATACTTAGCTGAACCCGATCAAGATCTAGTGCTGTTCCCTCTTTCTTCTCATAGGAGCCATTGGCAACTGCTGCTGTCAATCACAGCCTGTGAGGGGGGAGGGGCCGAGCTGCACGGTGTATGTCAATGGAATGGGGGCACACAGCCCAGCTCAGGAGGGAGCCTGCATGTGTGCCACCATAGGAAACAGCTTTTTATGGAGCCACTCTCAAACATTCTTATCCACACCGATGACATAGGCAGCTGAGTGTTTAATAGGGCAGGTAAGAGCATTTGATTAACAATGGCTTCTCCTGTTACATAGCCCAGTCCTCACCATTGTGAGCCTCTGCCCCCAACCCCCCACGCAAGCGGAGAAGAGGGGACCAAGCGGTCACATGACTGTAGAGAAGTGTTTAACCTCTTCCCTCTAGGTGGGCATCATATAAAGCCCTGGACTTTGAGTGGTGATATATGAACAATGCCTGCAGCTACAGGCATCATTCAGAAATCATCTTTTTTGGTCAGCGATTCTGTGCACCATAAGAACGATCATAGCGACAGTTCAGCTGCCTGATCATTCTTAAAGGCGGCGGGAGGGGACATTCCCCCTCCAGTGCTTCTCCAGGCTCGTCCGTACTATCAGAGAGCCGGAGAATGAATCCATTGCCGCTGGAAGTTGATCAGAGATTACAGTCATCTCTATGATCCTCGGAGGCCCGGGCGTGACGTTATGATGTCACGTCTGGGCCAGCTTTAGTAAACAAAGCTGGGGACGTGCCTGGAAAGGGCAAGACAGTTCATTTTTTTTATCTCGGTTTTTGCAGCCTGAAGGGGAGATGTGGGATCTTATAGACTCTACATCTCTCCATAAAGAGGACCTGTCACACACTATTCCTATTACAACGGATGTTTACATTCCTTGTAATAGGAAAAAAGTGATAAAAAAAAAAAAAAATTAAAAATGAAGAGACAGTGTAAAAATAAAAAATAGTGGTAAACAATAATAACAATAAAAAAAAACGTAAAGTGCCCCCGTCCCTGCGTTCTCGCACACAGAAGCGTACGCAAGTCACGCCCACATATGTAAATTGCGTTCAAGTCACACATGTGAGATATTGCGTTAGAGCAAGAGGTACAATTCTAGCACAAGACCTCCTCTGTAACTCTAAACTGGTAAACTGTAAAAAAATTTTAAACCGTCGCCTATGGAGATTTTTTAAAGCGGAGTTCCACCCTGTTAAAAGTCAGCAGCTACCAAAAGTGTAGCTGCTGATTTTTAATAATCGGCCACTCACCTGCCCCTCGCTCCAGCGATGCGGCCGCCCTATGGCTCGCTCGTCTCCCCCTCCCCTCCGTGGCGCTGGCATCACAGGTGTGGGCACCCGGCTTTGGCTTCAAAGCCGGGTGCTCACTGCACATGCGCGAGTGCCGCTGCGGCTTGTGAATGGTTCAGCGCATCTTCTGGGACCTGTGACGGGTCCCAGAAGATCGCCGAGTGGGAGGGAGGGAAGGTGAACTTCCTTCCGGCTCCTCGGTGCCAGGGGAGGAAGTGGACCTGGGACCCTGTGAAAACAGGGTCCACGGTCCCCCCACCCCAAAAAAATGACATGCCAATTATGGCATGTCAGGGGGTCACCTCCCCTTAAAGCGGAAGTTCCACTTTTGGGTGGAACGCCGCTTTAAGTACCAAAGTTTGGTGCCATTCCACGCGTGTGCGCAATTTTCTTCAGTTGTTTTTGAAAAAAAATGAAGTCAGCAGCTACAAATACTGTAGCTGCTGACCGTTCATAAAGAGATACTTACCTGTCCAGAGATCCAGTGCTGTCCTCGCCTAGGCTGGTATTTTGCCGGTCTTTGGGTCCCCGGAGCCACCATGTTGACTGTGGAACTGCTATGACTAGACCCACAGTTAACCCTTTGATTGCCCATGATAGTTAACCCCTTCCCAACCAGTGTCATTAGTGTCAGTGCATAGTTTTAGCAGTGATCACTGTATTAGTGTCACTGGTCCCCAAAAGGTGTCAGTTAGTGTCAGAATGTATCGCAGTTCTACTATAAGTCGCTGATCGCCACCATTACTAGTAAAAACAAATAAAAATATCCCATAGTTAAAGAGGAAGTAAACCCAGATTGGGTTTACTTCCTCTAAATTCCCCTGTAAACTAGAAGCATAATGGGCTACTATGCATCGCATAGTAGCCCATTATGTGCCACTTGCCTGCAAACTAAGCCAGCGATGTCCAGTGCTGCCCCCTCTGCTGGCGGCGTCCATCTTCAGCCCCCCTTTCCCTTCAGGGCCGCGACTCCGGCTCTGTGACTGGCGCATGATGTCGCTTGTGCGCGGAAGCCACCAGTCACGGCACGATTACGGTGAAGAAACAGCACGGAGGCCGTTTCTTCACTGTGCATGTGCCAAAATGACGTCGGCACAGCTAATACACTGCATATCTCCTGAACTGTACAGGTTTAGGAGATATGCAGGGCACCTACATTATCATAGGCTTACCTGTAGGTTAAGGTGGTTGTCAACCACTTTAATAGGCACTATAACTTTTGCACAAACCAATCAATATACACTTATTGGGATTTTTTTTTTCGGATAGGCTTTATAGCAGAAAATAAAAAAAAGTTTTTTTTTTTTTTACATTGACGCTTTTTTGTTTATAAACACAAAAAAATAAAAAAAAGGCAGAGGTGATCAAATAGCACCAAAAGAAAGCTCTATTTGCAGGAAAAAGGACATCAATTTTATTTGGGTACAGCGTCACAGAACCGTGCGGTTGTCAGTTAGTGCCGTATCTCAAAAAAGTAAGATGAGTAGTAATAAGTAGATGATTAGACATAAAAACGAAGATGGTCCCTTCTGGTCCTCTCTATTATTGAGAAGAAAACAAACAAAAAAAAACGTACTTCTGATGCAGAAGCAGGCTTCACACCCATGATTGGGTTTCCATGGAAACCGAAGTGCTGAGGACCAATGGCGTCCCGTTGGTTGGAATTGATTTCTGACAACCTGAAAGTTGATGGGAGGACAAAAATCAATTCCAAGCTATGAAGCGGCGGGCGGGCTGCGGGCATGCGTCAATCTGAAGACGACATCTCAGTGCTTGCGTTTCTATAGAAACCCAATCCCTGGCCCGCAGAGCTGATTGCACATCAGAACATTTAAAGGGGGGGGGGGGTGTCATATTTATTATTAGGTCTAATCATGCTCTTATCCTCTCATACCTGGTGACAGCCTTCACTGCTCAATGAAATGACACTGGGGAGCCCCCTATGTGTGACAGCCAATAGGATTTCAGTGGAGCAGCTCAGGGAAAAGAATGCGGTTTGTTGCTCTGTGCCATTTCCTTTCTATCCCATGTATCCTTTGGTTTATGCTATGTATAGCCTATAAGAACAGGAAGTGACAAGGCTCGCACACACAAAATACGAACAATAAAGACGAGGACAAGAAATGAACCCAAAATATACCGAATCCGCGTCTGTCCTATTCACAGCCACCGTTACTTCCGTCCCGCAAATTCAAATTTCGAGCCTGGCCCGGACGCATGCGCACGAGAAAGACAGCGAACTCCTCACAGGGCGTGTTTTCGGCGGCGCAAGCGGGTCATGTGTACGTCGGTGAGCGTGATGCCACCATCAGCCATGTTTGTTATGGGAAACAGACCGGATGGGGGATTCTTAATATATTTTTTAAACCCTTTTGTTTGTAAGATAAAGTATATTTATATAGTTTACAGCGCGAAAGTATAAATGCACATGGATTTTGGAATATATAAAGGATTTACTGTTTGGAAGCCAAGATGAGTCAATGCAGCAAAGTAGAATGAGTGAAGTGCGGTTTAAGAGGCAGAAAGCCAAGAACTCCGTGGGTGAGATGTCACAGATGGGCTGCCCGAGGAATGCAAAGCCAGCTAGTGATTCAACTCATTGATGTCCACCTAAAAATGGAATATCAATTAACCACTTACCTGCTGGGCACTTTTACCTATTTCCTGCCCAGGCCATATTTCAGCGCTGTCACACTTTGAATGACACTTTGCAGTCAATCAACACTGTTAGCCATATGACATTTTTATCATTTTTTTCATACAAATAGTGCTTTCTTTTGGTGGTATTAAATCACTGCTTATTTTTTTTTACTAAACAAATAATAAAAGACCAAACATTTTGAAAAAAAAAACATGTTTTTCTCAGTTTCTGTTATAAAATTTTGCAAACAGGTATTTTTTCTCCTTCACTGATGTTCACTGGTAAGTCTGCACTGATGGGCACTGATAGGCGGCACTGATATGCAACAATGATGGACACTAATAGGCAGCACTGAGGGGCACTAATAGGCGGCACTGATAGGCGGTACTGATGGACACTAATAGGCAGGACTGAGGGGCACTGATAGGCAGCAGCACTGATTGGCGGCACTGCTGGAGCTGCACTAATAATCAGGACACTGATGATCAGTGTAAATGTCCCCTTTCACGCTAGCCGGGTACCGGCTATCCTCTCCTCACACTGTGACAGTATGAGGAAAGAACTGACAATAAATGGCAAGTGTGTTTACATTGTGATTAGGTGTGATTGGACACAGCTGATCACGTGGTAAAGGGCCCCTGTGATTGGCCCTTTACCCCAATCTGTGATCAGCTGTGCCCAATGAACACAGCGATCACAGAGCGTGCCACAGCGGGCGCAGTTTTGGGAGGACATCAATAGATTCCTTCCCAGAAGTGAACGACCATGCTGTAGTCAACATTTCGCTATAGCTCGGTTGGCAAGTAGTTAAAGGCAAAAGTTTTTCTTTTCATTTTGGATAAAATTAGGCTCCTTTCACACAGGCGGACTGATCAGGTCCGCCGGTCAGTTTTTTAGGCAGACCTGATCAGACCATTCATTGCCCTCTATGGAGCAGCAGATGCAAACGTTTGTGTCCAATCCAATCCTGTCCACTAAAAGCAGACGGATGGGGGATCCAGCAGCGCCATGCGTTGTTAGGGTGTCCCCCAAATATTTGCTTGTATATTCTAGGGGTCCTGACCAGACCTTTTGGGTTGGTGATCCCCAGCCTCCCTCATTACCTCCAATCAGTGTCCACCTGACCCACGGGAAGAGTCCTTTGGTTCTCCCATAAAGAGGAGCGTTTGCTTCCATGGTTTAGAGACAGGATCTTTCATTCTATGGTTAGTGTAGGAACCACTGAAAATTGGGGTACTTTGACACAGGTAGTGGGCTTAGCACTTTATGTCCATATAGTGTGACCAAATCCTCATATTTTTGTATATTTGCTTTATATGTATAGATGCTTTTAAATAGCCTTGCAGGAGTAAATGTCATGTGTGTGCTGTGATATATTGCTTTGTTTGTGAGGTCTTACAGCAGCACCATGTGTTGTTAGGTCGTTCCCCCCAAATATTTGCTTGGATGGGGGATCCATTCCCCATACATCTATCGGATTGGATGACAGTTATATGTAAGTGGGTGGTCCATTTACATCCGACTCCCGCATAGAGGAGAGCTGGCTGTATTTTTTGAGGAGATTTCCTTTCACTTCCTGTCCCATAGCCAAAACAAGAAGTGAGGAAAATTGCTGGATGTCACCAGAACTAGTGTTCCCATTGGATGATTTCTTTCTATTCCTCTTCTGGTGACAACCCAAAATTTGGATTTTTTTTTTCACTTTTACCGTGATAACGGTAAACAGGACAAAGAGAGGGTGACTCTCCCTAAGCTCTCGTTCACATTGAATGTGGCATTAAAATTGTGCAACTTCATCTGAAATCGCAATTTAAAGCTGCATGTCAGTGTGACTTCAAAGACATCTGTGCAGCTTCATGCACAGATGTCTATTGAAGACACACCCAAAATTGCTAAAAGTAGTGCAGGAACTAGGTTTGCAAATCGGTGCGGCGCCACAAAGTCAGCATTTCACCGATTGGAATGGGGCCGTTGCTTGCAATAGGCTGTGACTTGTAATGCAATTTGGCCTGTCAAATCGCATGGCAAATCGCTCCAATGTGAACTAGGGCTAAGACTGCATTCACACTTGTACGACTTGTTGATGTCCAAAGTCAGATGAGAAGTCGTACCCCATGTGTTTCCAATGATAACCATTCATATATGTGCGACTCAAAGTTGCAGCAACTTCAAAGTAGTTCATGCACTACTTTGGTCTGACTTTCATGCAATTGGAGGGCCATAGACTTCAATGTCAACCCTCAAAAGCTGCATGAAAGTCATACCCGACCTGTTGTTCATTATCTTTGCTCAAAGTCGCATCCAAGTCATACTTATCCATAGTTACGTCGAAGTTGCACCAAAGTTGCACTTCAAAGTTGAGCTACTATGGAGTCATACAAGTTTGAATGCAAGCAGCATATATGGGGCGGTGTGGGAGGGATGTATACACCGCTCCTCCACTGTCCCTGCCCATTGAAATGAATGGGCAGCGCTCTTGTAGCGCAACACTCCGGCACTTTTAAACCCTTTTCAACCCCGGTTAAAAGTGTCCCGCTGCCGCCCGAATAGCGGTGCCACTATTACTGCGGTAGAGCGTTGCTAAATTAGTGGCATTTTACCACTGACGCTTGGGCGGCCCCAGTGTGAAAGGGCCCTAAGGGTACTTGCACACGGTACTGATTTTTACTGATGGCTGAAATTTCAGGGGTTTTGTGACGGGAGTCACTTTGGGCAGGGGGCTCTTGGATCCCAGCTTACCTTGGAGAGCTCTGGAAACTCCTTGTCCAGCTCCCCCGGCCCCTCCTATATGTAAGTCACCTTGTGTCTATTAGGGGCACAGGATGACGGAGAACACCAGTTGGGTCTGCACTAACCAGACTCACCGTACTACCACACTGGACTTAGCATTTCCTTTTACCCTGTTTTCCTGGGTCTTATATGTGTGGTTTGTGTTAAAAGAATGAAGGGACACTTTCACTTGGGACAGTAATATTTCCGAACAATATCCCTCAACAAATATATGAAGATAAATACCATCTTTCGTCTCAGACCATTGCTAGATAGTTTGAGGTGGGATGGGGGTTATGTGTTTGTTAGGTGCCTGTATCCCATTGTTCTATTGTTTCTGTCAGCCTTGGGAGCAAAGTATTATGGGTTGTATATGTGTATGTAGATTAGATACTGGGGGGGGGGGGGTTCTCCAGTAGCCCTTCCTAAAGATGGTCTACTGTTGGTGAGTTGAATACACCTGTGTGCTATGTTACCGGAAGAGGTAAAGTTTACCCTGCCCAGTGTCATTATGCAAAGAAAGGGGGATTGTCCCCTGAGTGTATATCTCTTTGTACCTTTGTTTGAATAAACAGTCTTTTCCACCCTACACTGATGTCTCAACAAGTGCCTGGGTGGACTAAGGGATCTTGGATCATGCTGGTAGCGGGCAAGGGAAGCTTATACAGCGGACATACTCTTCTTGAGTATGGGGGTCCGGCACAGGTTTATTGTGCGCATATTTGAGTAAAATAAATGATAACCTCTGCAAATTAACATTTTACTTACGTACGTGCACATTTGCGCATATTTGCTTGCATATGCTCATACACATATAAAATAGTGACCGGCAATTTTTTTACTCATCTATACACAGCGCATGTTTACGCACCTGTGTGTACAGGCACATTGAAAACAATAGGGTGCATTTAGAGCAGTGAAAAAAAATGCCTGTATGCCTGAAAACACTGCTTTTATGTCATTATGAAAAATAGTTTGCTATTGCTATTATCTTCTGAAAATATTGGTTGCCAGGCTGTCACACTGATGCTCTGCCTTCAGTATTTTACTGATTCAGTAAATGTATAGAGCAATGGCTTACCAAGGACTGGGTGTTACGCCCCATTCACACTTGGCAATTTAGAATTGCCATCACAGTCTCTGCGATTCTGTCTGTGATTCCGAATTGTAGTGTAGCCATGCCCCCGTAGGGGCTGCTGATTGCTGTGGTTCACCTGTCAATCTGCCCAGTCCGGCTTCCAGCTCTCAGACACTCTGAGACAAAGAACAGCCCATAAGCTTTGTTTTTGTGTTTTATTGAGTTGATTGAACTTGGATGGGGATAAGGAAATATGCTTGCTTGGGACGGACTGCTATATACACTCCAGTATATACACTCCAGTCTTCTCTCCAGCACAACTCTTGCTTAAGACCTCTTTCCTTTTCTCCTCCAGCACTTCACTTGCTTCAAAACATTATTTCTCTGGCACCTCACTTGCTGCAGACTGTTACTCCACCATCACTTCACTTGCTGCAGACTGTTACTCCACCATCACTCCACTTGCTGCAGACTGTTGCTCCTCCAGACCAGCTAGCACCGCATGGTTAGGCCTGACACCAACTCATCCAGGCCTCAGTGGATTCCCTTTTGCGGGCAGGAGCCTCAGGCCCCTGTTGTGTAGAAATAGTTCAGGTGCTAGCTGTCCTCTACTCAGCTACCAATCCCAGATAGCTCTCTTCCAGCCAGCAGGGTTGCAATGACCTCTCTCCACTGCACTTCCCACAGTCCACACTTCTGGTTCTGCACCCATCTCAAACTGCAATCTCCCAGTTCTCTAAGGAGTGTTTCCCCTGTCCTCCTGACTGTGCTTCACTCACCAGTACTCAGGGTTGCCAACCGCCAGTAAATTTACTGACAGTTTGTACAAATCAGTGATTTTTACAACTGTCTATAAATATCAGGGTCTGATAATTTGTCATGTTGTGCTGACTTTTTAAGTGTAAGCCAGGCAAATTACTTGATATGGGTATTGTCAGTGTCTCCATGTTGTGTTTAAATATCAATTGTCTTAGTTTTTAATAGGAGTTCTATTATTTTTCAAGCTGCCAGTAAAAAATTGTGCTCCACCAGTAAATTTCCCATGTTTTGCCAGTAAAAAAACACTGCAGGAGGTTGGCAACACTGCCAGCACTTCACTTGCTGCGACCAGTTGTCCTCCCTGGAGTCTCTTAGCAGTGTTCTATCCCACTGTCCTCTACTTGCTCTTTCATGTGCCTCTCCTCCAGGATCTCTTCACACCTCATGAATGCACCCGAGCCCCGGCCCAAGGTCACCCCCCCAGACTGGTGGAGCTCTCCGTGGGCCCCGACAGCCTCCACACTCTCTCACTCCAGCTCTTCCACCCAACAACTCCTCCCCAGCTGGGCTGACCCTGGGTATTTAAGGAGGCCTGCCCCCTGCCAATCCAGGTTAGGGAATGGTCAAGTCTCTCTAAGTTCCCCAAGGTGGCTACACCTCCCCTCTCCACCTCTCTTTCCAGAAAACTCCAGAAGCTTCTGGAAAGAAGTGGGAGGTCCTGATGACACCACCTGTGAATCAGCCAGCCCTACCCTGAGCCACTCCCAGCCCAGAATGAAAACAAACAGGCCTAGCCACCAGCTAGGCCTGCCTAAATTGTCCTACTCTCCAGAAAAATCTATCCTCTAGCACCTATCTACCTAGAGGGTGCTACAGTAGTAAGACGCATGATGCACCATGATTCTTAATGACACCCCAAACAAGTTGCAATTTTGCTGTGATTGTTGTGCGACAGGATCGCATGGAAATAGCAGCAAATGCGCCTTTCAAATCATGCGAAGTTCGTTGCCCAAAAATGTAGCAAGAGCCTCTTTTGGACAATAAATGCACATAGGGCATTTAGGCCTGTCTAAATTGGCCTACTCTCCAGAAAAATCTATCCTCTAGAACCTACCTACCTAGAGGGTGCTACAGTAGTAAGACGCATGATGCACCATGATTCATAATGGCACTCCAAACAAGTTGCAATTTTGCTGCGATTGTTGTGCGACAGGATCCCATGGAAATAGCAGCAAATGTGACTTTCAAAAATGTTGCCCAAAAACGGAGCAAGAGCCTTTTTTGGACAATAAATGCACATAGGGCATTGACGTGAATGGGCTGCCCTATGCACGACACGCAGAAATGCTTGGAAATCGCACTTAAAAAACTCAAGTGGGAATACTTGTTCATGCTATGTGAGATATCAACGAGACATAGACATGGCCCACCATGGGTTTTGGCAGTAAGAGGAAGTATGACACCACTGATAACAGTGATGAGCTTTTTTTACTCACACTGACACCAATTGTGGGATTTATTTTACTCACTCTTTCTGTTTAATGTATCCCCAGGCCCTCTTTTGCCTTACACATGGCAAAGCATAGGAGAAAGGTACTATATTAAAAACCATAACACACTCCCATGTGACTGAGGAGCAACACTTTATGTGCACCGCTTTTTTTCACAAAGTCTTTAAAATTGCCTTCATAAATATTTCTAAATGTTGGTGACTATGAACAGAGTCTACATAATTCTGGTGCCACTACACAATGTCAGTGCTTTTGAATATGGCCTATCACCTTAGGTAAATAACTGCATATTCTAATGCAGAGACCTCCTTCTTCCCAATGTAAGTGGCAATCTTCCACTTACACCAATAATGGGAAATTCTTCCTCCCGCTGAGATCAATGTAAGGGGGCATTCCTGGTTACACTAAACATTAATAAAAAGGACAGACTTCCTCCCGCTGACCAATGACCACAGATGTAAGTGTCATTTTTCCACACCAATGCTGGGATATTATTTTTCACACTGATAATATGAAGGAATTCTTCCTCCCACTGACATCATTGTAATGAGAATTTTTCCTTCCAATGAACACCAATGCAAGGTGACATTGTTATTTCCAATGATCACCAATGGAAAAGGGTATTCTTCCCACACTGACCAATGTAAGGGGTTGCTTCTCTACTGAATACAAATGTAAGGTGACATTCCTGCCATTGACCATGAAGGTAAAGTGGGATTTATTTAATACCTACCAACATACTGTATGATGGAATTGTTCCCACTGGCTACAATACAAGGTTAAATTACAATGACCACCAATGTGGGGGGATAAGTTACCTTGATCACTAATAATAAGAGGACATTTACACTGACCTCCAATTTAAAGGTTTTCTTTGTAAGGGATCCTGTCCATTTTTACTGGTATATATGGTATATACAATGTTTATCTTGAACTGGTATAAACAACCTCTTTCCTGTTGAAGTGAATCTTTAGCGTCAAATTAATATACAGTTTATCATCCATGGTATTTGCGGCGTGAAAGGGTAATAAAATTGCCTTGAAACATATATTGTTTATTGTAAGGGCAATTTTTATTAATCTTGATCACATGACCAGTGCCAAGGCTAATGCAGATAGTCACTGTTCAGGTACAGTTTCTGTCTGGCCAGTCCTGTCTGATGGTCAGTGCTTCAATACCCTTTGGCAAACATGTGATTACAGTAGTTAACCTGATTGTCTAGTCCCCTGGTGCCCAATCTGCACCCCTTAGGCAATGCTGTATCTTGGCCTAGGCCAACAAGGCCCAGGCCTAGGGCGGCACTTTGCAGGGGAGCAGCACGAAAAGAGTCCCCGATGGCTTGCACTACACTTTTAGTCTTATTGGGTGGACTGTGCCGAGAGACAAACCGGTCTGGCACCCCCTTAAAGCGCCTGCACTTGCTGCCGGTATGACAATACCGGTAGGCCCCCATCAGAGGGGGACAGCCCATACATATGTAGGGGACCCAGGCGTCTCAAGGGGGCCAGGTGGCGGGCCCCAACCAACGAGTTCTTGTGCTGCCCCATAGCCAAACAGGAAATGTGAGGAAATCTCTTAAGGAAATCCATTCCAATCCCCCCAAGGCCCTCGGAACTAGTGTCCCCACTAGGAAATTTCAGGGCGGGTCTTAAACAGGAAGGGGTGTGGCCTTGACAGAAAACGATGGCTCATATTTAAATTAGGGGGTGCATGAGTTTAGTTAGGCCTAGGGCAGCACAAAACCTAAATACAGAGCTGCCCTTAGGTATATGATGTGTGGCCCTCAGACCTCAGCAGTCTGTAATGGGAACATTGATTAGTATACAGGCAGTCCCCTAGTTATGAACATCCGACTTACAAACGACTCCTACTTACAAACGGAGGGAGACAACAGGAAGTGAGAGAAAATCTCCCCCTAGGAAGTGAAATTCACTCCTGTAAGAGTTGTTATGGGAAAAAGTTGTCTCCACTGATGCTTTATCACCAAAGTTTGTTTCCACAACAACCCAAAATTTTCAAAATCCAATTATCATTGGGACAGGAAGTGAGGTGACATCTTCTGAACAGAAACATAGACAGCAAAACAAACATTACAGGGGCATTACCCCTTCCCTATGCTATCCAAAATGCTTAAAAATAGTTTTTTTTTTGGCTGGAGCTACACTTAAAAAATGTCCCTGTTCCAACTTACAAACACATTCAACTTATGAACAAACCTACAATCCCTATCTTGTTTGTAACCCGGGGACCGCCTGTATAGTGCCACCATGTGACCAAAGTGCAACTCCATAACTGAATAAGTAAATAAAACATAAATCTTATAACACAGTGGCCTATGGTATAAAAATCACACCACTAACCGTGGTGAAACCGTTCATCAAACAGTCAGTGCAAAAAACTTATGATCTCTTTGTGTGCAAAATGAGGCAAAAGTGCTGGTATTCAGGATTTGCAGGATGGCCTTCACTGCAAATCTTCAGAGGGACCACACACCTACACCGGTCACTCTATATGCTCACCTCCATATGCCGCCCCTCTTGGGCCAAGTCGCACATTCCCCTTGGGGGCAATATCCTCCTGTGCAGCGTAGGTGAGACTTCTGGATACAGATCGATCACAGTGGTATGTGTAAACAGAAAAAAGCTACATAGTGCTGAATCCTTAAAAATTGTATGTATTTATTAAAAATAAGGTAAAAAACTCATATGTAGGAGTGTACTAGCTCCGGTACACTTGGGCAATGCACATGTATACAGGTAGAAAGGTGGTGTGTGGTCCCACTGTGAAGATTTGCAGTGAATGCTATCCTGCAAATCCTGAACACCAGCACTCCTTACCAAGCATTTTTGCATATTTTGCACACGAAGAGATAATACGTTTTTTGCACAGACTGTTTGATTAACTGTTTTGCCACTGTTAGTGGTGTGATTTTTATACCATAGGTCACTGTGTTATTAGATTTATGTTTGATTTATTTACTTAT
Organism: Glandirana rugosa; assembly: GCA_018402905.1. NCBI lineage: Eukaryota > Metazoa > Chordata > Amphibia > Anura > Ranidae > Glandirana > Glandirana rugosa. The sequence goes on from BLSH010481413.1 coordinate 706,548, forward strand.
TGCCCTACTCCATAACTAAATAACG
>BLSH010481413.1:706582-720448 GCA_018402905.1 Glandirana rugosa
ATACGATTTTGACATCACCTTGTAAAGTGTTAATATTTAAGAGTTACGGAAGTTACAGACTGATCCGGTCACCCCGAAGTTTACACCGGGGACTGTAGTGGTTTCCCGGTGTGTATTACAAGTTTACTCTCCTGACAGTTTTTGACGTCTGGGTTGTTTTTTTACTCCCATCCTCTAACACCTATACGATGCAAAAACCGACCCCTATACGACGTCTTTTGTTATACTTTGACCCTTGTACGATGTACTCCGATCATCTCTAGTTACGATAATGTGCGCCAGGGACCCAATGTTTGTTCTATCCCTGAATTTGTTTTGGCTGAAGCTACACTTAAAAAATGTACCTGTTCTGACTTACAAACAAATTCGACTTATGAACAAACCTACAGTCCCTATCTTGTTTGTAACCCAGGGACCGCGTGTAATAGCATTGATCTCTACTAGCCTCATGTAGCATGTTCCCAGTTTCATATTGTTTTCTGCAGCATATCCCCAGCCAAAAACGTAGCATATCCACAATCTCCTACCCTCATTTTTTTGTTGGGTCTGCAGTTTTTGACAGTCCTCTCATTTGAACATTATGTGTGGCCCTTTGGTGATGTCAGGGGCCACATTTGAAGCCCCACTGGCCTAGTCAGACATTGAAGGCATTGAGAATTTATAATTGTGAAATGTTCCACTACAGTTTTAGCATATCATCCAGGCTTAAAATGCATTAAAGTGTAACTCCACTTTATTTGAGAGAAAAGCATCCCCCTCTGGGTGATCTATGTACATTGCAAGGATTATAACAAACGTTGTTGCAGATTCCTACCTTTTGTCATTCTGAAGAAATCTCTGTGTTTTTCTGTTCCTCTGTACTGAGTGGGTCTAATAGGAGTGATTTCATAATTATCTATCAGCTGTGCACCTGGCAGGGCACTAATGAGGAAAAGTGCTGGGCCTGCATCCCCTTAGACATATTCCTATTGAAAGTATCTCTCCAAAAATGACATTTTTGTTGCAGGGGATGCCTGAAATCTGACTTAGGCAGACTTCTGGGAAAATTGGTGAGCCAATCACACAAGCAGGAAATTATGTTTCTGGGAAGTGGTCATTACACATTCCGTGTACAGAACATCTCAATGTAGCCATATTTTACTGCATTATCAGAAAATGACAGCAGCTGCAGATTGAAAAGGGAAGTTAATTTTTATTAACATTCAATTATAATATGATCCGTGTCACAATTATATGGGCTATATTACTTTTTCTTCATTTGCTATTTTTTTTCCCACACGAAAGTGGACTTATCCGTTAAAGGTACAGTATGATATTTGGAGACAAATACCATTCTTTACTAAAGGAAGATAGCATGTTCACTTTGCAAAGTGAATTCTCATTTACATTTTTTTTAAAAAAGTGATTTTTACTTGCACGAGATTGGATGATCAAAGTCAGTACACTGTCACCTCATTTGCTCAGTTAATTTAATTTTCTCTTTACTAAGTGATTTTTTTACTTAGCTTAGTGAATGAGGTATAGTTATGCTGACTTCAATCCTCTAACCACGTGCAAACAAAGATTAATGCATACGATTGGGTATTTTTTACAAAGTCAATTTTCACTTATTTTCAACTCATTTTCCAAGATAACGGAAAATGTATGTGCTATAGGTCTATTTAAATGAACTTATCCCTTTCATGCCTGCCCTTTTTTAGATTAAGGCTAGGTTCACATTTGTGTGTGTCAGGAATGTGTGCAAAATCATGCGGTTCCCACAGTGTAAAAGAAAATGTACAGCACTTTTGCAGATGCATGGCAATGCTATTACCGTATTTGCCGGCGTATAAGACGACTTTTTCCCCCCGGAAAAACATGCCTCCAAGTGGGGGGGTCGTCTTATACGCCGGGTGCGCTCCGCTCTATACCACCGATGCGGAGGTATAGAGCCGCATTTGCCGCTGCTCCGTCTTTAGTGCCGGCTCCCGCGCCGGTGGAGTGATATGCAGCTGCACTCCGCCCTCTCTCTCCTCTCCCCACTTTCATTCATCGGCGCCAGTGGAGAGAGAGGTAAGACTGTTCTAGTTGAATACCGGTATTTCAGGATGAGCAGGCAGGGACATGGTGGCACTGGCACATAAAAAAAGCATTATATGTATTTAATTTAAGCATTTTATATATATATCTACACAAAATGCTTTAATTAAATATATATAATGCTTTTTTTTTTATGTGCCAGTGCCACCATGTTTTAAAATTGCTCTCACACGTGTTAAAATAACACTTTGATGTCTGATCTGATTTGCTCACAAAGCGTTATTTTAATGTTTGAGAAAATGTAATTTAACCAGTTCCAGACCGTCCACCGTTGTCTGAAGGTGTGCGGAAGAGGGGGTAGTCTTATACAGTGAGTATATAACAAACTCTATATTTTGAGTGGAAATGTTGGGGGGTCGTCTTATACGCCCAGTCGTCTTATACGCCGGCAAATACGTTAGTTCTTTTTTTTTGACCATTAATTCTTAAAGTGTAAGTCCAGGCAAAAACTACCTAACTCTAAACCTACTCTCTGCCACATTCTAAACCTAATCTATCTAACCCTGTAAAATAAAGAATCTCTGTACTTATCTATTCTGCAGCCAATCCAATCCGGTTTGCAGCGGCAAAGCTGGTTGGAGGAGAGGACCGACAACGATTGTGAAATGGCTGGTAAGTGACGTCATCCATAGACAGACTATGGGGCTTCCGTTGTCAGCTGCCTCTCCTGCACACTCCCACACTGAAGCCTCTGCTGAAAGCTGATGCTGGAACCTGACCAGCTGCAGAATAGGTAAGTATAGCAATTTCTGCTTTACAGAGTTATATAGATTAGGTTTAGAATGTGGCACAGAGCAGGTTTAGCGTTAGCTAGGTTTTGCCTGAACTTCTACTTTAATGGCACCCCCATGCACCTAGCAATGCATTTGCATGTGCCAAATTGCAGGGTAACAAAGTATCATGTGTTTTGGTGCCGCAAGATTTCTATTAAAAGGTTCTTGCCCTTTTTTAGTTTTTCATGCACATAGAGCATCACATTGAAATCAGCAGGCTGCCCTATATGCAATGCACACAAATGCACAAAAACGCACACACCCTGTTGCATTGTGTAGGTGTGAACAGAGATCTGAATGCTTCAATAAGACAGCTGAACGGACAGGCAACTACCACTGGGGGTTCTACACAAAAGATAACTATGAAGAGCCAATAGCTGTGATCAATTTGTAATAGGGCAATCCTGCCCATGTCTTGCTTTTAATCATACTATATGCTCTTTGAGACCTTTAAAAACAGGACTAGGCTGCAGATTGCAGTCTTGGGTCCTGTAGAGATGATAAGGAACTAATTTGTTGTTTCTAAATTGATTGATTGGCCTTTAAGTGCCGCATCCCTATTTGAAATTGTACAAAAATAGACTAGTTACCTTAAAGTGATTGTAAAGCTTTGTTTTTTTTTCTTTAAAACATGTCATACTTACCACCTCTGTGCAGTGGTTTTGCACAGAGTGGCCCCACACCTCCTCTTCTGGGGTCCTCCAGCGGCACTCCTGGGACCTCCTCCGCATCCAGCGACCTGTCAGGGAAAGCTTCCCTGGGGTCACACGTGCGGGCGCGCTCCTGTGTCCTGCTGTTTGCGTGTATTTACTTGACTTGGCCCCACCCCCAGCACCTGTGTCTCTGGACCTGATTGACAGCAGCGAGAGTCAATGGCTCCCCTGCTATCAATCCAGCCAATGAGGACCTGTGACACCGGAGGGAGCGGATTGCTCCTAGCTGCCGCTGGAATGAACGGGCTCAGGTAAGTAAAAGGGGGCTCTGGGGGGGTCACTATTGAGAAAAGGTTTTTCACCTTAATGCATAGAATGCATTAAGGCGAAAAACCAAGAGACTTTACAACCCCTTTAAAATATGGCGGGATTTTAACGGCACACAAATATATATATTGCTTAAATATAACGTTTATTACAAAAAAGCACACATTTCTTAAAAAGGAATACAATGATAAAATCATGCCTCTATACATAGATATTTTATACCGACAGCCCAATTACAGTATACAAACTTCTATCCGGTTTTTATCAAACAGTATATGTTTCCTGATGGTTTCTCTACAAAACTCGACGCGTTTCCTGGACTTCATCAGAAGTTTACTAGCGGGGTATGTATATGTATTCTTTACTAGATGAGGTTGGGCATGGAGAAAAAGGGGAACCTAACCCTTGGGAGGGGGACAAAACAGGCTGGTCTCAAGGCAGAAGAGATACAGTGGAGGGATCCACACAAGATATGTATTGTATATCAAATACTCTATGAGATATTTATGAATTATTATAGCATAACGTTTGCATTTATCACATTTTCTGGTATGTTATAGCATGTGCCAAAGCATAAATATTAGTCTGCTTCAAATAACATCCTTTCCAATTAAATTTCTTATTACAAAATCTGTAAACCATATGTTGTCTTTAGCAAACGCATGGTTAGTGTGGTCTGTGTGGATTCCCCCAGCTGCACTATTGTATAGTAATTTGTTGGTTTGTTGTTATATGATCACCATAATTAGACAATCAAAGTGATTATAGGGAATGCTACCTTGTTACAAAAACAATTTTTCTTCTTTCCTGCAGAGTTGCATCTTCTTTCTCTCATTGCCAAGGAATGAGCAAACTTTTAAGAAAAAGGCAAAAAAAATGCACAAAAGCAATATTTTTTAAATGTTCCTCAGTGTGCCCAATTTCTCTTGAGTCATGAGTCCTAAAGGAGTCCATAGCTATTCCTTTATGCCAGGAACAGCATCCTGGGGACACGTGACCATTAAAGTTTACACTTACAGTAGCTGTAAGCTGCTTTGCCTATTGTATGCAAAAGCACTGTGGTCTCAGGTTTCCCTTTGGCTCAAGAAACCTAATATGAGGATATATAAAGCAGGTAATATAACGCAGGCTTTACAGCTCACAGACAGCTCAAGTGTATTGTGCAATACGCTATGTGGTTTCATAGCAACATAAGACGAAAAAAACCTAGCATGTTGCATGCAAACCATTATCTTCTGCTCCTTCAGTAAGCTGCAAGCAGCACAAGAAGAACAGGAAAACTGGTTATACTTATCGGGTAAGAGAATATTACAATTTCCCTATTAACAATGTCTATTGCATTGGATTTGTAAACATATATATGTGTATATTGGGGGGCCTTGACCATATATTGTTGCATTATTTAGATTTCTGTTTCTTCCTTTTACTGTATTCTTTACATTGGAAACATTGTTTTAAGAAGTGCTTACAATAAACATGCATTCTACAAATTTAAGGCACCCCTAAAAGGCTAAGCAGTGCCTTGGGCCAAGGAAAAAGATAATCATAGAGATTTGACTGTATTTAGCTGTGTTAAGAACTATATTTAGATGCATATTTTAATGAGTGCATTCTATGCCTAAAATACAAGCCTTTACTCTTTTCCAGTATGCCTCTTAGAGTATATATGTATATGCAGATAATGGACAGTGAAGGTAATGGATGACGACAAACCCAGAACAGCCTGTATCTGCATTCACTGGCAGCTCTGTAAATATGCCCCTTAGTAGATTTATACTGTATCCTTGCCGCAATCCATGAAAAAGGGTGCAAATGAAAATATTTAGCTAGTATGGAACATTTTTTAAAAAAAAATTAAACTTTAAAATGCATGGTGTACTAGTAACAGTGGTCCTTTGTAGTAGGCATTTTATAATAGACGGGCATTACTATTAATACAGCTTAAAGGGTCAGTCCACTCAAAAGTTATCCAGCTTACTAAGTAGGCTGGATCAGCCTCTAACAGATATTTCAATGAAAACATCTTCCTGCTCTAATACCCAAATCTGTTCCTGTCCACTTGGGAGTTTGGGCTTTTTGGGGGTAAATGTTCATAGCAGAGTAGATGGCCTAAAAAGAAAACCCCTTATTAGCAAACTGACAGGTTGATGATGTTAAAGAGGTTGTAAAACCTGTTGAAACAAAAGCAAAAAAAAAACCCCTGTAAGACATGAAAAGTGACGGCAGGAAAAGACAGAGTAGTCCATCGAGTCTGCCCTTTTTTATTTTTTTTATTTTTATATATTTTTAAGTTTTTTTGTGTTTTCTTTTTTGATTTCACATTAACCTCATTGTCTGACTATATATTTAAGTTTATCCCAAGCATGTTTGAAGCCATTTACTGTTGACTGTCTCACAACCTCTGTTGGTAGTTTATTCCAATCATCAACCGCCCTTTCAGTAAAATAATACTTTCTAAGATTACTTGACAAAACAGAAAAACAGCCAGCTACTTCACAATCCTTCGATAATATGAATTTATTCATACACCATACCAGTGAGTACAAAAAGAAGAAAGCAAACGTGTTTCGGCTGGTAAGCCTTGTTCACTGCACACAAATGAAAAATAAGAATGAACATTTATACATACATGTGATACCGTGGCCACCTCTAATTCTCCTTAATTGTTAACTCCTCTGATCGCAGGGTGCTAATGATCTAAGCCAAACTCATGGTGTTGAATAGTCTGCACCCAGTCTATAAAGTTCATAAATTAAATTAGTACACAGCAGAAGGGAGGCACCGTAAAAAATAGAAAAATAACTTTTTGATCCTTAGTCCCTGCGGGATCATTTTTTCTATTTTTTCTATTTTCACTTTTCTATGTTTCTATATGGCTTCAAACATGCTTGGGATAAACATAAATCCATAGTCAAAACAACAAGGTTAATGTAAAAAAAAATATATATATAAAAAAAATAAATAAATAAAATAAATAAATAAAAAGGGGCAGACTCGATGGACTACTCAGTCTTTTTCTGCCGTCACTTTTCTATGTTTCTATGTTTAAGCCGGTGGCATCCCACCATAGGTGTATCTCCTTCATAAATGCCGCTTTTAAACTGTGAAACAGTGTATTGCATATACAAAAATGAGGAAAATTACACTGCGCATCCAAGATAATAATCAAAGTAGCTGACACCACAACTCTAACAGTATTTGTGAATAACAAACTATAAATAAAGTGTAGCGCTATGACTGAAAATCAGGATTACAATAATAACAAACTCAAGACCTGGGAGCAACCCAGGAATAAATAAATGAGTCCTTAATAAAGTCCACCAAAGATATCCAGTGTAAAAAAATTTGAAAATCGTGATAGTAGAAAAATAATCCAAATCGAGGGGAAGGAGGGCAAGAGGTTGGGAGATGAGGACCCCCCAAAAAACATACACCACTAAATCCTCACAAGGATCGCATACAAATCCATATTGGGTAGATGGTGATAATCATGCAAATCAAGGATTATTACTCAGCAATTCAGTCGCTATGTGAAGAGAGTGAATGGACTCTCCCTCCAGCAATCCCTGGCCAGATGTCTCTTCCGACATTGGGATAGGATCATGGGTATACACTTGAGATATTTTGGATTGTCGATCCATTGCTAATCAAAGCACTCTGCTGTGTATCAACCCAAACAATGTTCAAATGTTCAGATACCATTAAGTACTCACTGGCAGGGGCGTTGCTAGGGGGTGGCTACTGGGGCTATAGCCCAGAGTCTGGGCCCCATAGCCCCGAGTCTGTTACTGAGTGGATGCAGTTCTGCAATTAGCAGGTATGTCCCGGTCCGGAATGCAGGAGGCAGGGGCAGACTCAGCCGTGGTAGCACTGGCTCCAGCTCCACCCTCACCTCCACCTGACTCTACTCCTGGTCACTAGTTGCTAGAGCCACCTAGTGTCTAGCAACCAGTGACATCAAGACTCCCTCCCTGCCCAGCATTCAAAGCGGAGGAGGGTTCCACTTCCTCCTCCTCTGCGCTAGTTCTTGTGGGGCCTAAAGAGTTGAGCCCAGCCCCCTTGTCATGGTCCTGGACTGGAGCAGATGCTGCTGGTCCAGTGACGGTGGGGTGCAGGGCAGTGGCATCTTCAAATAGGGAGGGGGAAGCATGGGCAGCCGGGAAGAGCCCAGGAGGGAGTGAGAGAGAGAAGATGAGGCCTCGCCACCACCCTGAGCAGCATCCCCGGTGCCTCCCAGAGCCTGCACTCCTTCTCCAAACTCATCTCCTAGCTTGCTGTGACTGTCATGGAACAGGAAGAAAAAAGGCTGACCGAGGACGGGTGGGAGGTAGGTGTATCACACACACCTACCCACACAGACAGAGGCTGGGACAGTAGGGACTGCAGGCAGGGCTAGGGGGTCTCTCTTTCACCCCCTCTCATCCACCCCCTCTTTCTCTGATGTGTGGGGAGGCTCTCTGGGGACCTTGATGTATGGGGAGGCTCTCTGGGGACCCCGATTTATGGGGAGGCTCTCTGGGGACCCTGATGTATGGGGAGGCTCTCTGGGGCCCCTATTGTATGGGGAGGCTCTCTGGGGACCCTGATGTATGGGGAGGCTCTCTGGGGACCCCGATGTATAGGGAGGCTCTCTGAGGACCCTAATGTATGGGGAGCCTCTCTGGGGACCCTGATGTAAGGGGGGCTCTCTGGGGACCCTGATGTATGGGGGGAGCTCTCTGTAGACCCTGATATATGAGGAGGCTCTCTGTAGACCCTGATGCATGGGGGAGGCTCTCTGTAGACCCTGATGTTTGGGGAGGCTCTCTGGGGACCCTGGTGTACGGGGAGTCTCTCTGGGGACCCTGATGTATAGGGGGCTCTCTGGGGACCCTGATGTATGGGGGGGGGCTCTCTAGGGACTCTGATGTATAAGGAGGCTCTCTGGGGACCCTCATGTATGGGGAGGCTCTCTGGGGACCCTGATATATGAGGGGGCTCTCTGGGGACCCTGCTGTAAGGGGTGGGCTCTCTGTGGACCCTGATGTAAGGGTGGGCTCTCTGTGGACCCTGATGTAAGGAAGAGGCTCTCTGTGGGCCCTGATGTAAGGGTGGGCTCTCTATGGATTCTGATGTAAGGAAGAGGCTCTCTGTGGATCCTGATGCAAGGAAGGGGCTCTCTGGGGACCCAGACATAAGAAAAGGGCTCTCTGGGAACCCTGATGTAAGGAAGGGGCTTCCTGGGGACCCTTATGTAAGGAAGGGGCTCTTTGGGGATCCTGATGTAAGGAAGGGGCTCCCTGGGTGCCCTGATGTAAGGAAGGGGCTCTCTGGGGACCCTGATGTAAGGGATGCTCTCTGGGGACCCTAATGTAAGGAGGATCTGCACTCAGATATGTAACAATATTTATATATATATATATATATATATATATATATATACACACACACACACACTCACATGTATATTATATTCATGTGTATGCTCGCTCAAGAGTATGACTTTCTTTTCTTCGCTGCTAAGGGCTCTAGCCCCAGATCTTTTGTAGACCTAGCTACGCCTCTGCAAGAAGGACAACCATCTCAGTTTTTTTTATATAATTGTAGTTTTAATAAAGTTTTATCTAAAAACCGTATACAAAACAGGACAACTACCACATTTTTTAAAAATAATTGTAGCTTTTGTTAAAGTTTTAACCAAAAACACAACACAAAACCAAAACAGTATACAAAACAGGACAACTACCCCAGTTTTTTTTTATAATTGTAGTTTTAATAAAGTTTCATCTAAAAACAGTATTCAAAACAGAACTACCTGTTTTTTTTTTTTTAGTTGTAGTTTTTATTAAAGTTTTATCTAAAAACAGCATACAAAACAGGACAGCTACTGCAGTTTATAAGTAGCCTTTGTAAGTAAGGTGCACCTGGAAGGACTTTGCACGCACAAAAACAAAAGATTTCCCAGCACACTTACCAGCTAGCCTGCAAATAAACCAACATGGCACAATCTAACAATTTACTTTTAAAACAGAGGTCTTACTTGCACACATTTGCAAATGTGGAAGCTGCACATCTATGCCAAGACTGCTCTGTAAAGTGAGGTCCTATGGCCTCTTTCACACAAGGTGCTTGAATCTGTACCCCGTGTGAGGGCAGTGGGTACAGGTGGTCTGTGCATCCCTGTGCAGGCAGTCACATTGTACACATTTCCAAATGTATGTGGAAGCTGCACTGCCTCGTCAAGGCTCCTCTGTACAGTGCAGTTTTTTATTTTGTATGATTATCCAGACCCCACATTTGATCCAGAGGAAGGCGAAAAAAACCCTGAGGAAGTGTGGTGTAATTTGCTCCAACAGGGAAAAAATTCCTTCCTGACCCCCGAAGGCAATCTGATTATTCCCTGGATTATACATCTGTGGGGGAAATAGACTAATAAATGTGAAACAACAATTTTTTAGAATAAAAAAAACATTAATAGATATTGTGATGTCCAAGACCAGACCATGACACTCCCACCACTATGCTTGACTGTACCAAGACACACTTGTCTTTGTACTCCTCACCTGCTTGTCGCTACACACACTTGACACCATCTGAATGAAATAAGTTTATCTTGGTCTCATCAGACCACAGGACATGGTTCCAGTAATCCAGGTCCTTAGTCTGCTTGTCTTCAGCAAACTGTTTACTGGCTTTCTTGTGCATCATCTTTAGAAGAGGCTTCCTTCTGGAAAGACAGTGATGCAGACCAATTTGATGCAGTGTGCGGCGTATGGTCTGAGCACTGACAGTCGGACCCTCCACCCCTTCAACCTCTGCAGCAATGCTGGCAGCACTCATGTGTCTATTTCCCCAAAACAACCTCTGGATATGACGCTGAGCATATGCACTCAACTTCTTTGGTCAACCATGGCGAGGCTTGTTCTGAGTGGAACCTGTCCTGTTAAACCGCTGTATGGTCTTGGCCACCATACTGCTGCTCAGGGTCTTGGCAATCCTCTTATAGTCTAGACCATCTTTATGTAGAGCAACCATTCTTTTTTTCAGATCCTGAGAGAGTTCTTTGCCATGAGGTGCCATGTTGAACTTCTAGTGACCAGTATGAGAGAGTGAGAGCGATAACATCAAATTAAACACACCTGCTCCCCATTCACACCCGGGACCTTGTAACACTAATGAACCACATGACACCGGGGAGGGAAAATTGCTAATTGGGCCCAATTTGGACATTTGGAATAGTGCCCCATCATTGGTGTCAGTGGGAGGAATAGTGCCCCATCATTGGTGTCAGTGGGAGGAATAGTTCCCCTCATTGGTGTCAGTGGGAGATATTGTGCCCCATCATTGGTGTCAGTGGGAGGAATAGTGCCCATCATTGGTATCAGTGGGATGAATAGTGCCCCATCATTGGTATTAGTGGAAGGAATAGTTCCTCATCATTGGTGTCAGTAGGGGAAATTGTGCCCCATTATTGATATCAGTGGGAGGAATAGTGCCCATCATTGATATCAGTGGAAGGAATAGTGCCCCATCATTGGTGTCAGTGGGAGAAATTGTGCACCATCATTGATATCAGTGGGAATAGTTCCCCATCATTGGTGTCAGTGGGAGATATTGTGCCCCATCATTGATATCAGTGGGAGGAATAGTGCCACATTATTGGTATCAGTGGGAGGAATAGTGCCCATCATTGATATCAGTGGAAGGAATAGTGCCACATTATTGGAATCAGTGGGAGGAATAGTGCTCATCGTTGATATCAGTGGAAGGAATAGTGCCAGATTATTGGAATCAGTGGGAGGAATAGTGCCCATCGTTGATATCAGTGGGAGGAATAGTGCTCCATAATTGGTGTGATTGGGAGAAACAGTTCTCCATCGTTGGTGTCAAAGAGTGGAATTATGCCCCAATGTTGGTATCAGTAGATGAAATAGTGCCAAGGGCCTGATAAAAGCAAGCAATGGGCCGCATCTGGTCCCCGGGCTGCAGTTTGGAGACCACTGCTTTAGTCTTTAGATAAGAAAAGAGGTAGAACAGCCATCAAGTTCTTGGTGCCCTCATGGTGTCCTGCTACTGACATAAGTAAGGGAAATATGCCAGAAAGACCCCCTTTAAACATTTTACTGCCATGATATTTCCACTGATGCTGTCACTGTCATTGACAGGGTGCGCGCTCTGAAACACACATGGAAAGAAAACGCCTCAGAAAAGAGCTTGAGAAACTTCTGTAAGTAAGCCATCACACATCTTCTGTAAGGTCTGTATTCGTTTCTGCAAGGGATAAAAGTTTCACAAACACCAATATAGAGTAAACATGATAATACTGTCCTAATGAGAAAACCTTTTAGATGCCATACAGGGTTTATAATCCCATGTTTGTGTATTTATTTGTATCTATGTATTGTTCTGCAGTATGAATATGAATTCAATCTTACAAAATGTAAGGATTAATTGTTGGCCAATGGCCACAACTACGGGGATATGCAGAAGATATGTGCTCATGTTGCATTTCATTATGCCTGTTCGCTGAGCAGAATGTGGACTTTAACTCTCCTCCTAACTAACTACTACGGAACAAGTAGATTTACATTCTTGTATTTGTTTTTCTACATTGGTTGTTTTGTGACTCTTTTTGCCAAAGCTGCAATGTCATTTGTTTTATCTCTGTTGTGCAAATAAAGTGACCAACTAAATGAGGGTTCCACTTACAAAAAAATCTTGAAAAATTGGTCTTGAATATTTTGGGAAAAGATTTAGGCCTGGTGCACACCTATGCAGGTTGCAGTTTGCATATTCCAGGTGCATTTTGCATTTTTCAATACACATTTTTGATCCATTGAAGTCTATGGAACCAAAAACCAGAAAAAAGTCCCTGGCCCTTTCCATAAAATGCACAGAACGTGACCCATAGGACTGTAGTGTGTTTCTGCAAAACTGAAAATGCCCTAAAAAATGCATAGGCGTGAACAAGGCCTCAAGATTCACATCAATGCATTTTGCTTTTGAGCGTCTTTTCAGTGCTTTTTGCATTTTTTACAGAGTTTTTGATGCATTTTACAGTGTTTTTACCGCGATTTTGCCGTGATTTGCGTTTTTTGGGGGGACATTTTGTTGCTAGGCAGATTTAAAAACACAAAATGCAAATCGCAGCAAAATCGCGGTGAAATGCATCAAAAAACGCAGCACTTGCATTTTTCTTGCATGCCCATTGAAGTCTATTGCATGCAAAACGTGGCATTTTGCGCGAAAAAAAGTCCCTGACCCTTTCCAAAAATGCAGAAACACAAAAATGCTTTGATGTGAACATGTTCTATAGCAGTGGTTCTCAACTCCGGTCCTCGGGACCCCCAACAGGCCAGGTTTGCAGGATAACTGAAATGCATCACAGGTGATACCATTTTCTGCTCAGTGATTGCAGCATTCTAGTCTGCATCTCCCCAAGGTAATACTTAAAATCTGGCCTGTTGATGGGTCCCGAGGACCGGAGTTGAGAACCACTGTTCTATAGGAACCCATGATAAAAAAAATTCCCTGCATTTCTGCAAAATGCATCAAAAAGGCATTAGTGTGAATCGAGCCTAAGATATCATCAAATTAATATATACAACTCGTTATTTAACCACTTGACAACTGGGCACTTAAACCCCCTTCCTAACCAGACCAATTTTCAGCTTTCAGCGCTCTCACACTTTGAATGACAATTACTCAGTCATACTACACTGTACCCAAATGAAATTTTCGTCCTTTTTTTCACACAAATAGAGCTTTTTTTTGGTGGTATTTAATCACCACTGGGGTGTTTATTTTTTGAGCAATAAATGGAAAAATACCGAAAATTTTGTAAAAAAATGCATTTTTCTTTATTTCTGTTATAACATTTTGCAAATTAGTAATTTTTATTCGTAAATTTTGGCCAAAATTTATACTGCTATATGTCTTTGGTAAAAATAACCCAAATTAGTGTATATTATTTGGTCTTTGTGAAAGTTATAGAGTCTACAATCTATGGTGCCAATCACTGAAAATTTATCACACCTGATGCACTGACGGCCTAT
>BLSH010481413.1:723052-733625 GCA_018402905.1 Glandirana rugosa
TGTGGGAGGACGTTATATAACGTCCTCCCACAACAATGAGTGCCACTTGCCGACGTGTATCCACGTTACACGGTCGGCAAGTGGTTAAATGACTGTACACAAAAGAGTCAGTTTTGTGGGGTTTTAACCACTTAAGGACCGGAAGGATTTCCCACTTAAAAGAGAAGTATGGGATTTCTTTTTATTCCCCCATTAGACCCCTTTCACACCAAGACGTTTTTCAGGCGCTTTTGCGCAAAAAATAGCACCTAAAAGCGCCTGAAAAACGCCCCACAATACACCCCAGTGTGAAAGCCAGAGTGCTTTCACAGTGGGGCGGTGCGCTTGCGGGACGGTAAACTACGGCGCCACTATAACCAGCGGTAAAACGCCGCTAATTAGTCCACCAATGTGCCACATGGGTAAAGATGGCAACTCACGTTTAGTCCAAGAGGGAGAAGACATGCACCCATAAGTGGAAACATTTGGTTTTCCAAAAGCGATCTTTGACCATCCTGTAAAAAGGGGGTCAAAATATCTGGTGAGTTGCCATCTTTACCCATGTTGCACATTGGTGGACTACTGTCACTGAATCTATTGGATTAGAAGATAACCTCACATGGTGTTGGGTTCACATCGCATGGATTTGTTTATTATTGCATATTGAAGATTTTATGGACTATTTGTTTACCACGGTTGTTCACAGTTGTGATGTGTGCAATTTTTTTTTGTTCATGTATTGAGCTGGGTCAGCGCCAATACCTTTACCTAACTTTTTCATTGGATGCTAAAAGGGGCAGCGACAGTTTTTCAGCTCAAATTCACTTATAGGGCGCCAATTCTCTTTTCTTTGTAAATACATACACTTAGATAGTTCAGTTAGTAGTTTATTTTATCTGAAAAGATCAATATCTGATCTGATCAGATCTAGATTAGCGCCCCCACTAGATTAGAGTTCTAAAAAATGCAGCATTAGCGGGATCAGCCCAGATACCTGCTAGCACCTGCGTTTAGCCCCTCCGCCCAGCCCAGCCCAGCCCACCCAAGTGCAGTATCTAATAGATCACTGACACTTACAAAACACAATACACATATCTGCAGCATTCGCAGAGATCACGCCCGATCCTTGCGTAAGTTGACAGGGATTTTGGTAGCGACTTGAAACAGGCTCTGACAACCAGTTGCACTTTTTTGCCTGTGAGTCACACTAGTGCACCTATAAATTTAGAGTTCAACATGTCTAATCCGAGGTACACTAGTGAAGAGGCCTATTCGATGCTGAGCATGACAGACAAGAGCGATGGGGAAGCTCCACTGTCAGAATCAGGCTCAGTAGACAGCAGCGGCACCCTGTCAGATAGCTCTGACAACGGAGTTGAGGTCCCTGTTAAGGTCAGGCATACCTGATCCCATTCTGCTGTCGCTGAGGTGCAAGAACCGCAGGGCTCTTGTATGGAGCATAAAGCCAGTATTAGTGTCGCCACTCCTTCTAGTGAACTGGCAAGCACTAGCGGCCTAGTACACCCTGGTCATAGACAAACCAGCACTGCAGTAGTGCTTGGTGACGTGGCGAGTCCCATAAGTGCAGTTCAAGCTGGTCTAGCTAGCACAAGTAGTCTCCCGCAGCCACAAAGAAGACAAAGACAGGCCCGCAGAGCCCATAGAGCCCTTCCTGTTGTGCTTGCAAACCCTGATTGGCAACCCACCACTAATGCAGTGCCGTACTGCCCCCATTCACTGGCCAACCTGGATTTCAGGTGGAAACAGTTGATTTTACGGCAATTGATTTTTATTCGCTGGTTTTCACCAAAGATTTATCGCCGCTAATCCCCATTTGTCACTTGCCGGAGATTTGAAACCAATTACAGTTTCTGAATTTAAGAGCTTTCTCGGCCTTACCCTCCTCATGGGCATACATAAAAAAATCTGAGTTGTGGTCATATTGGTCTACTGACCCAATTCACCATATGCCCGCGTTCTCTGTTTCCATGGCCAGGGCATGATATGAGCAGATCCTGCGGTTTATGCACATCAACGACAATGAACTCTGTTGTCCATTGGGTGACCCTGAATCCGGCTCTACAAAATTCGGCCCCTCATAAACCACTTCTACACCTAATTCGCAGTACTGTTTATTCCTGACCAGGTTGTCTACGTAGACGAGTCCCTGATTAAATTTTCTGGTCATTTTGCTTTCAAACAGTACCTCCCCAGCAAGCGTGCCAGATATGGGGTCAAGTTGTATAAGCTCTGTGACAGGGCCACAGGCTATACACAAGGCTTTATGGTTTATGAGGGAAAAGATAGTCACGTAGAGCTGGAAGGATGCCCAGACTACATAGGGAGCACTGGCAAAATTGTGTGAAGCTTGGTGCCACCCTTATCCAGAAAGGGGTACCATTTGTACATGGACAATTACTACTCAAGTGTGACACTTTTTAGTTATCTGTTGGATCATCAAATTGGCTAATGTGGCACCGTGCGATCTAATCGCTGGGGCTTCTCCCAATGGCTGGTAAAATTCTGACCTAGAATGGGGGGGGGGGGGGGGGGAGAGCCTGCTTGAGAAGTAATAATTTTCTCGTGGTGAAGTGGAAGGATGCAAAGAATGTTTTCGTTCTTTCTTCCATTCACGCAGATACGACCGTCCAAATTCAAACGGCGACTGATGTTGTGGAGAAACCTCTCTGTGTCCACGAATATAACCAAAATATGGGAGGGGTGGACCTCAACGACCAGTTATTGGCGCCGTACCTAATTGCCCATAAGACCAGACGCTGGTATAAAAAAGTGTCTATATATTCATTCCAATTGGCTATGCTGAACGCTTATGTGCTATACAAAGCTTCAGGACAGACTGGATCACTCCTTAAATTCCAGGAGGAGTTTGTCACACCCCTTCTGTTTCCAGATGGTGCTGCACCTCATCTTCCCAATCCAAATGCAGTGAGTCGGCTGCATGGACGGCATTTTCCACATGCCATGCCTGGTACCCCTACCAACCGAGCCCCCAAAAAAAGATGTAGTGTCTGCAGACAGCGCGGATGCAGGCGTGACACCCATTTTTATTGCCCCTCCTGTTTATACCAGTATGATATTTGCATCGGTGACTGTTTTGAGCGCTAACATACACTAGTTGAGTATTAGCATAAGGAACAGCAGTACACAGGAATAGGGCACACTGTCACAGGGTCTCCAAAGATGTCACCGCATTTTTGGAGACCCTAACCTTTACTGCTAAAACAAAGCGTACCAAAAAAAAAAAGAAGTAAAAAATTTAAAAAAAATAAGAAAAAGTTATAAGAACCAAAAAAAAAAAAAAATAACAAACAAGCCCAAAACAGTTGTACCTTTCTTGTTTTTCTATCTCTACTTACTCTCTATTCTCTTTCTATGGCTCTCTGTATTGTTTTTTATGCATACCTGTAATGTTTTGTATTTTATCATGTTTTTTTGCAGTTATGTAATGTTTTTATAATGTTTTCCTGTAATGTTTTATTATTTTTTCTTCTTAGCAGGAATGTTATTTTTTATATGTTACTGTGTTTTATTAATCTTTATTTGGTTTTCAGGTATGTCAGCTGCAGCACTAATTTATTTATGGTGATAGCAACAACGTGTGCTCCCACCATACATAAAGCAGCGACTCCAGCGCTGTTGGAGGTGATTTCACCCCCACAGTTAAAAAAAGAGCATATATAACGGAGCATAGGGGCAGGGGTGGAAATTTGGGGTGGATTGCCCCTATGCTCCGGTATATATTTTTAAAAAGGGGCTATGCCCACCATTAGAAGTGGGTGGATGAAGGGCGGTATACCCACAAATTGATTTTTTTTTTTTCATTTAACCCACAGGCTGCATGAAAAAAAAAGACCATTACAACATATGCCCAACAAGGACTAGCGACACATTAGTATGTTGCTGGTCTTAGAGTGGTTATACCAGAATGATGCCTGCAGGTATAGGTATCATCTAGGTATTGTTCTTTTCAGCCGGTGATTGGCTTTCATGTAAAAGCAATCCTAGAGGCTGATTAGCTGATAGATTGCTTTTACAAGCAGTGGGAGGGAACGCCCCCCCCGCCATCTTCCATGGTTTTCTCTGTCTCTCTTGTCCCACCGGGGAACCCGAGAATGCAGTCAGTGATCCCGACAGCTGACCATAGAGCTGATCAAAGACTAGAATGGCTTCAATCATCCCTATGGCCTAAGATACTAGAGGCTACGAACATTTCATGACTTTGGTTTCGCTGGATACAAACAGCGCCATTGGAAAATTGGGAAAGCATATTATCACATAAATTTTGGTGTGGTCAGATGCTTTAAGGGCTGAGAAAAGATCTAGAGTCTAATAGACCCCAATTTTTTAAAAAAAATATGCAACACTACCTATTTTTATTATAGATGATATAAAAATTTCCCATGATAACAATAACAATGATAAAAAAAAGATTAAAGGGACAGTGTAAAAATAAAATAAAAAGCAAAATGAATAATTTAAAAAAATGCACCCCTGTCTCCCCGTGCACGCGTGCAAAGGTGAATGCAAGCGTCGGTCTCGTGTCGTATGTAAACAGCAATTGCACCATGCATGTGAGGTATCACCTCGAACATTAGGGCGGTAGTTCTTGCAGTAGACCTCCTCTGCAGATCTAAAGTGGTAGCCCGTAAAGGCTTTTAAATGCTTTTAAAGCTGTATATAGTTTGTCGCCACTGTGCAGGTATGCATTATTTTTAAAGCATAAGAAAAACACAAAAAGGAGAAAGGCGCACCAACCTTGTGCAACACCATAAGACCGTTTATTAAAAGTAGAAATCAAGCATAAAATATACTCACAAACGGAGCAATATCAAAGGCATATACGTCAAAAGCAGTGACTTCAGTGAAACTCCACCACAACTCGGGGGGGAAAAACCACAACGGCGTCCTATGCAAGGCTAACGCGTTTCCAGGGCGAACCCTCTTCATCAGAGCCTAACTATCGAATGAGCTGTCTCTCTTAAATACCTGAATGAGAGTGATTCAGGTCCCGCCCTCCTCCAATGGGCAAGGCATTGAGAGGGGGAGGGGAAGGGGGAGGGAAAGGGCAGAGCCTGATATAATCCTCCTCTTTACCACTGAACACCCACAGTCAAATACATGTTGATAACAATAATAGTAAAGACATAAAAATACATATGTGATAATATAAAAATATATATATATATATAAAAAAAATTATATAAATACAAATATATAAATGCATATGTGCCGCTCTAGACTACAACCATAGGGAGACATTAGGTAACACACCTTGCTATTGCATGTCTCACCATATAGTCGGCAAAGATCAGACAAAAACAGAGCAGATAATAGAAAGATGGTAAATAAAAAGTCATAAATAAATAAAATTAAAAATAAAATATTATATTATTAATCATATTACAGATGTAAATGGATGTATCCAAGAGCTACAGCCAAAAGTAAAAAAAAAATATATATGCACATTATATATATTTTATATGCACCTTGGAACACAGCCACATAGATTATATATAGTGTGATCTGTGATTTTTAATTTTATTTATTTATGACTTTTTATTTACCATCTTTCTATTATCTGCTCTGTTTTTGTCTGATCTTTGCCGACTATATGGTGAGACATGCAATAGCAAGGTGTGTTACCTAATGTCTCCCTATGGTTGTAGTCTAGAGCGGCACATATGCATTTATATATTTGTATTTATTGAATTTTTTTTATATATATATATTTTTATATTTTTATATTATCACATATGTATTTTTATGTCTTTACTATTATTGTTATTAACATGTATTTGACTGTGGGTGTTCAGTGGTAAAGAGGAGGATTATATCAGGCTCTGCCCTTTCCCTCCCCCTCTCAATGCCTTGCCCATTGGAGGAGGGTGGGACCTGAATCACTCTCATTCAGGTATTTAAGAGAGACAGCTCATTCGATAGTTAGGCTCTGATGAAGAGGGTTCACCCTGGAAACGTGTTAGCCTTGCGTAGGACGCCGTTGTGGTTTTTCCCCCCGAGTTGTGGTGGAGTTTCACTGAAGTCACTGCTTTTGACGTATATGCCTTTGATATTGCTCCGTTTGTGAGTATATTTTATGCTTGATTTCTACTTTTAATAAACGGTCTTATGGTGTTGCACAAGGTCGGTGTGCCTTTCTCCTTTTTGTGTTTTTCTTAGTTCTAATTTTGGATTCCCATGATCCTGAAGGAGGGCAGCAAGACCGCATAGTGCTCACAAAGTGGAACAGCTATATAAACTGTGTTTCAGGCCAAGCCACAATGTTTGGTTGATGTATCCGAGCGCAGGAGTTGTACAGTGTTATTTTTAAAGCATGTCATGTTTGGTGTCTATGTACTCGGCATTAGATCATCTTTTTTATTTCACCAAATATTTGGGAAATATAGTGTGTTTTTGTGCATTAAAATTCAAATAAGTTTATTTTCCCCCAAAAATTGCATTTGAAAAATGGCTGTGCAAATACTTTCTGAAAAAGAAATTTGCAACACCCACCATTTTAATCTGTAGGGCCTCTGCTTTAAAAAATATATAATGTTTGGGGGTTCAAAGTAATTTTCTAGCAAAAAAATTTTTTTTTCATATAAACAAAAAAGTGTCAGAAAAATACTTGGTGGCTCAAGTGGTTAGGGCGATGTGTGGCATAGGCGTCTAATGTATCTAATGTTGGGCATAAAATGCCAGGACAGTTCAAATTACCCCATTTTGGGAAGTAGACAACCCAAGCTATTTGCTGACAGGCATATTGAGTCCATGGAATATTTTATTTTTTTGTCACGAGTGATTGAAAAATAACAACAAAAAAACAAAATACACAAAGTTGTCACTAAAATGATACATTGCTCACACATGCCATGGGTATATGTGGAATTACATGCCAAAATACATTCTGCTGCTTCTCCTTAGTACGGGGATACCCCATGTGTGAGACTTTTTGTGAGTCTATCCGCGAGCGGGACCCCAAAAACCAATCACCGCCTTCAGGATTTCTAAGGGCGAAAACTTATGTCATGTCTGAATGGACACATGATGATGATTGGCTAACAGACTTTGATTGACAGCCGTGGGAGCCAATGGCACTGCTGCTGTGTCTCAGCTAATCAGGGGGGAGAGTCCCTGATGGCCGAGGGACTCGTGGACATAGCTGGACAGAGATGGGGCTCAGGTAAGTATTAGGAGGTACTGAGGAGGCTGCTACTCACAGAAGGCTTTTTATCTTAATGCATAGAATGCATTAAGATAAAAAAAAACCTTCTGCCTTTACAACTCCTTTAAAAGAGAAGACAGTGCCTGGGCAAGGTCCTTTAGCATGCAAAGCAAAAAAGGTCAGAATGTTTCCCCCATCATGCGCTGTGAACTACATCAGCAGCTAAGGTTTGGACCCCATTCTTGCTGAAGCACCCAAAGTAGTGTCTCTTCTGCCTACCCCTGGGCCCAGCCCTGCAGATACATAAAAAGAATGCAGAGCAGTAGGGAAAATGTGTATTAGGTTCGGTTCACACTGCAGCCATGCGGAAACCCTGCAAATCCACTACGGGTTCCCGCATCGCTAGCCTCCCGGCGGCAGTTCACACTGCCCTATGCGAATAGAAGGGAGGTGTCAGTACATTGTTAATGACACCCCCTTTTCAGTTCGCATATCGCAGTGCAATCTTCAAACTCGCATAAGAATCATATCGCATGGTCTGAAGCACCATGCAATGCGATTCTGACCCTGCGAACAGAAAGGGTCCTGTGCGAGTTTGATCCAATTGCGATGCAATCTCAGCAATACTATCTCTATGGCTGAGACTGCATTGCAGAGAGATTGCATGTGACTCACACTGCA
This sequence comes from Glandirana rugosa, assembly GCA_018402905.1. NCBI lineage: Eukaryota > Metazoa > Chordata > Amphibia > Anura > Ranidae > Glandirana > Glandirana rugosa. The sequence continues at coordinate 730,896 of BLSH010481413.1, forward strand.
GTGCGGTGCGAATCACATACGATCTCTCAGATCGGATCAGTGTGAACTGAGGCTTAATGCCTGCACTATTCATATACAACATATTTTACAGTCAAGGGGAGGTACCGCCACCTTCCCCCCTTAACAAAATCATTTACAAAAAAAATCACTGACTTAGGTCTGTGTAAGCATGGCTTACATGGGGCTTATATGGGGCTAATTGCCCATGGTCGCCTTTATCTTTCCCCAGTTAATTGACCTACTATGCATAAAGCCTAGTACACGCTGCAATTTTTTTCTCCGTTCAACCCAGTGGGCTGACAGATCTGATGTTAGCACAGAGATCTCCCCTTCTGTTTTATTATGTTCTGACAGGGGGACGGCCCCCCAGCCAGAACACTCCAGTCAGTGCTCTTAGCCAATGACTGAGAGCACTGATCGGGAGTTGGTTGGCTGCTGGTTTGCCGGTCAGTGGTCTCAACCATGTCAGAGCCTTCAAGCAAGGTGAACAGTGAGCAGCACAATTGTGATATCACCAAATCTCATTCCACATCTGGTGAGACTTTCTATCAGATGTATTAGTACTCTAGCTGCCACAATGCAGATTTATAGAGCTATAAGAATGTAGGCACAGGAGTATCTAGGCACTCTCACATACCAGGAACAGCACTGCTATTATGCAGGAGGAATTTAGTAGATTTTCAGGGTACTGCTTAAAGCGGAATTCCACCCAGAATTTTTTATTTTTTTTTGGCATCCATTCTTTTAATACTAAATAGATGTAACCTTTTGTTTTCTTACTTTGAAACCGCCTAGTAATTACTCACAATTTCGTTTCTCTCACTGCTGGACTTTTCCATTGTAGGTGAGGGCATCTGAAGCCCATTCATAGTCTCCTGGCATCTCTTCCTGAAAGAAGTGCATGGTGGGTAACCATCATGCACTCCTCGATCTCGGTCCGCCTTAAATTGCGTCATTTCCTGTCTGCAAATAACACAATTTTAGAGTACAGGGAAGCTCACTGATCTCCCAGGAGGCCAGGCAAAGCAGGAAGTGAGGAGAAGAGCCTAGGACCTAAAAGGGGCAGAATACAGGGACCACCTAGCAACAAGCGACTTAGGGTGAGTATACATTTTTTTTCCTTCAAAGGTAAGTCTATATAGGCAAAGGACTTGTATGATGTAAAAAAAAAAATTCTGGGTGGAACTCCGCTTTTAGCATAATTAAATGGTAACGAGACAGTGGGAGGGAGATCCTCTCTCCGCATCTGCTGTCACATTTTATACATTCCGCATACAGTCTTCCTGCAGCTCTGAAACGAAAAGCCCGTACAGGCACAAAGCTGTAGAAAGACTGTGCAAAAGTCTGACATTGCAACCATGATTCACTGATGCAATGCTCTGTAGGTTTCTGAGAAAAAAAAACAAATTTCTAAATATCTCCTATAACATAGCAAATGTTCACATTTTTGAAGTTCAATCTCACGTTGAGCCATTTAAATGTATGTATTTGTATATAAATGCAAAGTTTATCCTTGCTAAGCATGGAAAATTTAACAGAACTCGCTACTGTGCAAATATCTTCCACAAGTGTACAAATGTGAATTTACCCATCAGTATACGTATATAAAAATCCTCATTTTTACATATTTTATTTTAAAGGGGTGACTACGTTAGCACCACTCTTCGAGAAAAGGAGTTTGACCCAAAAGGCAAGAAGGAATCCTCATGCCTGGATGACCTGGTAAATAAAAATACATTGTAAACACACAACTGGTGCAACATTCAAATAAATAACCAAAAAGACAACTTGTTGTCTTCAACTGCGTTGATACTTTAATAAGTATAGACCACAGCTTGAAAAAACATTGAGATAATACAATAAGCAATGTACATAAACAAGTGAACAAGTCAAGACATGACCTAATCCCAAAATCCCTTTTGCAGGACTGAGTGTATGTTTATTTTTTTTTATCAGGAGCCGATTTAGCCCCTGCCACAAAAGATTAAGCTCCGAGGCTAAAGCCTCGTACACACGGGACGACGATCGTGTTCAACACGTCGTACTCACGACCGTTGCATGCAGAATCGATCGTCTGTGGCGGCGCTTTCAACAGTTGAACATACGACGGTCGTTCGTGGGAGTTGTATGTGCAGACTAGAAAACTTGGTCGTGTCAACAAGCTCGCATATGACCGTTGAGTCGTGTGTAGAGCAGCTGTGTTCAACAAAGTTGTATTGTGCTAAACACGCATGCGCCAAGTCCACTTCAACTAACATGAAATTAGAAAGGAGCCCAAAAGGTGACGCTACTTCCTCATTATACGCTCGTTCGCGTCATCACGTTCGGCCGGCCGCAAGTTGTATGTACGACCGTCGTGTGCATGTCAGTAGGCTACATACGACCGTCAACGTACGATTCAACACGGTCGTACGCACGATCGTCGTCCCGTGTGTACGAGCCTTTACTTGGGCTTCCTGCCACAAACTCTATTAATGACTCAGTACTTAACCTTGCAAAACAAGTAAATGGCCCAATGTAGAATTGCACCAACTTTAGTATTCGACCCTTAAGCCCCGTACACACGATGAGAATTTCGTACATGAATTTTCGCACGACGACCAATCGTCCGAAATTCTTACCGTTAGCATGCTCCTTTCGACAGCCGATTTTGAACTTTTGGAAGACAAAAGCTGGATGTGCAGACTAGAAATTTTTTTTCGTACGTCAATGCAACGTCCGATTTTCATA
>BLSH010481413.1:738015-760790 GCA_018402905.1 Glandirana rugosa
TTAAAAATGTGTCAAAAAATTGGTGAAGTCGGGGACTTCCTAAAGGGTGAAATACTGGTCTCGTGAAAAACGCTAGGCCGTGACGCAAAATTGACTGTTAACGCGCCAGCACGTTGCAACATGGGTTTGTTTTAACTATAGGAAAAAAAGGGTGTTTATCTCGAAAGAAAACCACCATAAACTAGCGGAGACGCAATGAAGACCAGTGGCGATATTTGTTTTTTTCTCGCTGTTAAAACTTTTTTTTTTGTTATAAAAAAATGAAAAACGAATTTATGTTTAGGTTTTTTTGTTTATTTTTTTGTTTAAATATGAGGAAGTATATTTATCGGCCAAAAGTGATGAATAAATTTGTTTTTTTATTTGTTTTTTTGGATTTGTATTTAAGCAAAAAGTAAAAAAATATTGTTTTTTTTTTCAAAATTGTCGCTCTTTTTTTGTTTATAGCGGTGACCAGAAGTAACGCAGAGGCGATCAAATACCACCAAAAGAAAGCTCTATTTGTGGGAAAAAAAGGATATCAATTTTGTTTGGGTACAACGTTGCACGACCGCGCAATTGTCAGTTAAAACGCAGTGCCGGATCGCAAAAAGTGCTCTGGTCATAAAGTGGGAAATCCTTCAGGGGCTGAAGTGGTTAAAAAACTGTGTAAAAATTAAAAAAAGAAAAGAATAATAAATAAAGAAAACTTTTTTTAAAAGCTCCTCCACCCCCCCACCATGTTCTTCCTCGCAGTGGCGAATGCACACCTCATATTGTACATATGTATCAGAGGTATCACCGCGAACATCAGAGCAAAAGCAATAATTCTAGCACCAGACCTCCAGAGTGAATCTAAACTGGTAACCTGCAAAGGCTTTTAACCACTTGCTTACCGGGCACTTAAACCCCCCTCCTGCACAGACCAATTTGCAGCTTTCAGTGCTCTCACACTTTGAATGATGATTACTCAATCATGCAACACTGTATCCATATGATTTTTTTAGTCCTTTTTTTCATACAAATCTAACTTTCTTTTGGTGATATTTAATCACCTCTGCGTTTTTTATTGTTTGCTCTATAAACAAACAAAGAGCGTCAATTTTGAGAAAAGAACCATTTTTTTTATAATAAATATCCAAAAAAATATATAAAAAACAAATGTATTCCTCAGTTTAGGCCGATATATATTCTTCCACATATTTTTGGTAAAAAAATATCCCGATAAGCATATATTGATTGGGTTGCGCAAAAGTTATAATGTCTACAAACTATGGGAATAGATTAATGGCATTTTTAGTATTTTTTTTTTTTACTGGTAATGGTGGCGATCTGCAATTTTTATCGGGACTGTGATATTGTGGCTGACATTTCAGACACTTTTGACACTTTTTTGGGACCATTGACATTTATATAGGGATCAGATCTAAAAATAGCCATTGATTACTGTATAAATGCCACTGGAAGGGAAGGGGTTAACCTGTAGGGGGCTATCAAAGGGTTAAATGTGTTCCCTCAGCGTGTTCTAACTGCATGGGGGCTGGGAGGGACATAACAGATTTATCTGATCCCGATTACAGGGATCAGTAGATCTCTGTTATGTCCCCTAACGGTGTTTACATTGGCGGTTTCCTGTTTTGCCTCTCTATTAGGTGATCGCGGGTCGCCGGTGGACATCGAGTCTGCCTGACCTGTGGGCACACTCAAGCAGCGTGTAGTGGGCGCAAGAGCGTGCCGGCGGCGACCATGAGGGCATGCGTGGAGCTTGCAAAGGGGCGGACGTCAACCGGCAAAGCAGGTCCGAGCTGTAGCCGTCAATTGGCTATAGCGTGGATCTGAAGTGGTTAAAGTGTCACCTATGGATAATTTAAAGTACCAGCAATCAAATACTCCTATGCAAGGGTGTGACATTGGGTGGATAATCACTCAAGGGATGGTAGCTTTGACCTTGCTGCCCTCAAGGATAGGGGATGTCCCAGAAGTCACTAAATGGTAAATAGAGAGAGGGCACACCAGCCTAGTGCATTATCCCAAGAGAGTTTATTGTTAAAACTACTCACAAACATGTGGGAAAAGAATAGTTTGTCTTAGCCACCAAATCATGGCATTCAGTCCTGTTCAGACAGCAGTCTCCCGATGACGAAGGAGAGGACGTCAGGGCTGCTGCTAACTGACGCGTTTCGAAGGCGTACCTTCTTCCTCAGGGCTTGGCAGCAGTAACCCCTTAATTGAAAAAGTACTGTCGTTTTTTGCCACTCTATGAGCGTGCACAATTTTAAAGCGTGACATGTTTGGTATCTATTTACTCGGTGTAACATCATCTTTTATATTTTACCAAAAAAGGTACTACATTGTGTTTGTGTTCACTAAAATTCATTGATGTGTATTTTTCCAAAAACAATTGTGTTTGAAAAACCGCTGCGCAAATACAGCGTGACATAAAAATTGCAATGCCTGCCATTTTATTCTCTAGGGCCTTACTTACTTAAAAATAATATATCATGTTTGGGGGCTCCACGTAATTTTCTAGCAAAAAAAAAAAGATATATTTTACAGGTAGGAGAGAAGTGTCAGGATAGGCTTGGGAAACAAATGGTTAAAAATAATGTGTTTAGGAGCAACAGCAAAATGCTAATTTCCTCCCTGCCTGCCACTTTGTGTGATGCTGCTGACTCCATGTGTGCCAGAGGACTTGCTCTGTCTTTTGTTTGTGATGTGTGACTAGGGTTGCCACCTCATCCCTTTAAAACTGAACACATTAATTACACAGGTTCTGTGGCTGATTAGGGTGGTAATTAAACTCACTTGGTGCCTTATCTGAATTAAATTAGCCTCAGAACCTGTGTAATTCATATGTGTTCGGGTTTAAAGGGATGAGGTGGCAACCCTATGTGTGACACAGCTACCTCTCTGCTTTTGGGCACAGTGGAACTCAAGGCTGGTGCTTCAGTGGTGGTAGGCCATTTAGTGGAGTGTTGTGGTGGCCCACCAATCAGACAGTGAAAAGCTGATTTGGGGGGGTAGTCACCAGACCCCGAGACCTGCTCTTTCTTGTCATGGGGCTAGTGAGGAGACAGGCTGCTATTAAAGATAAGATTCGGACCGGAGCTCACTGGCGCAGCTCCTTGCTCTTTCATCACAAGGCCCCTCCCTGGGGAGAGGGGAGGTGTGGTGATGGTCCCCAAGTTCCTCATCCTATCATTCTAAAATTAATATTGCATGATTGGGTATACATTGGGAAATTCTGTAGAAAGCTTCAAAATAATAAGATCTCTTAATATTGCTTTTGATGCAGTTTCACAGAACCCGAGGAAGAAGGTTTTTTTAAACCCATGAAACACTTTGTTTTTCGGCCGATAGCCCCCTGCTCTTATTAGCATGCAAGACTCTGAGAGATACCCTTTGTGTAAGCCCTGGTTCACAGTGGTGCATGTTTGGCATGCAATTTGACATGTCAAATCGCATGCCAAATTGGCGGCAATTGCCGAAAATGGCATCGTCCGAATCAGTGCGATGCTGCATTTGCAGCGCCGCACCGATTTCCAAAAGTAGTTTCTGCACTACTTTTGGCGATTTCAGGTGCGATTTTCATTGACATCTGGGCAGCAACCCGCACAGATGTCTCTGAAATCGGACCTGATGTCGGGACTGACATGCAGGAATGAAATGGTGTGAGTTCAGCTGAACCATTTTATTCCCACGCCAATGTGAACCTAGGCTTAAGGACAAATATACAAAAAATATGCTGGAGGGTGTTGGTCAGATTGGCAGACTATGAAATGATCTTTTTATCTGTCATAAAATGTATTGTTTTGTGATATTGTACTGGCCATTGGTGGCCTGCATGTCGCACACTTTATAGATTTAATGATCATTTGTTTATGCTATTATAAATAAAATCAAAAGGCATTTTAATGACAGTGACAGAGCACCTTGAAAGTCCCATTTGTTTTTGGTGTTTGATACTCAATTTATGCAGCACTTTACATATATATATTGTACATTCACATCAGTCCCTACCCTCAAGAAGCTTACAATCTAAGGTCCCTAACTCACATTCATACATATACTAGGGCCAATTTAGACAGGATCTAATTTACCTACCAGCATGTCTTTGGAGTGTGGGAGGAAACTGGAGTACCCGGAGGATACCCATGCAGGCACAGGGAGAACATACAAACTCCAGGCAGGTAGTGTCATGATTGGGATTTGAACCAGTGACCCTTTTGCTGCCAGGCGAAAGCTCTCTCCACTACACCACTGTGCCGCTCCACACCACTATGCCGCCCCATACGTACAGATTTTTCCCAAGGGGCACCCCGCTTTTGTTTAGAGCAGGCTTACTAGAGCCCCTTCAACCTATTGCAATTTACAATTTACAATACCAAAAATTTATATTCAGCTTTAACCGTTCCAGTCTCTATTTGAGATATGTATTTGACAGGACCAGTATAGTACTGATTGTGTCTCAACAGACATTTGGGTTTGGTTTAATTTCTGCAGTTTTGATTACCATCTCACTAACAATATAAAAAGCAAGCTAGACAAGGGATATTTTTTAAAGCTCAAAGTGTGCGATGGCCACTCCCATATTTGATTTGGTATAATTCCATTTATCTGCCCTTTTCTGCTGTAAAAGGCACAACAGTTAGGCCAGCCATACATGGTGTGGATTTCATTCCTACAACCATGGGTTTGCAAGAAAAATATGTTAACAATTCCGCCATCAACACAGACAATGCTGACAGAAGAATCAGCAATTGTCTTCTTCTCGGGGCAGGCGGGGGAAGCCGCCCCTGCCGGGAGAAGACAGTGATTATTGCTAGCAGCTACAGCAGCCGCTAGCGATAATCGCAAAAGAATGCGGCAGGCTGGTTGTACCCAAGTTGATCGATCAACTTGGTATATTCAGTCTGCCCATTAACGGTTTGTACCATTTATGGCCAGCCTTAGGACTTATTTTTTAAAAGTAGAGATAAAAAAAAATTGATTTTACGTTTGTGGTTTTTTTTTTCTTGTTTTTTAACCATGGCAGGTAAAAAACGGGCTTGGGGAAGGGTTTCAGGTATAGGTTTCATGTGTTTCGTCAGGACATGGATACAAGAAAGTTTAAAATTTAGGTTGTTGATGCAATAGCGTGTAGTGCTCTATGTAAGCACAGTATGTCTACATGTGTGATTTAGTTACTGCATAACTACCACCCAATAATGGTAACAGTAAACGAACACATTTTTTCTTTCATAGCAAGCTAGCACTAAATCAACATAAATACCCTAACCGGATGGAAAGAGAAGCTATGATTCTATCTTCTTTTGCAGGAACGCTAATGGTAAGAAAAATATGTGAATTTTATATTAAAACAAGACAAAATAAAGAAAACCATATTTCATACATCTCTGCAATACATGCACATTTCAAAATCTGTTATCCCTTTAAACACACTGCATGTACAGAAAAATTACTCCTAGAAAAGGAGAAGCTATGCACCAATGACATCAGTTAGTTTACATGTTTTTTATTTAGCCATAAAAGCAATGCTGCTCATTCCACCTGGAGACTGTTCCTCTCTGACATGTTTCACCGTTACAGGCTAGTCATAGAAAGTCTGGAGAAGGAGTGATTAAATGCCATGATCAATTCAATATTCAGGTGAAATAATTAAGCAAAGTAAGGATAAAACAGACAAAAAAGATACCAAATATAATTGGAGATGCGTGCAGTAAAATACATTTAGCATAATACATATAGTACCATACAAATTCTTGCTACATTCTATATTTGCCTCCAAGCATCTTGAGAAAGAGGAGGGAAGGGAAGGAACGGGGGAAAGAGGGGAGAGGAAAAATGAAGGAAATGGGAGGGAAAAGGGGGAGGGTGGAGGAAAAGAAAGATAGGAAAAGAGAAGGGAATGGAAAAGGTAAAGGGTGGGGTGAAAGAGGGAATGGGGAGAGGGGAGGGGGAAAGGGAAGGAAAAGGTGGTGGTGGTGGTGGATGTAGGGGGCCTAGACTGGGTTACATGAAATTCCTAGTGATTATTTGTAATAATGTGTCACATTCCACTCATAATTCTTTTGTTTTGGGATTTGAATGTCTGATTTATAAAATCCATAACACTTCTCATCTTCTTGCTCTATGAACTATCTAGCTACATTTGTGGGTGTTTTGTATAAAGCCAGTTCTGTTTCCTTGTAAATGAGCTTGGGGATAGAATACTGCCCATTGTTGGTACCCTTCTTGCCAAGAAGCACACCCCTTTTGACAAAGTCCTTATCTCAGTGTTTCTCAATTCCAGTCCTCAAGGCACACTAACAGGTCATGTTTTCAGGATTTCCCTCAGATTAAACATTTGCGGTAATTACTAAGGCAGTGAAACTGATCAAATCCCCTCAGCAAAATAATGGAGATCCTGAAAACATGACCTGTTGGTGCACCTTGAGTACTGGAATTGAGAAACACTGCTCTATCTACATGCAAAATTGGCAGATACCTATGCAGATTCTGTTTGATGGCATTAAACTTCGGACTGTAATGAGTGGAGAATGTCACTGGTTGAGTGTTTCTTCAAGGATGTCTCTTATTTGTGTGAGATAACCTGAGACAGCATACAGACAAACAAAAATACACATGTAGCTGAACATTTTGTAGAGCAACATGGACCTAGTATAGACACTTTCAGAGTTCAGATCATAGAAACAGTGGATTTTCTGGTTAGGAGAGGAGAACAGTTTTTCTTGCTTGGTCAACAAGAGGTGTTTTGGATTATTATATTGGACACTCTTATTCCGAAAAGAATGAATTATGAGTGGGATGTGACACATTATTACGAAAAATTGCTCTCCTGTTTCCCTATTTTATTTTTCATATGCAATATGTAGTATGGTTTCTTTAAGTTTACTTAATTATTTAATTGAATATTGAATTGTTTATCGTATTTAATCTCTCCCCCTTCTGATCTTCCTCATTTCTGTGACTAAGCCTGTAATGATGCAACATGTTATAGAGGGGCAGTCTCTTGCCAGGGATGAGTTTTGTTGTTTTTTTTTTTTTTCACTGAATAAAAAATTTACTGAGCTGAGTAACCTCATTGATTTGTGGCTTCTCAATTTCTGTCAATGCATCTTCCCAGAACAAAGACAAGATCCTTAGGCTGGCACCTGATCAGCTTTTCACTGGTAGAAGCTTAAAGTGGTTAGTCATGCATGCCACTCACTGACAGAAAAATAACTATATATGGGCCAGAAATACAGTGGGGCTTATTTACTAAAGTTGGAGAGTGCAGAATCAGTCTAGCTTCTGCATAGAAACCAATCAGCTTCCAGGTTTTATTGCCAGAGCTGAGGTTAGAAGCTGATTGGTTTCTATGCAGAAGTGAGCCTAATTTTCCACTCTCTAGCTTTAGTAAATAAACCCCAATGTGTTCTTACCTTCATCTTTGTATGGAGAACAGGAAATTATCAGCTTATAACATTTCTGGCAAGATTAGCAGGTATTTTTTGCAGATGGTGAACTCGTATAACAAAAAAAAAAAAAACCTTTCAATGGTGTATACAGTAGAGCAAATAAGAAATTTAAGGGTTTACAATCACTTTAATATATTATTGTTTCACCTACTTGTCTTATTCATTCATCATCATTTAATTCCTCAGCAAATGTACCCATTTCAATTGACATGTTTTTTAAAAAAAAGAAAGATGTATCTCTGCGCTGTGGTGGGGCGCAGCTGACACAGATAAGTAATATACCAAACTTATAAATAATCTTAAGAAAAAGTGTGTAGCACCAAAAGTAAATGAACAGTGATAGAATGTCAATACTTTGTTATAAATGGACAGCACATTGAAATAAAGTCCAAAAAAGTGTTAAAGTAAAAAAATGAAAAGTGAAAAAAAATATATATATAAGTCCAATCTTGAATGGAAATCAACAATAAAAAAACAATATAGTGAAACATATAGATTTAAATGCACAGTCCCATGATATGATCAGCAATATAAACTTATTGGTGAAAACACAATAGTTCCGTACAAAGATGTGCACAAAAAATTGATGGTGACTTGAAAAGTGAAGAGGTGATCCGGTACAGTGCTCCAGAATCATCCACCGCACCCCTGTGAAATGAACACTCATGGGAAAAGCTGGCTGCCGTTACAGCAACAAACACGCACTCAGTGTAGATCTGTCCGATACCTGGTCTGCAGTGGCACCCATTATCAAATATGATTTATTTTATTTTGGCTTTTAACATACAAATCCAATAACACTATGGAGACTTCATCTGGCTCCCGGTGAGCTTTATTTACTACAGCTACATCTGGATGGTGCGAGTTGCTGAACAGCCTTCTCCACAACAGATGGCGGATTTACACTGAGTGTGTGTTTGCTGCTGTAACGGCAGCCAGCTTTTCCGGTGAGTGTCCATTTCACAGGGGTGCGGTGGATTGATTCTGGAGAACTGTGCTGGATCACCTCTTCACTTTTCTAGTCACCACCAATTTTTTGTGCACATCTTTGCGCGGAACAATTGTGTTTTCATCAATAAGTTTATATTGCTGATCATGGGACTGTGTATTTAAATCTATATTTTTCACTATATTGTTTTTTTATTGTTGATTTCCATTCAAGATTGGACTTATATATATATATATTTCACTATATTTTTACTTCATTTATAACACAGTATTCACATCTCATCGCTGTTCATTTACTTTTGGCGCTACACACTTTTTCTTAAGATTTTTTTTTTACCAAAGCCAAAAGAAAGGATCACAAATCAAAATATCCAGCATGCTGAAAACATTTTTGAAAGACTCCTTACCAGAAAGGTGGAGCAATGGGGGTATAATATATGTGCTATCCACCCAGCTTTTCTTTATGAATTACAGCAAAGATGGCAAGCTGCTACTGTGGCAGCTGTGCTTTCAGTTTCATTGTCAGATACAATTTTAACAGCTTTCAGTAATTTTACAAGCCATTAATATATTCCTGACCTATGAACATGCACAGCAACAGTATTATTTAAAAGTACCATTAATCATTAAAATGAGTCATTGAACTTCAATAAATTGACTGTGCCTAGGCCTGAGAAGGAATTTCATGGCAGAATGGTGTCATCAATCTGCTGAAGACAGGAGAAAGCATATACTTAGTTTAGCTTCAAGTGATGACTTAGACTCTTATTGGAATTTTCTTTCTGGCCAGTAACACTGTGGTTGATTTACTAAAACTGGAGAGTGTGAAATCTGGTGCAGCTCTGCATGGTAGCCACTCAGCCTCTAACTTCAGCTTGTTTAATTAAGCTTTGACCAAAAAAAAATGGAAGTTGATTGGCTATCATGCACAGCTGCACCAGATTTTGCACTCTCCAGTTTTAGTAAATCAACCCCACTGTCAAAGAAAGTAGCACACTGTCAAATTTTGCATTGTAACTTTCTGGCGAGTAACACAGTAATAGGCAGCAGCAGAGGGCCTATTTATTTGAGACAACATGTATACACACCTAAAAGCATAACAGCTATTGTTCAGGCCATTATTTCCACGATATCATCATCCCTGAGGCAACATGTTAAAGCGGAGCTCCAGCCCCCTCCCTTCCAAAAATACTGTAGCTGCTGACTTTTAATATTAGGACACTTACCTGTCCTGGAATCCAGCACCCCAGCCAATTTTCTGATTCGGCTTGACGGGCGATTCCCTACTGAGCTTGCACGAAGCGTCCTGCGCTTTCTAACTGGCCCACCAGCGGAGGAAGGCGGAGGGGGGCGAACTTCCAGTGGGACCTTGCCATATCTCACCAGGTCTCCCGTAAGTGGGGAGGGGTACCTGTCAAGAACAGGTGCCCGTTCCCCCCTCCCCCCCAAAAGTGCAAAATGTGGTACCGGAGGGGGGGAAGCAATCAAGTGGAGCTTCCACTTATGAGTGATATGTAGCTTTAAGCCTAGTACACATGTGCTAAATTTTAGGTGACACCGGTCAGTTCAATAACAATTGTCCGACATTTGGCTCGTGTGTATGGCAGCCCGTCTGACAGAAGCCGACTCTTCAGCCGGTTTCTGTCTGATGAGCATGCTGGAAAACCAGCAGCCGACCGGCTCCCAATCAGTGCTTTCAGCCAATGGCTAAGAGCACTGACCGGAGTGTTCTGGCAGGGGGCTGTCCCCCTGTTAGAAGATAATAGAACAGTACTAACTGTACTAACAGTACTAACATTGGATTGTTAGTACAGTGGCTCTGACCAAAGCTGTCAGTTTTTTTTGTTTAATGAAAAAAATTAGAAGTGTTTACTAAGTTTTAGTTGAGAAAATAGATGATGACTCTGAAAGATGCTTGAACAGAAGGGATTAGCCTCTCTGGGGATAGGGGAGACAGACAGGAAGAGTTCTGTATTGTGAGCTCCTTGAATGAATAACTGTAAGTGTTACACCATTTTGTATGCAGGCTTAAAATTAAAAAATATATCTGATACTGCTTTAAATATACTGTTGTCACAAACTTACAGCATAGCTTGCCAGTGGAGGATGTATTTGAAATATATGGAAGCAAGACTTCAACAACACACCTGCATAGTTCTGCCAAGGTACATTTTATAGCTGTTAATTAAATTAAGCTAAATTTGAAGTTGTACTTGCACTAAAGCTTATATATATATTTTCTATGGAATTATGAATATGCATAGTGTTTTAAAATTACTGGCAATGTCTTTGTTTCAGATGACAGTTTTCAGGTTCTTCACTTTAGCTTATTCAAGCCTATGACCAGTGCTTCTTTTATGTAAATTTATTTTATGTAAATTTCAAAAGAGCCAACTTTTCTAAACTGCGCTCAGTGCTGCAGGATATTAAGTGGGACCAAATCCTTGAACCGTTGAACACGGAGAAAAAATGGGAATGCTTTAGGAACATATTAAATGAAAGTATAACCGAGTGCATTCCAAGGGAAAATATATATAGAAGAAGAAAACAAAAAAAAAAAAAAAAAAAGAACAAAAATTAAACCTGGGTGGCTAAACTATAATGTAAAATGTCACATTAAGGACAAAAAAATGGTCTTTAAAAAGTACAAAGTGGAGGGGTTAGTGTCATCATTCCAACACTACAAGGAATGCAATAAGAAGTGTAAGTACGCAATCAGGGTGGCTAAAAAAGAATATGAGAGACACATAGCAGAAGAGAGTAAACATAATCCCAAAATGTTTTTTAAATATATTAACAGTAAAAAGGCGAGGTCAGAACAAATAGGCCCCATAAAGGACGAGGGAGGGAAGATGGTTACAGATGACAAGGAGAAGGCAGCTGTACTAAATGCTTTCTTCTCCTCAGTATTCACACAGGAGAAGGACCACAGCGGTATTGTTAGTAACAGGATCTACCCTTGTGGCTAACAGAGGTCGGGTGACTTACACCAGAGCCCTTACAGAACACAGTCAGGTTATAGCCAGACCGCTATTCCTAATCTTCATGGACAGCTTAGTGACAGGATTGGTACCAGCTGATTGGTGAAAAGCCCATGTGGTACCAATATTCAAAAAAGGGCAGAGATATATTCCTGGGAACTATTGGCCTGTCAGTCTAATGTCGGTAGCTTGTAAACTATTTGAGGGGATGATAAGGGACCATATCCAAACATTTGCTGATGAAAACAATATCATTAGTAGTAATCAGCACGGGTTTATGAAAGGTCGTTCTTGCCAAAACAACCTGTTAGCCTTCTATGAGGAAGTGAGCTGCCATCTGGACAAAGGTAGGCTGGTGGATGTGGTGTATCTGGATTTTGCAAAAGCATTTGATACAGTTCCCCACAAATGCTTAATATACAAGCTGAGGTTTATAGACATGGACCATAAGGTTTGTTCTTGGATAGAAAACTGGTTATGTGGGCATGTCCAAAGGGTTGTGATAAATAATGAATATTTAGAATGCTCTAGAGTGGTTAGTGGGGTACCCCAAGGCTCTGTCCTTGGACCAATTCTGTTTAATTTATTTATAAATGATATAAGGGTGGGATAAATAGCTCAATCTCAGTGTTTTCTGACGACACAGAGATATGTAGGGCAATAACAACACAGCTGGATATAGAAACTTTAAAAGAGGATCTGAATAAATTTATGGAGTGGGCTACTGCATGGCAAATGAAGATTAACATTGCAAAATGTAAGGTAATGCACTTGGGGGGTAAAAATATAAACACAAGTTACTTATTAGGGGGAGAAGCCCTAAGGGCTTCCAGGATGGAGAAGGATCTAGGGGTCTGGGCAGAAGACAGACTGAGCAATAGCATGAAGGGTCAAGCTGCAGCTACCAAAGCCAGCAGAATATAAGCATGCATAAAAAAGGGAATTTACTCCAGAGATAAAATGATTATTCTGCCACTTTATAAAACTCTGCTTTGGCCGCATCTGGAGTATTCCGTCCAGTTCTGGTCACCAATCCTCAGAAGGGATGTGCTGGAGCTGAAGAGAGTCCAGAGAAGGGCAACTGAATTAATATTGGGACTGGAGGACCTCAATTATGAGGAACGACTACAAGCGATAAATTTATTCTCTTTGGAGAAGGGACGCTTGACAGGAGATATGATAGCGATATACAAATACCTCAATGGTGATCCCAGCATAAGTATGAAGCTTTTCAGTCCCAGGGAGTGTGAGGGCATGGGGCTACATAATGACACTGGAAGAGAAGCGGTTTAACCTTAAGCTGCGTAGGGTTTTTTTTTTTTACTGTCAGGGCAGTTAGGATGTGGAACTCTCTTCCACAATAGGTATAAAAGACATGCATCTTAGCAAAAACAATATTCGGGGAAATTATTTATCTACACACACACACACACCTACACAGGTTAAACTGGATGGACTGTTGTCTTTATTCAACCTTACCAACTATGTAACTATGTTTTGTGATAAAAGTCCTCTGTAGACAAACACTAGAACAAGGTTCCTCCCTTTGTTTCCCAGTAAAGTAGTTAAATTATGCAATACTCAAAAATAAATCACTGTAGATTTTTTAAATGACCATATTTTTATTTAAATCATTTGCTCAAACTCAGTTTAATAGTTTTCTCGAACACGTCTGAAGGAGCCAACTCTGGCATTTACAGAACCCCAGTCAGTGTATCTTCTGTACTCTCCTGGTCTCAGGTAATACTGGCGACCTCTGTAGTTTGGCAGCTCATAGAAGATCCAGTGGCCATCAAAGACGTTGCAAGAGTAGATGTCATGATAATTGAAACGCTCATGAACAGAAGGACAGTCTTCTAAAAACTCCATGCTCTCGCCTCGGAAGTCTTCCCTTTCATAGATCCTTATTCTGTAGGAACCACGTTGCTAGAATATAAAAGAATCATATAAATTAAATTTAAAGTACATTTTCAAAAACTGAAAATATTTACTTTCAAATACTAAAACGAAATATTTATGTAGCATCTTGTGCAGAAAAAAAACGCAATAACTTCGAATTTCTGTTCTAACTTATCTGCTTGGTGAGAAAAAAAAATGCCAAGACATGTACTGTATTGTAATTTTGTTAGGCCAATGAAGCTTTTGTTTTATAGTGTTTATATATCTTTTGTTCAAGTCAAAACCCAGAATTCTTTTCAGGGCTCTCTTTGTACTTTGGTACTAAACTAATTACAGGCTGCAGTTGAATAGTACAGATTTAATTAGCAGGTTATGTCTGCTTCTATTAGCTCCAGAGTCATTTTGGAGGAGATGGTGTTAGCTTTTTTGAAGATCAGCAGATTTATCATCTTGGGGTCATTATGAATGGAGAGCACTTTTCAAGACACTGCAGTGATTGTACCCAAAAGTTAGTTGTACATTGCTGATCAGAATTTGGGAAATGCAAACATAGGACAATAGTGATCATTTTTGTAATGGAAACTCCACAGAAATATTCAATTGAATTGGAAAATGCAATACAATGCACACAAATGCAAGATGGAGACATTTTTACAGTGTACCTAAATGCCAAGGTATAGGTGGAAATGGATCATTTTAAAAATTATAATTGGTGTTATGTCCATGTATTTTTTTCCTGCTGTGCAAGATGCATGACAACACATGATGAACAAGAGCTTCTCTGACTTCATTTTACACTTAGTTTCCTCTTCCTGTCTACTTCCACACACATCCACACACTATTGTGCATTTGCCAGAGGGGGCAGGGCTACTAACATTAATGATGGGGCTCAGTAACAAAATCACTGAGCTCCTTCCTGTCTCTCTAAACTTCATCCTTAGGGTAATTCTTCACGTGATAAAGAATACTAATTGCATTCATAGCAATTGTATAAAGATTTCTGAAATGTGTATACATTATGTAAATTGAAATGCTATTTCTACCTGCATAAGTAAATGAATAAACAAATCACTGCACAACTCAATAACTCTGTGCCCCCCCTGTGAAATTGGAAGTAACCATATATGCACTCCACTAGCGAGTGCATTCAAGAAACTACAAATAAAATATTAAACTTTTTGGTCTATTTGGTAAGTAGATTTATCTGATTATCAGAAGGAGACACACCTGAGGGATGATGCGGCAAGATCTGATGGAGTCATTGAATCCCAACCATTGCTGGAAGTCAGGATACTCTCCCCTCCTCAGGAAATACTGGTGTCCAGTGTAGTTAGGATGCTCATAAAGCATCCAGTTTCCATTTTCCACGCGGATGGAGTTGCAGCGATTGAAGTAGGAGTGGAGGTCAGAACAGTCGGAGCTGCACTCATAAGAGCGGCCCTGGAAGTTCCTGTCCTCGTAGAAGATGATCTAAAATTTACAAAGAAAAGCATTAATCAAAACGATCTATATTTTTTTATAGCTACATTGGAATATATCAAAGCACCACCATTTTCAGCAAATTTGACATTTTGTTTTTGTACTTAATTGTTAATCATTCTAATTAACACATCTATTTATTCGTTTTTGTGCTGTTTGGTAACGAGATTGTCTGTCTGATAGAGTTGAGCGAACATCCGGATGTTCGGGTTCGGTGGGTTCGGCCGAACTTCGCGAAAAAGTTTGGGTTCGGTACCGAACTTGACCCGAACTTGACCCCAAACCCCATTGAAGTCAATGGGGACCCAAACTTTTCGGCACAAAAATGACTATAAAAAAGCCCTGGAAAGTGCTAGAGGGCTGCAAAAGGAAGTAAAATGATTTTAGAACAATAATCTGTCCCTTACAGCAACAGCAGGAACCTGACCAAATAGGAGTAGGCGATGATTTTAGAACAATAATCTGTCCCTTACAGCAACAGCAGGAACCTCTCCCTATAGAACTAGAAGATGATTTTAGAACAATAATCTGTCCTTCGAAGCAGTAGACTCTACCTAGTCCAGTCAGATCATTCTGTAATGCAGGATGAGTTGTTATTAGATCTGCAATCTGTCCCTAAAAGCAGTAGTAGTAGTAATCTCTACCTAGTCCACAATCAGATCGTTCTGTAATGCAGGATGAGATGTTATTATATCTGCAATCTGTCCCTCACAGCACCGGCAGCATCTTCTCCCTAAACTAGCCTGAGAGCATGTGACATGCAGCACTAAGTGACTCCAGCTTATACAGAGGCTGGGTCACATGATGCACTGGCCAATTACAGCCATGCCATTAGTAGGCATGGCTGTGATGGCTTCTAAGGGCAAACCAGTGAAACACTTGTTGATTGGCTGCCCTGCAGCTATTCAACAGGCGGGATCAATTACCCCAACCCAGAACCCGAACCCAAACTTTTTTTCAAATGTCCGGGTTCGAGTCCAGGTCACGGACACCCCAAAGTTTGGTACGGACCCGAACTTTACAGTTCAGGTTCGCTCAACTCTACTGTCTGACTTTTTACATCTCTGAAACACTATTGTCGGGTATTAGAATAATTGCATTTTAACGGATTTCTTTTACAAACGATTTTATTAATATTCTGTCAGATGAGCAAAGCCAACAAACAGGTAGTTATAATGTGTAATAATCATGTACAAGCCAGGAAGACTTGTGTATTCGAGGCTCAACACCTCACAAATTTTTAAATGATAGAGTAAGTAGTCAAAACAATACTGGGGTCATGCCGTAATATTGAAATTAACAATACAGAAGCCTCCAGGCATATGGCTGGGTGAGGCTAGACAGAAGCCATCTACTGTTAGACCAAGGCATTTTATAACTAAATTCTATAGTGGTTCCTTGATTCATCTTTTTTGCTGTGCAATAATGAATATTGTTAGTAAATCCTTAGCTGCATTGAACTTCCTGTAGTATAAGCTGAAGTCCTGGTGCAATATTTAAACTAGCACACATTCTGTGGGAAATTAATGTGCAGTAGGCTCAATTCACTGAGCTACAATGAACATTACTTGACAATGACAGTCAAACAAAATCTCCTGCGCTCAACAGTAGTGCTATGGCAATGGAAGTGGCCTAGAATTCTTATGGCTCTCAGTAAATGTACAGGCCTTGCTGCCCCCCAAGGGTCAGGGGACACCCAATGATTGTCGATAGCAAGTCAGGTTATTGGTAAGTAATGTAAAAGAATAAAAAGAGGGTGCACCAACCTTGTGCATTATCCAAGTAATATAGAAGGAACATACTCACAAACAAGTGGATAATAAAAGCATATCAAAGTCCACAATGGACAAAAGCAACTAGGTCACCAGGACTGTGTCCAGCACGCCAGAGGACCTTCCAAATGGCGTGCTGGACACAGTCCTGGTGATCTGGTTGCTCTTTATCCATTGTGGACTTTGATATGCTTTTACTATCCACTTGTTTGTGAGTATGTTTCCTTCTTTTTGATTTTAATAAATATTACTTGGGTAATGCGCAAGGTTGGTGCGCCCTCTTTTTATTCTTTTACATTACTTGCCAATGACCTGACTTGCTATTGACAATAATTTTCAGCAGCAAGGGCCAATGAGAATGGAAAGCAACATTTACTTTGGTGAAAATTACTACTCTAATACAACTAGGGAACACTAAATTGCTTTCTTGTCAGTGTATTGCCTAACTAATACCTGAGTTTGAAGCCTTTCAATAACATATATCTTGACATTTTGAACCCATTCCATATGTGAAGACATTTTACATTCTGGTTATTTTAAACACAGTGAAAATTAATTCATAGTTATTTAATATCCTGAATGCTCAATCTAACTGAGTTAATAAAACACACTAAAATCATACATATGACTGATAGTTGAAATCTTGCACTCATTTAGTGTTTGGTGGGGTCCTGACTATGCAGAGGATCTGCCTTCAAGAAACTGTTCAGGTGGTGGTGCCAATCAGAGGCTCTACATGAATAGTCTCTTGTTTCAGTCCTCCAGGATTCTTTTGCTGAGAACAACATTGTGTGCCTTGTCATTGTTACATAGTCAGTCACTGGCTCAAGACCATATTCTGATTATTACAGAAACATTTTTTTCATTTTTCTTTACTAATATCATGCAGGTGCAATGTTGATACTGCAGGGTTATCTGATCCAATTTAAGGCATCTGTGCTCGCTGTCAGTGAAATATATAAGCTGTGACCTATTTTGAGTATCTGTTTTTATGCTAGAACTGTTTCAAGTTTACAAAACTTTAAATCTGTAGCAACTCTCACATATTCATTAGCTATTATTTTAGTCATAAAGTAGTACATCTGAGACAAAGCAAGGCGAAATAAATTACCTTTCCCATCTTGGTTGTTCTGCTGTTAGAGAACGCTTTGACTGAACGCTGTTTTGACAGTGGCTTTGGGATCCCTTATATACTTCTGTGTATGAACAGGGCAGTTATACAGCAAGCTAGTTGTATCCATCACATAAAGTAGTTTACTCAGCAAAAGAGACCTACACAGGCTGTCACGCTTTATTGGAGAATTTTCTTTCTGTAGTCAATGCTTAGGCAAAATTCCGCTTTGTGGCATTCCAAAAACAATGAGACTATGTCAGGCGTCATATATGGGGTCAGCAGATTTAATAGGGTATTTTGTGAATAGCCATTGGTAGCGGTGCTAGCTGGTTCGAGCACCCTAAAGCAAGGTACCAGTCGCAATTTTAAATAACATTTTAGTAGTTATCTGTAATACAGAACAACAGGCCCACTAATTTTTATTTTATTTTTAGTTACAAAACAATAAAACTTAAAATGTACTCAAGTTAAGTTAAAGCTGATTTAAATCCAGTCACTAAAATCTCACAGAAATAACTATGTCTTGTTAAAGGTGATTTATATATTTTTTTTAATCCATAGCTTTAATACCTGGTGATCCTGCCATTAGGGTCCTTGTTCAGGCGTTCTAAGTAATACAGGGGTTGATTTACTAAAACTGGAGTGTGCAATATCCGGTGCAGCTTTGCTCAGAAATCGGCCTCCAGTTTTTTTTTTTGTTGTCAAAGTTAAAATGAGCAAGCTAAAGTTAGAAGCTGATTGGCTACCACGCACACCTGCACCAAATTTTGCGCTCTGTCCATCTCCCAAATATCTTGTATCTGTGTCACTCCACCAGTTCACCACAAAAATGAGTGTGTGTGTGGACAAGAAGTGGCTATGAAGAAGCTGGAGGAGATCAGTAGCACTAAGATGTAAAAAAAAATGGATGAAAAAACTTAAACAAGTATTTTTTAAAAGAAAAAAAAAAAGGAAATAGTTTATGATACATGTTGCTTAAGCAAACTAAATGCCATCCAGTTAGCGTTTAGAAAGATCTACTTCATTTGTTTAGTTAGTTTTTTTATGTTATTACATGCAAAAAAAACTGGACCAAATGTGTAAAATAAATAATAATAATAAAAGTCAATAATGGAATGACAATTTTTAATTGTTCCAATTAATTTCCAATAATTTAGTATTACCATTTGTGTATCATACATGGACTAGCATTGTGTCAGTTGTCATATCAAGGAAAAAGTTAATCAAACAAAAAAGCTAAACAAAAGTACAAATATATGTTTTTAGTGTTTAATTCCAACCTTTCTAGCCAGTATGATACAACACTGAATTCTAGTAATTCACCAAGCCATATAGGACACTGAAGTTTAGGAGACCTACACCAAGGGTACTTGGTAAACATTGACTTTTATGGTTTGAGAAACATGATGAAGACTGAGTGTATCCTGTGTTGAATAAAATGACAATGTGAAATTAAAAAAAAAAAAAAGATTTGATTTAGAATGTTTTTTTTTCTGCTAAATAATAGTACCCGTAAATTATTATTTTAACAACTAGGCTAATTGCTTTCTAGATGGACTGCTTGGCTTCTGGTACTCTGCTGTTTATGTCATTTTCTACCCATTTTTTGAGCAGTACATGATAATTACAAATGTTCTGTGATGTTTAGTCATAATATTCAATATACAAAAAAATAATAATAATTTTCTCAGGAGATCTCTAAAGACATAAATATAAAAAAATAAATCAATAGTCTTGTCCTTACATGTGTAAGGGTATGATTAAAAATTGAGCCTTTGCGATGTAGAAGTTGGAGTATGTAAAAAAAAATGATCTGCAATAGACATTCTGAGCTGTACATAAACCATCTAGATTTTCATAAACTAGTTAGAGCTGATATACTAGATCAGCAAAAGGACAGTCTATTCAGCATATATGAAGTCAAGTAGTCAGTCACACAAATTTACACATTTTACATTTCTATTCTAGCCACATTTACTTTAACATTAGCAATTTATTATATTTCTAATGTGTTATGGAGTATTTCACATTTTAGCCATCCTAGTTTACATGCTGAGTATATAATAACATGACCAACAATCATTTGTTAATAAAACTGTTTATTTGCAGGGTCACTGGATTCAGCCCTTTAACCTGTCACTACATCCATTTGCCATGCTGACAGCACCTCAAGCAGCAAGACATGCTTTGAAGCATTGTATGTATGGGAGCAAATTACTGGTTTGGGTTAATTTAACAGTTATAAGGAGTGACATTAAACACACACATCAAATTCCCAGCATGATGCCTCATGCAGAAGATATGTTTATAAATGTACCCCCTTTGAGGGCCACTAACTAAAGCTCTGTGTGGCATATGGCTCTCAGCCATTGCTTTCAGTGACAGTTCAGGTCCTCACTGATGGTCAGGAACCAGTTGTAGTGTAGTCAAATATGAAAAAGAGATCACATACAGATTAGAGGCTTCGCTGAAAAAATAAGAGCCTTAGGGTCAGTGTCAAAAGGCTTTTGTTAGCTTAAAAGGGGGTTTTGGCATACCCACATACAATAAGTCTATAGAAATGCAAAATCGCTTGAAGTGGGCCAAACGCAGGTAGGAAGTTGGTCAACTACAATTTAAACGAACCGGTCAATGAATTCTAAATGATCCCAACTGATGTCCAAATGATACCATCAATGTGAAACTGATATTATTCACACAAGCTCAAGGCCCTGATGCTATCTGTATAATTCTGTTATTTTCAGATACAACTGATAGTTTGCCAGGTCATGCTTGCCAATGTTATCTTTATATGCTTGTCATCGTTTCATTAACCAGAACAGTAATATAATTAAAGCTTATTCAAGTTAAAGACCGAATATGGTATAGACCGGTTCAATAATATAGCAGCTGGTCCATCAGAAGGGGCATTACCGAAAAAGGTCTGCCGATGAGCACTCTCAGCCAATGGCGCTGACTTGTGTGTTCTGGGGGGGTCCCCCCTGTCAGAACACAATAGCTCAGCAGGAGAGATCACTAACATCGGATAGTTAGTATTATAGGATCTCATCCTGAGCTCTTCAGCAGGCTGAATGAAAAAAAAAAAGCTAATAGTGTGTACTAGGCTTTCAGGGCCAGCCAGAGTTTGGCTGCTCTACCATTCTACAATCAGCAGGCTGGGGCTGCGTTGTTGGCTAAGCTGTGTTGCTGCTGCAGTGAAGGTCAGTGGCCTGAGTGTACTGTTTAGCTGGGATGTCGGAATTGGAAAACCTACTGAACAGGATCTCAAATTGTTTGGAAGATGAAACAGTTCTCATAAATACAGTACAACTTTGCATTCAATTGGTTGTTTTGTTTGGAGCTTGGTTCACACCTAGGCGACTTGCGATCTGACTTGTGTCACCCTAAGTCGCTTGACATCCGAAAACCCATTGAAATCAATGGGAGCCGTCTTAATATACACTACTGAAGTCGCTCTGACTTCAAGGAGACTTCAGAAAAGGTTCCTGTACTACTTCAAGGCGACTTCTATCTGACTTGTGCCCATAGAATTCAATGGAAGTTGCCTTCAAGTTGGATCCCCCATCTATATTGAAGCGACTTTGAAGCGACTTTACAGGAAAAAGAAAATAATTTTTGAAGGCAACCCCCCTCCCTCTCTTCTCTGATTGGCCACAGGCAAGGTCGCCTGGCAGGGAGGTCGCTCCAGGTAAGTCGCCTAAAGTCACGCTGAAGTCGCCTTGAAATAGCGTTCAAATTGCCTAGCAAAGTCGTCCCCAAAGTCAGATTCTCCTAGGTGTGAACCTACCCTTCTGATTCTCTAATTCATTCTCTGAAATCTTGACCATTGTGCAAAATGAAACACTGGTGGAAAGTTGGCGTTTTTATTTTTACCAAATACAAACATGATAAAATACTTTCTTTTTTGTTTGCATAGTGATAGTTTTTTTCAGTGACAATTTTAGTAACCAGGTACAGTAATTACTGCAGTTCTTTAATTTCCCATAAAAAATATACTTGTATATAGGATTTTATGTGCAGTCTGTGGCCTCTTTCATAAATACATATGCTTGTTAATGCATATACCACAAGAAGAAAATATTGTATATGCGACTCAATGCATACAACATGCAGATACATTCCAGAGGTCCAGCTGCTTATGCATGATCTAAGCAACTTTGACCATATGATCGTTGGTGTTAGGCATGTTGGTTGCAACATATTGGAAACTGATGACTGCATGGGTTTTTCAAGCACTATAGTCTCTCGCGTTCACAGTGAATGAAAAACAGGAAATATCCCACAAGTGGTAGTTCTTTGGGTGAATGCAGCTTGGTAATAACATGGGTCAAAGGACAATAAGCAAACTTGTTCAAGCTAAAAATAGGTCCACAACTGCACAAATAACCTCTTTTTACTACAATGACTTGGGAGCATGGGATAGCCAAAATGGGAAAACGGAAGTATAGAAAGTTGGCTGATCTTATGAATCTCAGTTTTGGACATACAGACAGTAGGATCCTTCACTGTGAGATGGAATATAGGATTACAGCATGAATCTGTGACTGACAAATCTGCATTAATCATCTTTTTGCTATCATTGGATTGGAAGGAAATCCTTTAGCAACAATTCCAGCACCTATTGAATCCATGAAAAATACAGGCTGTTCTGAAGTAAGAAGAAGCCATACCTAGTACTAGAATGGTGTACCCAATAAAGTGTCCTCAAAGCGTATACAATTTTTTTTTTTTTTTTTTTTTTTAGTAGGTAAGTCTATATTTTAAAATGCAATTCACAGTTGGTTGCCCTTTTGAATTGCCAAGTGCAAACTTGTTTTTCTCTAAAGGACCCTCCACACCTATGCCTGGGAGTTTCTGTGTGTATAGTAGTGGGTTCTTATATCAAGGCAACATCATCTAGGCCTGACCCATTAAACTAAGAGATCAAGTGTATATACGGGACGTCAACTCACACACCAAAATTGTACTTTGATATTCTTGGGTGATGATATGTGTGTCTTTGAGGGTCCGTATCCACACCTCCCAGGAAATCTCTTTTTGTTCAAACGTGAACCGTTAAGTTTTCCCGTTGGTTGACACTTAACGTAAAATTTTATATCTGAATGGATGATTTTTTTTTTTTTTTTTTTTTTTAACATATGC
>BLSH010481413.1:784204-799095 GCA_018402905.1 Glandirana rugosa
TTTTTTGACTAATCCCGTATAAAGGATTTTATAAATGGACCCCCTATTAGGATGTCCTAGACTACCTCAGGGGCTTCGGGTTCGTAACAAGTTTCAGTCCTATAAGGGGAGAAAAATTCTTTTTAACCGTAGGAGACATCAAACCTTTGAGCATCTGGTAGGTCAAAGGTACAAGTTGGGCCTAACTCGGTGTCGCCAATTTCTTCCTTTCGTTCAGTCTCGATAGTCTCGATGTGAGTATTCTCGCTGGGACTTTCAAGGACAGGAGTATCTTCTACTAGACCGGTCCCTAATTTCCTTGTTCTTTTTTTGTATTTGATAAATAGTTTTACAATATATGAGAAAATTATAAATTCCTTTATGTCTTGTGTTCTTGAATTTCCAATTTTGATTGCATCATTTTATATATACAACTTTATATAACATTTTGATAAATAGTTTATGTTTTTTTCTTGTTCCTTTAATCCCTGGCCAGATCATCTTCTATGAGGACAGGAACTTTCAGGGTCGCTCTTATGAGTGTAGCTCTGATAGCTCTGACTTGCTTTCCTTCTTTAACCGCTGTGGCTCAATCCGGGTTGAACATGGAAACTGGATGGTCTACGAGTTTCCAAACTACAGAGGATGCCAATTTTTCTTAAAAAGAGGGGAATATCCTGACTTTGAACAATGCTTGGGCTTCGGGGACTCCATCAGATCCTGTAGGATTATCCCCCAGGTAAATATTTTAGGAAATATGCCCTAATCAGTTTTTTTCAAAGGCTGTCTGCTATTTTTATGATATGGGGTATTAAATAGGCATCAGAATAAAGATTCTGTTTAAAAACCCATACAAATATATCACTTGATGAGAATTACAGCAGGGTGATCCTGCTACTGGAGTCAATATATGTTACAAGTTATTAAATGGTTCCACCCATAATGAAACTACCAAGAAGACCTGAGTTTTAACATTGTAAAATACAGGAAAATGAACAGTGGGGTTGATTTACTAAAACTGGAAAGTGCAAAATCTGGTTCAACTTTGCATAGAAACCAATCAGCTCACAGCTTTTTTGACTCAAAGCTTAATTGAACAAGCTGAAGTTAGAAGCTGATTGGCTACCATGCACAGCTGCACCAGATTTTGCACTCTCCAGTTCTAGTAAGTCAACCCCAGTGTGACAGTGCTTTTTAGGCAACCAAATGAATAATATTTGTTTACAAATGATGGCTTGCAATCTAATTTTTAGAAAGTGCGCAATATGTATGCGCAATATGTAAACAGGTGTTTTTCAAGTCATGAACACAATAACCACCTTTTACTGTGGTCACAAATTATTATGGTACTGCAGCACACTTTAAGCGGTTAACACTCTTTAGTCCACATAAAGTTGTCCCTATTATTAAAAAGACTTATTGTATGTGTATGCCTCCCAGGCCATATGTTTACAATCTTCCCTTGTATGTGATCCAATAACCTACCAAACTGTCTACACCAAGACACTTCCTACACCATCAACCCGGAAGTGCTCAAGATATAACATTTCCAGTTTGATTGTCATTGTCCAAGTATTCTGGGCAAATGCCTGAGAATGGGTAGAGATGGTTGTTCAGATATCTAAGGTCTCCCTTATTAGAACATAAAATCCCCTTATGGAATATGGGTTAAGAGCCATGTGTACTATCAGCAGATACATAATTTGTGGTGCTGGATCACTTTTGGATAATGAGAGGACCCTATGGTCCTCTGATTAGTTATTCGGCCCCTCAGAGAAATATTAACCTCTCTAATAGGGATGATGTATGTATTAAAATGTATGTCTGCCTCTCTAAAAGGGGTGATGTTTATAGAGGGTACTCAAATACTCTGGAGCTGTCACAGGAGGAGATGGAACGTTTTTGAATAATTACAGTTTTTCTGGTGTCAGGGGTGGGATTCCCCCTGACTTTGGGGAGATTTCCCTTTATTTTCTGTTGTATTTAGGTTTGTTTCGGGTGTGATACCTTAAAAAATTTACTGCATCCTTGGTACGGATTCTAGTACAAATTAAAAACAGCATACAAAAAATATTCAGCAGTCTGTACCCTCACTTTGCTATGAGGACACTCTCTACTCCTTTAGTAAATGCACCCAGTCAGTACAGCAAGATTTGCAGATTTGTCAGATCACTAGTTTTCTTTATGTGAATGCAGTTTACCTACAGGGACAAATTCATGCTGGATACCAAAAAGACTGATGTATTTTAGTTTATTTACCAGAATCCTTATTTTAATACATTGTTGTTATTTTAAATTTATCAGTTTTCTTCATGTGCAACACTATGTTAATAGTTCATTTTTTAAGGTAAACTCAGGACAAACAAATGCACAATTGCAATACATTTATGTGAGCAATTTTACTTTGCAGAATATTTGTGATTTTCTTTAGACAATGTTGTAATTCACACACCCCTTCCACAGTAAAGAGGGTGACAACACTTTGTTTTATGCATTGGTGGAGCTTTCCATATAGATGACCAGCTGGGTTCTGTACAGCGACTCTCTTTGTGCACGGCTTTTCTTTCTGAAACCTGTTTAACATCTATTTATATCTCTTTCAGCAAACTTCATGCAAAATTAGGGTATATGAGAGAGAAGACTTCAAAGGTCAGATGATGGAGTTTACTGAAGATTGCCCACAAGTATTTGAAAAATTCCGCTATAATGACATCCACTCCTGCAATGTTCTTGAAGGACACTGGATCTTCTATGAGGAGCCCAACTATAGAGGGCGTCAGTACTACCTGAGACCTGGAGAGTACAGGAGATACAGCGACTGGGGGGGTGTTACCAGTAAGGTTGGTTCTTTCCGAAGAGTCGTAGACTTACACTAAATGAATAAACAATGCACAATTTTAAATGCTGCTAATAAAATATTTTACTCCCTAAGAATGGATGTATTTGTATGCTATTTAGTGCATTATAAATTTGTAAATTAATAGCTAAGCTTTAAAGCTGAACTCTGGGAAAACTCAGGCTATATTCACACCTAAGCGATCTGCAGCGACAGCTGCAGCCGCTCATTTTTTTGAGCTTTTTTATTGTTTTTTACTTGAGCATTTTTGGAGCAGCACCATTCATTTGAATGGGCCTCCCTCTGTTCCAAAAATGCTCAAGAAAAGCCAATGTACCAAATATTGGCATAGAGCCAGGAGCGTTTGCGGTCACAATTTTTGCTGCGATTGTACTATGATTTGCGCTTGACAATCGTGGCCAAATCACCCAGCGCTTGGGGTGCCATTAAGAAATAATGACATCACAGGTGCGTTCCACGTTTTGCCGCAATTCTGAAATCGCAGACAGAATCAAGCGAATCCGGAACGCTCAGGTGTGAACGGAGCCTAAACATCCTCCCTTGCAGTGGGGCTGCCCCCACACTGCAAATGTATACTGCTTGTATAATATAGGGGATTTTTGAGCCCCGGTTTTAAAAACTGTAAGCAGGCAGGCTCTTCATTGCTGCAGAGACATGCAATGTCTCTGCTGCAATAAAATAAACCTACCTACCTGCTTGCAGTCTTCTTTGGCTGCACAAGCGCCACTCAGTTTACATTCCGGCACAGTGCCTGTGTCCTGGGGTGACTGCAATCCTGCACATGTGCAGTAGGGACACCATCCTGCACTGGCTAATGAATATGGTCACAGCCTGACACCCGGAAGAAGCCAGATAGAAGATTGCAGAAGTTTGTTCAGCAAGCGACATAGGATCATTGAAGCGAGCACTTTTACTAACCTGATTGTCCGCTCCCCCAGCAAAAGCCATACCCCTCTGCTCTGGCAATAGACTGCCCCTCATCGTTTTCACATCCAATGCAGGGCTATGGTCCCTACAAAGGTTTTGATGACATCAGAGGACCTCAGGCAGCTGGTACGCAGAGGATCCTGGGGGAGTGGAGTATCAGGTAAAACTGCTTTTCTCGATCCCCCAGGCAGAAACTTTGTTACAGTTACAGTTAAGCCCCACTGCAAGAGAGGACTTTTTTTTCCAGAGTTCATCTTTAAACTTTAAACACTAGAATAAACTTATATTATCTAAATGAAAAAAAGGAAAAGGTAATATGCCTAATTTTGCAATTATATTAGTGCTATAGAATGTGACAAAGTGCTTTCCATAAGCATGAATACCATTCTTAATTTATCAGAGCACAGTATATGCAGACAGCAAATGAGAGAAGCATATTAACCCAAAGGGACGTGATAGCCACTGCCCCATTACCATCACCATCATCATCATCATCATCATCATCATCATCAAGAGGTCCTAGGTATTGCTTATCTATATATTCAAACATTGAAAGCATAGAAACAAATGTTTCTTCACAAGTAGGCTGAATTTGATCAGCTGGTAGCTCAAATCCATGGTCGCCTTCGTCTCTTAGTTCATAGGTGTAAGAAAATTTGATGCCAATATCTGCTGCCCAGTCGCCTGAAGTTCCAGAAGTAGAATCTGAAACACATTGAATCAATATTAGGAAAAAGTGGTGATACACATGTTAGTTTAATCTTTTGCTTGGTTAGATTGTTTGTCATTTACAAAAAACACACTAACCTTAAAGCAGAGTTCCAGATTGTAAAAAAAAAATGTAAAAGTCAGCAGCTACAAATACTGTAGCTGCTAACTTTTAATATAAGAACACTTACCTGTCCAGGGTTCCCGCAATGTCGGCACCCCAAGCCAATTCGTCCATCGGCTTTGGGTGCAGGCCCCAGCATTGCAAGTAATGGAAACTGGCAGTGAAGCCTTCAGGCTTCACAGCCGGTTTCCTACTGCACATGTGTGAGTCACACTGCGCTTTTTGAAGGTCCTGACGTCTTCTGGGACACACACAGGCCCCAGAAGGCAATGGGGGGGGGGGAAGTGGGGCCAAAGCAAAAATGGAAATGATGTACCTCACCGCAGTGAGGTAAGATGGAAGTCCAGCATGAAAGAACAGAAAATTGTACAAAACAACAAAAAAAATCAAAATCCTAAAACAAGGGGGGTGGGGTGCTCTATTGTTCATGACCTAGTTGCATTTTAGCCTGGAACTCCGCTTTAACCACTTGCCGACCGCCGACCGGCGTCTGACGGCGACAAAGTGGCTCGATATCGCACTGTGAGCGCGCGTGCGCCACCGGACGAGCGCTCGCACGCTCACTGTGTTCGGAGGGAGCCAGGGAGCGGGTAGGGTGGACTCGATCGCTGCCGACTACCCGCGATGCCTCCCCCGCAGTGAAAGAATGGAGGTCCATGTAAGTAAACACAGATCTCCGTTCTGCTAGAGGGGGAAGGGCTGTGATCACAGGCTTCCTGTATATGGAAACCGTGATCACTCCCCTCCCCCAGCCAGGCCAGCCCACACGCAGTTAGAACACACCCAGGGAACACAGTTAACCCCTAGAGCGCCCCCTGCAGGTTAACCCCTTCACTGCCAATAGCATTTACACAGTAATCAGTGCATGTTTATAGCACTGATCGCTGTATAAATGCCAATGGTCCCAAAAAAGTGTCAAAATGGTCCGACATGTCCACCGCAATATCGCAGTACCGCTAAAAATTGCAGATCGCCGCCATTACTAGTAAAAAATAAAAAAAATTAAAACCCCAGAAATTAATTCTCATCATCCGTAAACGCGGCAGCTTTTGTGCAAACCAATCAATAAACGCAGATTGCAATTTTTTTTACCAAAAATATGAGGAAGAATATAAATTGGCCAAAACCGATGGAAAAAAATATTTTTTTATATATTTTTTTTGGATTTGTATTTTAGCAAAAAGTAAGAAATTTGGGGTTTTTTTGCAAAATTGTCGCTCTTCTTTTGTTTATAGCGGTGATCAGAAATGACGCAGAGGTGATCAAATACCACCAAAAGAAAGCTCTATTTGTGGGGAAAAAAGGACGCGAATGTAGTTTGTTTACAACGTCGCACGACCGCGCAATTGTCAGTTAAAGCGACGCAGTGACAAATCGCAAAAAGTGCTCTGGAAAATTGTGGAAAATCCTTTTTTGTTTGTTTGCTTGGCGTATACTTTAACCAGTACAGAACTGCGCTATAGCCGAAAGACAGCTACAGCGCGGCTCTGAAATTCCGGGAGGATGTCCATGGACATCCTGCCTCGTGCGCGCTCCCCGCGCGCACTCGCAGCCTGCGGCGGCACGCTCCCGCGGCCACCGCACGCTGCGTGGGCGTGCCCGCGGGTCGGGCGGACTCGATGTCCGCCCGAGACCCACCGATCATTTGTAGCAGCCTCAGAACGGGGAACCGCTGATGTAAACACGGCGGTTCTCTGTTCTGTGAATGGTACAAGACAGATCTACTGATCCCTGTCACTGGGATCAGTTAGATCTGTTATGTCCCGACCAGCCCATCCCCCCACAGTTAGAACACACGCAGGGAACACTGTTAACCCCTTCACTGCCCCCTGCAGGTTAACCCCTTCACTGCCAATGACATTTATACAGTAATCAGTTGACTTTTAAATTTCTGATCGCTGTATAAATGTCATTGGTCCCAAAAATGTGTCAAAAACGTCCGACATGTCCGCCCCAATATCGCAGTACCGATAAAAATTGCAGATCGCCGCCATTACTAGTAAAAAAAAATAAAAATAGTAAAAATGCCATAAATCTATTCCCATAGTTTGTAGACGCAATTGCTTTTATGCAAACCAATCAAAATACGCCGATTGCGATCTTTTTTACCAAACATATGTAGAAGAATATATATGAGCCAAAACTGATGAATACTTTTCTTTTTTATATATATTTTTGGATATTTATTATAGCAAAAAAGTAAAAAATATTGTTCTTTTTTCAAAATCATCGCTCTTTGTTTGTTTATAGCGCAAAAAATAAAAACCGCAGAGGTGATCAAATACCACCAAAAGAAAGCTCTATTTGTGAGAAAAAAATGATAAAAGTTTTGTTTGGTTACAACGTCGCACGACCGCGCAATTGTCATTCAAAATGTGACAGCGCTGAAAGCCTAAAATTGGTCTGGGCAGGAGGGGGGTTTAAGTGCCCAGTAAGGAAGTGGTTAAAGGGGAAATTTGCTGTATCTGAGCACCACAAGCTGAAAAAGCTATTTAATTCATTTTTAATATTCAAAGCCAACTCACACATCCATCCATGTCTCCATGCTTTATTTTGTTTAGCATAAACACACCCCTAGCAAAAAAAAGCACTCCTCTAGAATTTCTAGATGGAAGCACACATTTTTTGGCCTATTTTTCCCATGAAATGCATAGGGCAGCCCATTGACTTCAATGTGTTGCCCTACATGAGGCAAAGTAGCTCATGGGACATTATGGTATGTTGCGGTTTGCACATTTTTTACTGTTCATTCTGCTGCATTTGTACAGATGTACTATATGATATATATATATATTTATATATATATATATATATATATATATATATATATACACACACACACACACAGTATCTCACAAAAGTGAGTACACACTTCACATTTTTGTAAATATTTTATTATATCTTTTCATGTGACAACACTGAAGAAATGACACTTTGCTACAATGTAAAGTAGTGAGTGTACAGCTTGTATAACAGTGTACATTTGCGGTCCCCTCAAAATAACTCAACACACAGCCATTAATGTCTAAACTGCTGGAAACAAAAGTGAGTACACCCCTAAGTGAAGATCTCCAAATTGGGTCCAATTAGCCATTTTCCCTCCCCGGTGTCATGTGACTCGTTAGTGTTACAAGGTCTCAGGTGTGAATGGGGAGCAGGGGTGTTAAATTTCGTGTTATTGCTCTCACTCTCTCATACTGGTCACTGGAAGTTCAACATGGCACCTCTTGGCAAAGAACTCTCTAAGGATCTGAAAAAAATAATTGATGCTCTACATAAAGATGGCCTAGGCTATAAGAAGATTTCCAAGACCCTGAAACTGAGCTGCAGCACGTTGGCCAAGACCATACAGTTTTTTAACAGGACAGGTTCCACTTAGAACAGGCCTCACCATGGTCGAACAAAGAAGTTATGTGCTCAGCGTTATATTCAGTGGTTGTCTTTGGGAAATAGACGTATAAGTGCTGCCAGCATTGCTGCAGAGGTTGAAGGGATTGGGGGGTCAGCCTGTCAGTGTTCAGACCATACGCCACACCTTGCATCAAATTGGTCTGCATGGCTGTCGTCCCAGAAGGAAGCTTTTTCTAAAGATGATGCACAAGAAAGCCCGCAAACAGTTTGCTGAAGACAAGCAGACCAAGGGCATGGATCCATGTCCTGTGGTCTGATGAGACCAAGATAAAAGTATTTGATTCAGATGGTGTCAATCGTGCGTGGCGGCAACCAGGTGAGGAGTACAAAGACAAGTGTGTCTTGCCTACAGTCAAGCATGGTGGTGGGAGTGTTATGATCTGAGGCTGCATGAGTGCTGCCGGCACTGGAGAGCTACAGTTCATTGAGGGAACCATAAATGCCAACATGTACTGTGATATGCTGAAGCAGAGAATTCCATCACGGGGTAGTATTCCAATATGATAACGACTCCAAACACACCTCCAAGGTGACCACTGCCTTGCTAAAGAAGCTAAAGAAGCTGAGGGTAAAGGTGAGGGACTGGCCAAGCATGTCTCCAGACCTAAACACTATTGAGTATTTGTGGGACATCCTCAAATGTAAGGTGGAGAAGCGCAAGGTCTCTAACATCCACCAGCTCCGTGATGTCGTCATGGAGGAGTGGAAGAGGACTTCAGTGGCAACCGGTGAAGCTCTGGTGAACTTCAAGCCCAAGAGGGTTAAGGCAGTGATGGAAAATAATGGTGGCCACACAAAATATTGACACTTTGGGCCCAATTTGGACATCTTCACTTAGGGGTGTACTCACTTTTGTTGCCAGGGGTTTAGACATTAATGGCTATGTGTTGAGTATTTTGAGGGGACAGCAAATTTACACTGTTATACAAGCTGTACACTCACTATTTTACATTGTAGTAAAGTGTAGTTTCTTCAGTGCTGTCACATGAAAATATGTAATAAAATATTTACAAAAATGTGAGGGGTGTACTCACTTTTGTGACATACTGTATATATATATATATATATATATATATATATATATATATATATATATACAATTCCAGGGGTAGCTATGGGTCTCTATGTTTGAGGTAAATGCCCAGGTGCTCACCCACAAAGAAATTCATTAAAATCCAAAACTGGTTTACAAGCACTCATGGGTCTTGCAAGGGAGGAAGATCAAAAAGAGCAGTGTTTTATTGTCAATGTCAATAGACAGCGCACATGTATTTCTATCTTAGTGCACTTTCTATTGTCTTATGTTGGGTGCTATTCACACTCCTACAATTGTTTACTTATGGCATTGGGTAGTATTTTTGTGGCGATCTGGTAATTTTTTCATTTGTTGCTATGTTGTCCTAGCATATTACTTGTTATTTTTTCATGGTACTTTATATATTACACCAATCTCTGCAATACATGCACATTTATCCATGTTTTATCCCTTTTTAGACCGCAAAATACCTAACATGGCAGAAATGCTGACGATACACAACTGAATTGTGTCAGCCCTGCCTTGTTGTCTTGTGCTAAACTACTGAACCCCTCCCACTGTCCTTATTTCACAACCTAGGGACCAATTGTTCTGTAGTCCAGGATAAGAAGTAGGAGGGCTCATTACCTGCCTTGAGAAAGCACAGAAAGTATACAGAGGACACAGGAAAGCTCTGAAATTCTAACTAAATTCTAAGATCATCTGGTATTTGTTTGCACTTTTTGAGCAAATAGAACAAAAACACATTCAATTGCAAATTTACCAGACCAAAAGAGAACAAATAATGGCTTAAGGCCCCTTTCACATAAGCGGACCCCGATCTGACCCTCCATTCTCCTCTATGGAGCAGTGTCAGTTTACACATACTGATATCCAGTCCGATCTGATCAGCTAAAAACAGACAGATGGGAATCCGTTCCCCATCCATCTAGCGAATCAGATGGCAGTCGGGTGTAAGTGGACAAGCGATCCATTTACAATTGACCATCTATAGAGGAGCAGGCTGTGTCTGTGTCCGCTCTGCATATATGGAGAGGACATGGACCAGCCATCCGCCTGCTCAGCTGGGATCAGTGGACAGATTCCCCAGTGAGCAGGCGGACTCCTAGCAGAGTCTGCCCTGGGTGGAAGGGGACTAAGTGACAAATGGCTGCATAGCAGCGAATCCTTTGATCCTGATTCAACTGTTTCTTTACTGTGTAAGTGGCCCTGGACATCCACAGTGCCCTAGGCTTGTCTATGTTGCCTTGCAGGAATTCTGCCTCTAAGTCTAGCTGTCTAAAAAAAAAAATATTTAGTTGTGTCCAGTTGCTTACATAATATCTGTGCTGTAGATCCAACATGATAAGTAGCACCATGCACAAGTTTCAATATTGCAACTGCCTCTTTTGCAACTTTTTCCTAAAAGAGAAATACATTTTTGAGTAACAGGAAATACATTTCCAATCTCTTCCAATAAATGACAGTGGTAAGACAATATTAGTGGTAATATTACTATTACTATTCATTTACTTTAATCCAAGATATTGAAGAGTTTTACATATTCCTTTACATTACCGTCCGAAGCACTTACACTAAGCCAAGATAGCCACTCTAGGTGGTCTAAACCTGATTTTAAGAAGCAATATGGCAATTAGTGATGGTCGAATGGTTTGGGCCAAGCATTGGCTATGGCTTTTCGTCTGCTGAGTGCCCCACAATGCACTGCACGCTGCACAGTGCATTCTAAGCCCTGATTGGCTGAAGCAATGCACCTGGTCAGGTGCAAGTCTTTGCCCAATCAGGGCACAGAAAATAGCTGGTCGTTAGGGAGCAGGTTGGGAAGTCGACCACCACGTCCTTAAGAACTAATGAGTCATCAGCTGTCAGCTGGCAAATACAAACATTTTTTTTTTTAAACGGCGTGCCCCCCCCCCCCAAATCCATACCAGTTCACTCATCCCCCCCTTTCCTGGCCTGCCAAGCTGCATGCTCGGGTAAGGGTCTGATATGGATTCTGGGGGGACCCCATGCTGTTATTTTTTTAAATTTTGGCATAGGGTTCCCCTTAAAATTCATACCAGACCCAAAGGGCCTTGTATGGATTGAGGGGGACCCCCATGCAGTTTTTTTTACATTTTTGTATTGCCGCGAATGTTTTTTTTTTTTCAAGAAAGCTTGCAGCCAGTAAAATTAATTTAAATGCTTTTTTTAAATATATGTCAGTTTTGCTGCAGCAGGTTCTATACACATGTGCCACTTTGCAGGCAGACCAAGGAGACTCCCCAGATACTATATTTAAAGGAATTTTTCATTTTTATTGTTTCACTTTAAGCATAATTAAAGTTTCGTATTTTTTTTAAGTTAACAATAACAAACATACTTACCAGGTCTGTGCAGTGGTTTTGCACAGAGCAGTCCCGATCCTCCTCTTCTTGGGTCCCCCTTTGGTGCTGCTGGCCCCACCCTCCTGTTGAGTGCCCCCACAGCAAGCTACTTTTAGACACAGAGCCGCAGCCTGGCCCCACCTACTTTCTCATCTCATTGGCTGACTGACTTTTGATTGACAGCAGCGGGAGCCAATGGCGCAGCGCTCCTGTCTCAGTCAATGAGAAGGGGAGTCCTCATGCAACACTGCTGGATCGAAATGGGGCTCAGGTAAATATTAGGGGGACTAAGGGTGGCTGCTGCACGCAGAAGGCTTTTTATCTTAATGCATAAAATGCATTAAGATAAAAAATACTTCTGCCTTTACAACTACTTTAAAATCACTGCTCCTTTAAAAACGATATTTTAAAAAAAATGTTTGCATTGATACATGTCCCCCAGGGCAGTACCCGGGCCCTATATCCTTTTTACGCCCAGTAACTTGTATATAAGCCTTCAAAATGGGGACTTTTGATTTTTCAAGTTCTGGTCCCATAGATTTTAACAGGGTTCAGAGTTTGGGTCCAAACTTTTTCCATGTTTGGGAGATCTGGTGCGAACCGAACCAGGAGGTGTTCAGTCCACCACTAATCACAATGCGTAAAATACTGTTTTCTTGGACAAAATAGGGCAAGGAAGCCTGACATCTATCTCCCATGATTCATCTGGAAGCTACCTAGACTGCTTGTGACCAGGAAATGTTAGAGATCCATTTTTTTAAAAATAATTATTTAAAATTATAAGATTTTTTTTCTGTTGCATTTTCACTATTTGGTGAAACCACCCACAGTACTGTGCAACCTTACTTTGGAGCTCCTTCAGACCTACAGTATAGGTTCCAGAAGGGGAGGTAAATCTGGTGTTAATGCAATGCATTAATTTTTGTGTGCTACATTGCAGTTCAATTCATTTAATTACTGAACTAGTGTACGGTAAATATCAATGCTTCCATGTGTTGTGGTGTCCTGCACTAAAAAAAGTGCAGGGACATTTTTTGTGCATGGATTTGCATTGCCAGTCTATTCCAAATGAATAGGCTGTCTTAACACATGTTCATGTACAAAACAGTGCAAATGAACACAAAGGTCTGAAGGGAGACTTAGCTTAGGTTCCCACTAATGCAGTTCGGAAAATCCCACGATCTGTGCGCATTTCCTGCACTGCATTCAAATCACATTGCCCTTGCGATCAGCAGTAGGTGTCAGTGCAATATTAAAGTAGTAGTAAAGACACAAAATAAAAACAAAAAAAACAATATGTCATACTCACCTGCTCTGTGCAGCAGTTTTGCACAGAGCAGTCTGCATCCTCCTCTTCTCTGGTCCCTCACTGGCGCTCCTGGCCCCTCCCTCCTGTTGAGTGCCCCCAGAGAAAACAGCTTGCAATGGGGACACCCGATCGCTCCTGAGCCTCTGCTCTGTGTGTCCACTCAGACACAGAGACACGGCTCGGCCCCACCCCCTCTCTCTCCTCATTGACTCACTGGCTGTGATTGACAGCAGCGGGAGCCTATGGGGAGGGAGAGTCCCCGGAGAGCCAAGACACTCCTGCACACCGCTAGATCGTGATTGACCTCATGTGAGTATTGGGGAGGGGGGCTATTGCACACAGAGTTTTTACCTTAATGCATAGAATGCATGAAGTAAAAACCTTCAACTTTTCGAACTACTTTAATGACACCCCAAACA
This sequence comes from Glandirana rugosa, assembly GCA_018402905.1. NCBI lineage: Eukaryota > Metazoa > Chordata > Amphibia > Anura > Ranidae > Glandirana > Glandirana rugosa. Next base: position 797,341 of record BLSH010481413.1, read on the forward strand.
GAGGTCGCAAATGCAGGGCTTTTTTAGCATACGATCCAGTTGCAGTACAGCTCCAAAATTGGTGCATGTACACCTTTGGTGCAATGCGGTGCTATTTGAGCCCCTTCAAAATGAATGGGACCAAATTGCACCGCACTGAATCGCATGAGGATTGAACAGGAGTGCAACATGGTGTTCATAGTGTGAACCGAGGCTTAGAGTTTAGGTCTGATTTATAGGGTTCACTAACCATGACCCATGTTCACTACCCATCTTGTTACTGCACACAAATGTCTTATATATTTGGCACATTAAATACATATAAATCGTCTTAGAACCAGGCAAAAATACCTACTAAAAGACACTGAGAAAGGAATGCCAAGAACTTGTCACTGGAAATCTCCCTTATTAGCAATAAAATTAGTCAACAATACTTGCCATTTCATCATGATTTTCAGATGGATCCATTGTAAATCCATATGGAAGAAGAACCAGTTGTGAATAAGAGTGCATCGTAAGATACATAAGAATATTTGACTTGTGTTGTTCCACTAAGCGGACCATTGCTTTTGTTTCCAGCTCCGAAGCAGCTGACGGTCCACAGAAAGTTATATCCTCACAGTTTCTTGATGCACCTGTCTCTACATACATCAGGAAAATACAATAAATTAAGAGTTAATTGAATGGTTAGGATAAAATTAAGAAAACATCAAGTGAATCAAATAGGTCTTCAGAGAAAATGGACCTTAAGGCTGGGTTCACACTAGTCCGATTCTCGGACCGACATGAAGAGCACAAGTTGCATTACGTCACAAAAACAATGATTCCCTATGAGAGCCGTCTTAACTGCCTCGACGTGTGCTTTTCAAAGTCGGAGCGACTTTGAAAAATGTTCCTGTACTACTTTTGTCCGACTTTGATCCTACTTCAGCCCATTGAAAGGCATTGAAGTCGGATCAAAGTCGTATCAGTGTCTTCATGGCATGCGACTTGTGCTCTGGGGATCTTGAAGGGGAACTCCACACCATATTTTTAAAGAAAAAACTGGCATGGGGTCCCCCTCCAGGAGCATACCAGGCCCTTTTGTCTGGTACGGATTTTAAGGGGAACCCCATGCCGAAAAAACAGCGTGGGGTCCCCCCAAAATCCATACCAGACCCTTATCCGAGCACGCAACCCGGCAGGCCAGGAAGGGGGCTGGGGACGAGCGAGCAGCCCCCTCCCGGACCATACCAGGCTGCGTGCCCTCAACATGGGGAGTATGGGTGCTTTGGGGCAGGGGGGGCTCTGCGCCCCCCACCCCAAAGCACCTTGTCCCGGTGGTTGTCGGGGTCTGCGGGCGGGGACTCATCGGAATCTGGAAGCCCCCTTTAACAAGGGGGCCCCCAGATGCCGGCCCCCCACCCTATGTAAATGAGTATGGGGTACATCGTACCCCTACCCATTTACCTGGAAAGAAATATGTACACAAAAAAACACACATCCTGGGTGCGGACCTGTGACCTCATATGGGGCGGGACCTCCAGGTGATGTCATCTGGTGGCCACGCCCCATGCCAATATAAGGCACAGCACAGAGCGGCGAGGGCATTCGTGAAGGAGAATGCGTCGTGTCAACATGGGAAGAAAAAGAAGAAAAGAAGAAGAAGAAGAAGAAGAAGAGAGGGAAGAGGACAGCGGAGAAGACCGGCAAAAGAGCAGAAGACGCCGCAGAGGAGAAGAAAAGACCCCTCAGAAGATGGAAGAAGAAGAAAAGAAGACACCGGAGAGGGGAGAA
>BLSH010481413.1:816506-838775 GCA_018402905.1 Glandirana rugosa
TACGGGGTCAAGAATTATGGCACATAACGGGGGAAATTGTAGTTACTGTCGAACTTCAGCAAACACCATAAACACCTACTCCGAGAAATAGAACAGTCCACCATTTCGACGGGTAATTAGAACCGTTTTTCGGAGGTCAAGGTTTTAGAACCCTACAGAACGTACTTGACATGCAAACTCTATAGGGGGCTCACCGAGTTACTATAACTCCAGTCCTCTGACTCTACCGGTGAGGTCTTGGAAGTGAAATAAGAAAAAAAAAAAAACGTTTTTTTTCAAAATAACTCCTATATTTAGTAGCCACTCTGTACGTTTATAATTTCGTTGTCACGTTGTACGTGATGTTATTCCTATGTAACAGACTGTAAAAGCCATATTTTTTCTCTTAATTGTCTATGTCGGGACCCATGGAAGGCTTTCTATCCTGGTCGTACACCGGTAGGAGTTTGTCATGTCATAGTGTCATATCCCCCCCCCTAGAGTCCACAGTGACAGTGTTGTGCACCTCCTCAGGAGGTTGGTGGATAGGGTATAAAATACCATAAAGCATCCTGTGGGGGTACCGAAAATGTCAGACAATGTATCCTTATTGTAGTGCATGTTGCACTGTTGCTTTAATATTTGCATGTCTCACCGATGATTTATATCCTCAATAAAACTTTTTTTTGCAAAAAAAAAAAAAGAATAAAGTGAAGGTTCTGGAGTGGCCATCTCAGTCTCCTGACCTCAATATCATTGAGCCACTCGGGGGATATCTCAAACGTACAGTTCATGCAAGACATCCCAAGATTTTGGAACTGGAGGCTTTTTGCCAAGATTAATGGGCAGCTTTACCACCTGACAAGATAAAGAGCCTCATCCACAAATACCACAAACGACTTCAAGCTGTCATTGATGTTAAAGGGGGCAATACACGGTATTAAGAACTGGGGCATGTAAACTTTTGATCAGGGTCATTTGGGTAGTTTCTGTTGTCTTTATGATTTAAACACAGTTGATTGATATTAAATAGCTTCAGCCAAACACTAACCATGAGTGAAAGAAATGTTTTTGTGTTCTCATTCATATTCTCTGAAAAATGGCCAAGAAATGATAAATTCCTCCAGGGTGTGTAAACTTATGAGCACAACTGTATATAGATGTGAACCAGGTTGTGTACAGCCTTGAAAACAAAATGGAGAAGAATTGGGGGCATACTTTGCAATTCTGGTAGGTACCAGGGACCAGCGCATTAGTACTTAAAAGTTGGTCTCCAATGTGATAACATTTTGCAAGGCCGATTTAATAGTATTCCATATCATGTCCCAGTCAGTTTTATCCAGCATAATTCCAAGATCAGACTCCCACTTAGTCACATATGAAGGCAACTTTGAATTAGCAGTTGTGATGAGTTGGTCTTAGAGAAACTAAATAAGTCCTTTCGTATGCATGATTGCATATGTTTGAAACGTGTTAATTTATCAAAGGAATGATTTCCTAAAATGTAGGGCATGTAAAGGTTTTTAATTTGAAGAAATCGAAAATGTTCTGAATTTGGAAGACTATGACTTTTATAAAGATCGGGAAATGCTGCAAAGGAGGAGGAAGATGGTAAATCACGTAGTCGGGTTCATTTGGAGGTAACCCATGCTTTAAAGGAGTTAGGAAAAGTCCAGGCTGGATAAAAAAGAGGATTTTTGATAAATGATAGGAGTGGTATATGTGGAGATTGTAAGTCAAAATCTGTTTTATATTTGTCCCAAATAGTAAGTGTATGTTTAGTTATCAGATTAATGAGCTTCTTCTGATCTACAGGGTGTAGCCAAATTAAACTGGATATAGTCAACGGGTCACAATCTACGCATTCAAGAGATACCCATAGTGGAATCTCATTGGTAGCATGGTATTTAGTTAATGGTGCTAAAAAGGCTGCATGATAGTAAGAGAACACATTTGGGAATATGAGGCCACCTTTTATCTTTAGAAGGTAAAGAGTTGTTTAGGTATTCAAGGTTGTATAGAACCCCAAACAAATTTTTCCATTTTGTTTGTAGTAGCCTTAAATAATATGTTGGAACCGAGATGGGCAAAATCCAAAAGAGATAGAGGATTTTAGACAATATAGTCATTTTAATAACATTGATTCTACCTACTCAGGATAACGGGAGAGAGGACCATTGTGTAAATAGGTTATTAATTTGGCGTAATAAAGGGGGGAAATTGCCTGAAAAAAAGTCAGAGAGATTAGGTACGAGGTTAATACCTAGATAAGGAAGTCTGGTAGTACACCATGAAAAAGAGAGAGATAATTGTGTTTGTTGCAATACTGGAGGAGGAAAGGAAATATTTAGTGCCTTAGACTTTTGAAGATTGACGATTAGTCCAGATATGTGAGCAAAGCGATCTAGTTTTGTTTTTGAATAAGGTTGGGAGCAGAAATATGTGGGGAAGACATAAAAATATGTCATCAGGGAATAGACACATTTTATGCTGATGTCCAGCTAATTCAACACTTTCATTGATGGGTCTGAGCGAACTGACTGAGCTAAAGGTTCGATAAGTAAGGCGAATGAAAGCGGGGACAATGGGCATCCCTGTCTAGTACCTCCATTAATGTTTAATTAATTAAATTTAAAACCAGCATATTTTACATAGGCTTTGGGCTTATCATATAGCGATGAGATCCAGCTGAGGAAATGAGGACCAAATCCCCATTTTTGTAGGACATAATGTAGGTAAGGCCATGAAACCATATTAAATGCTTTTTTGATATCCAATGATATAAAACATAGAGGGATTTGTATTTTCTTAGCAGTATGCATTAGTAGCATTGCACTACGTATGTTTTCTCCAGCTTGGCGCTTTGGAATGAACCCAACTTGGTCTCTATGAATTAAAGTACCTATTATATTATTTAGACGAGTTGCTAAAACTTTTGCTAGGAGTTTGATGTCTAAGTTGAGCCAGGAGATAGGCCAGAGTGCTGCTTAGGAATCACTGAAATAATTGCTGTTAAGGTTTCAGGTCTAAAGGAGTGTCCATTAAGAAGGGAATTGAGAGCTTTTGTAAGGACTGGAGGTAGAATATGAGAACATTTCTTGTAATATAAGGCTGAAAAGCCATCCGGACCAAGGAGCTTATTTAATTTAAGAGATTTAATAGCTAATAATAATGTGTTAGTAGTAATAGGAGATTCAAGATTGTCATGGTGGTGGACTATGGGAATAGATGAATGAGTGATATGTGAAAAAAGAGTCTGCTGAGGCCTGATCTAATTTATCCTGTTTCTTGTATAAGGAATCAAGGTTTTTATGAAAAGCTTTGAGAGTTAGTTTCAGACGAATTGGTTTGGAAGGGTGATTTAGCTTCTTAAGAGCTTGTGCTAGGAGTGTAGTTGGTATATTGGCTTTAGAAATAAAACAAGTGTCTTGTTTTATTTAGGCATTTCTCAGCAGAATCCGAAAGAAAAAGATCTAAGTCAAGATGCGCTTTATCTGATTGCAATTTGGTCCTGGAGGTGGGACTTGTTTGAAAGAGCGTGTGAGAATAATCAAATTCTAGTTTTTGCTGTAATAAGCATCTTTCTTTTTTGAGAAAAGAAGCCTGGTGAATACAAATCCCACGGAGGACAGGTGTGTTAATGGAGACATATCAGGAGTCGAATTAGTACTCAAGTAATCTTTCAATCCAACTTCTAGATCTGCAGAATGTGATGGATGGGATAGAATTGTGTCATTACTATACCACGTAGGATCACGTGTTGTGGGACTTAGCGAAGTGAGAGTGGTTAGTACTGCACAATGATCAGTATATGTAAAAGGAACAATAGATGAGGAAAGTAGTTCAGGGGTTAAACCTATATTGATTAAAATATGGTCTATATTAGAAAATGTTTTGGGGATGAGAATAGAAGGTGTATTGACGCTTTGCAGGATTTGTTTCTCGCCAAGAGTCTAATAAAGAATATTGTTGAAGTAGTTGATAAAATGTGTGAGCCCGAGTAGTGGAGGCAGTATGGGTTGGAGATTTGTCCAAGAAGGGATAAAGGACTTGATTTGAGTCTTAAAATATTAAAAGTGTGTCCAGTTTATGAGTGTCAACCACCTGGAATAAGTGGGAAAGGAAGGATGTTGGAGACTTGTTTGGAGCATAATAGGATACTATTGTGATTGGAGAGTCAGACAAATGTCCTGTAAGTATGAGGCATTGCCCGTCCGGGTCTTTGATCTCAGTTTGAATAGAAAAAGGCATAGTACGATGGAATGCCACCAATACTCCACATTGTTTAGTGTTGACTGAGGCTGTAAAAACCTGGGGGTAGTAGGAGCCAAATATTTAGGGGTTGTTGGCTGGTGAAATTTTAGGATGGGGGGACACCAGACCCTGCCCTTCCTTTTGACCCCTCCCACTTCATAAGCCCCACCCCTTATAGATTCCACCCATTGTGTCAGGAGTATAAAGCCCAGCATCACCAGATAGGGTATACAGCATCATAAAATATAAAGTATAAAAATGATGCACTCTACAAGCTAAGAAACAGCAGCTGGCAACAATTGCTTGATCAACAATAAAACATAAGTAAAGGAAAATATTGCAGCTCTAGAAAAGTTCATAAATGTAATCCATGAAGAGATTATACAGAAAGTCCCATCACCAGCTTGAGTGCACAGGAATGGAAGGAGTAATCACAATCCACCAATGTGTCCAGCAAGTCTCCTTACCAGAAATCAATTAAGAAATCACATATGTACTATCCTCCACAAGTCAGACAAGCCAGGGGGACATCCTTTGCAGATACCTCTTCACAAAATGAACTTGATCAGACAAGGCAGGAAAATCTTGGAATCAACCCTCCTCAATGGCTCTCCCCAAACACATAAAGGAAAAAGGAAGCCAATAGTGAAGCCCACCAGATTAAAAAATAAGCGTTTATGCAAAAATGCCTACTTATATTCTACAGATAAGATACAAGCTTGTATGAGACATCATGGTGTAGAAAAACGTGCTGAGTATGGAGCAGCGTCACCTAATTGGGGCATGCTATTATACGATAGAGTTTTGGGCCCTATACTTTCTGAGAAACCACAAGTGATTTTCAGGGGAGTACCCCCTGAAACTTCAAGTGGCACCTAATAATTTGGACCCACCCCACAGAGTTCCTTTTTTTCAACAGCTGAAGGGTTTTTACCCCTGCTGTAAGTGCAAGATTTGTCTATTAAATAAACTTAAGGACAGAAAGATTTGGCAGTTTAGCTCTACTGTTACACATAGGGTTTATGATGTGAAGTCTTTCATCACTTGCACTTCCCAGAATGTGGTCTACATGCTCACCTGCCCATGTGGCTTACAGTATGTGGGTCGTACTGTGAGAGCCATGAATGTTAGGGTAGGTGAGCAAGTGACCAATATCATCAAAGGATTTCCCAAACATTCTGTTTCACGACACTATCTGGAACACCATGGTAGAAACCCAGCGGGTACCTCCATTGTGGCGATAGATCGATTCACTCCACATTGGCGAGGTAGCCATGTCAAAAGAGAAATTTCTAAAATGGAGACCCGCTGGATTTATGATCTGAAGAACTATGTGCCGTATGGAATGAACGTTGACTGGGATGTTAACTGCTTCATTAACAATGGGTAGTTGTACCTCCCAGTCTCCTTTCTTTTCTTGTTTTTTTAGTTTAATTTAGGTTGGTCCTATTGGAATATGCGTTTTCCTGTGATCCTGGGTAGTAACCTCCATTTTAGGGACATGGCTTGCTCCTAAATATTGCCCAGTGAGGTACATGTTGCTAATTTCTATTTGTCCACTAGATGGGGTAGGCCTTTCTTTAGGTCTCGCACTAGATATTATTATGTCCTTATTAATGATTTATATAAGGAGATTTGTCTCTAGTTTTTACTGTTATTTTTATCAGATGAATGAGTCCGTTTTTAATTAATTTAAGTTTGCAGAGTCTATTGACAATGATGTGATGTGTTTTGCATTTATTAATATTAACTTTTAAATGTCATGTATTCTTATTCATCTTTGTATGGAATTTTTTATCATTCATTATTAGTTTTTTGATGTGCTTTGTGTGTGAAAATGCTACGCGTTCTTTTATTGTAAATGTGCCTGCCTTTTGGTGGGCTTTATTATTAAATATTATAGTATGATGACGGTGAGCGCCTGTTTCTTGTTCCGGTTGGTGGAGCGCATCGGCTGCGATGCCCTGCGCTCCACTGTCATTGATTGGTCTAATTCCAGGTTGTTTCCATCGTGATGGGCTCTCCTGGATGTGCATAAGTGGTTTCCACTTCCTGTTCCGGTTGTTGGAACGCACCGGCGGTGACGCGATGCGCTCCAGGCTCCTATTTCCTGTCTTTTTGTATATAAGTATGTGTGCTGTGTATGGTAGCCACACCAATTCTATTGGATGAAATGCGTCAGCTGATGCTGCTCCATACTCAGCACATTTTTCTACAAAATGATGTCTCATACAACCTTGTACCTTATCTGTGGAATGTAAGTAGGCATTTTTGAATAAACGCTTATTTTTGAATCTGGAAAAAAAAAAAAAAGGTGACGCTGCTCCATACTCAGCACGTTTTTCTACACCATGATGTCTCATACAAGCTTGTATCTTATCTATGGAATATAAGTAGGCATGTTTGCATAAACGCTTATTTTTTAATCTGGCGGGCTTCACTATTGGCTTCCTCTTTCCTTTATGTGTTTAGGGAGAGCCATTGAGCAGGGTTGATTCCAAGATTTGCCTGCCTTGTCTGATGAAGTTCATTTTGTGAAGAGGTGTCTGCAAAGGATGTCCCCCTGGCTTGTCTGATTTGTGGAGGATAGTATATATGTGATTTCTTCATTGATTTCTGGAAAGGAGACTTGCTGGACCCATTGGTGGATTGTGATTACTCCTTCCATTTTGTGCACTCAAGCTGGTGATGGGACTTTCTGTATCATCTCTTCATGGATTACATTTATGAACTTTTCTAGTGCTGCAATATTTTCCTTTACTTATACAGCATCACAGATAGGGTATACAGCATCACCATATAGGTGTATGCAGAGCCACCAGATAGGGGTATACAGAACCACCAGGTATGAGTATACAGAGTCACTAGATAGGGGTATACAGAGCCACCAGATAGGAGTATACAGAGCCACCAGATAGCAGTATACAGAGTTACTAGATAGGGGTATACAGAGCCACCAGATAGCAGTATACAGATTCACCCCTTATAGGGTTATACAGAGCCACCAGATAGCAGTATACAGAGCCACCAGATAGGAATATACAGAGCCACCAGATAGGAATATACAGAGCCACCAGATAGCAGTATACAGAGTCACCAGATAGGAGTATACAGAGCCACCAGATAGGAGTATACAGAGCCACCAGATAGAAGTATATAGAGTCACCAGATAGGAGTATACAGAGCCACCAGATAGGGGTACACAGAGTCACCAGATAGGGGTATACAGAGTCACCATATAGGGTATACAGCACTACCCCTCCCCCGCCGCCACGGGTGGCACTGACAGCATGCACCCCCATCGCTTACTGTGTGTCTGGAATGGAGAGGATCCTCCTGTCTCCTCCATAGCAGCAGCAGTGACGGTGTGTGGAGAGGGCAGACAGAGGAGTCTGCTCCTCATGTTTCCTCTTCCTTGCCAAAGCACCTAGACATCCAATAGGATCGCCTGGCCCTTTGGCCAATGGGGAAACAGGTCTCACCGACCTGCCTCCTAATTCGCTATGTTCACACAATTGGGTAGGATCGGTGCGCACCCTTTTTTGAAGCCTATTAGAGCTTCGGTCTCTAATCAGGTGCTTAAAAAAACACTCCCTCCCGCCCCGCCATAGGAATCCATGTGTCCGGCGTCCTGAAAGGGACCAGGTGGGCGGCGGCAGGGGTGGGGAGGCGGCGCCCGTGTGCCCTTAATGCACGAACCGCCACTGGAGAGTCTACAAGCTATAGTGCTAATCATTGAAAATTGATTACACCTGATGTTCTGAAGGCCCATCTCATTTCTTGAGACACTAACAAATCAGGAAACTATAAATACCCCCCAAATGATGCCTTGTTGCAAACTACACACTCTAAGGTATTTAGTAAGAGGCATGGTGAGTTTTTTTAAGTTTTCATTTTTTCTCCCAAATTTTCATTGTAACGGATTATTTCTCTCTCATGGCACATGCGCTCTTGCAACTACACCCCAAAATACATTCTGCTACTCCTCCTGAGTATGGAGATACCACATGTGTGAGACTTTTACACAGCCTGGCCACATACAGAGGCCCAACATTGACACCTTCAGGCATTTTAGAAGCATAAATTACACATATCATTTCTCTACCACCCATTACACTTCTGAAGGCCCTGGAGCACCAGGACAATGGAAACGCCCACAATATGACCCCATTTTGGAAAGCAAGCACCCCAATGTATAATCTATGAGGCATAATACGTTTTTTTAACATGTCATTTTTTCCAGAAGTTTTTGGAAAATGTGGAAAAAAAATTTAAACGCATTTTTTTTACACAAAGTTGTTAATTTATAAAATATTTTCAACACATAGCATGTACATAGCAAAAATGACACACCAAAATACATTCTGCTACTCTCCCTGAGTGTGGTGATACCACATGTGTGAGACTTTTACACAGCCTGACCACATACAGAGGCCCAACATTGACGTAGTACCTTCAGGCATTTTAGAAGCATAAATTACACATCTCATTTCTCTACCACCTATTACACTTTTGAAGGCCCTGGAGCAACAGGACAGTGGAAACACCCACAAAATGACTCCATTTGGAAAGCAAACACCCCAACAAATAATCTATGAGGCATGATGAGTCTTTTGAACATGTCATTTTTTTTCCAGAAGTTTTTGGAAAATGTGAAAAAAAAGAAAACACATTTTTTTTACACAACGTTGTCCATTTATAAGATATTTTCAACACACAGCATGTACATAGCAAAAATGACACCCCAAAATACATTGTGCTCCTCCTCCTGAGTATGGCGATACCACATGTGTGAGACTTTTTCACAATTTGGCCACATACAGAGGCCCAGCATTGAAGTAGCACCGGCAGGTGTTCTAGGGACACATAGCATGCAAATACCAAGAATTACACCCCAAAATACATTCTGGTGAGCAAAGGGTAAACCAAAGATCACCTGTGGTTTTAGTAGCACAGTTGTCAACAGGAGGATAGCACTGGTCCAGGCAGCAGGCAAGGACTTGGTCAGTGACAGCAAATGCAATTGTCCAGGCAACCGACAGGAATACTGTTCACAGTCGGTACAGGCAGCAGGCAGGGATACTGTCCATATACGGTCCAGGGTCAGTACAGGCAGAGATATTGTCAACAGTGCCAAAATATTGGTCCTGGTAATAGGACAGCGAATGCAACTGTCCAGGCAACAGGCAGGAATACTGTCCATAGTCAGTACAGGCAGCCGGCAGAGTTTTAGTAGCACAGTTGTCCACAGAAGGATAGCACTGGTCCAGGCAGCAGGCAGGAACTTGGTCAGCGACAGCGAATGCAATTGTCCAGGCAACCGACAGGAATACTATCCACAGTCAGTACAGACAGCAGGCAGGGATACTGTCTATATACGGTCCAGGGTCTGTGCAGGCAGAGATATTGTCAACAGTGCTAAAATATTGGTCCTGGTAGTAGGACAGCGAACACAATTGTCCAGGCAACAGGCATGAATATTGTCCATAGTCAGTACAGGCAGCAGGCAGGGATACTGTCCATATACAGTCCAGGGTCAATGCAGGCAGAGATATTGTCAACAGTGCCAAAATATTGGTCCTAGTAGTAGGCAGAAATATGGTCTATAGTAAAGGTAGCAGGCTGAGGTGTGGTCAGTTCATGCGGCAGGCAGGGGCATGATGGCAGTAAGTCCTAGAGGCAGCAGGCAGAAGTAGGGCCTTGTTCAGGGCAGAATGGGGACAGGGGTAGAGGCTTCTCCCACCCAAATCTCTTTGAAGCCTCTGAGTCTCCAGACCCTATTCTGGGAGAGAAAAAACAAAAAAAATTGTTTTCTTCATCCTGAAAAACACCCCTGTGTTGTGAATCCCACTACTCCAGTAGCAGGGTACAAGATCAGTCCAAGAGGCAGACAAAAAATACGGTCAAACAGTCCATGGTCAGTTCCAGATCAGGCAGAGGTATGTACAAAATCGGTAGGCAGAAGCGTGGTCGAATAACAAGCCAGGGTCAGTTCCGGAGCAGGCAGAGGTACGGTATCTCACAAAAATGAGTACACCCCTTACATTTTTGTAAATATTTTATTTTATCTTTTCATGTGACAACACTGAAGAAATTACACTTTGCGACAATGTAAAGTAGTGAGTGTACAGCTTGTATAACAGTGTAAATTTGCTGTCCCCTCAAAATAACTTAACACACAGCCATTAATGTCTAAACCGCTGGCAACAAAAGTGAGTACACCCCTAAGTGAAAATGTCCAAATTGGGCACAAAGTGTCAATATTTTGTGTGGCCACCATTATTTTCCAGCACTGCCTTAACCCTCTTGGGCATGGAGTTCACTAAAGCTTCACAGGTTGCCACTGAAGTCCTCTTCCACTTCTCCATGACGACATCACGGAGCTGGTGGATGTTAGAGACCTTGTACTCCTCCACCTTCTGTTTGAGGATGTCCCACAGATGCTCAATAGGGTTTAGGTCTGGAGACATGCTTAGCCAGTCCATCACCTTTACCCTCAGCTTCTTTAGCAAGGAAGTGGTTGTCTTGGAGGTGTGTTTGGGGTCATTATCATGTTGGAATACTGCCCTGTAGCCCAGTCTCCGAAGGGAGGGGATCATGCTCTGCTTCTGTATGTCACAGTACATGTTGGCATTCATGGTTCCCTCAATGAACTATAGCTCCCCAGTGTCAGCAGCACTCATGCAGCCCCAGACCATGACACTCCCACCACCATGCTTGACTGTAGGCAAGACACACTTGTCTTTGTACTCCTCACCTGGTTGCCGCCACACACGATTGACACCATCTGAACCAAATAAGTTTATCTTGGTCTCATCAGACCACAGGACATGGTTCCAGTAATCCATATCCTTAGTCTGCTTGTCTTCAGCAAACTGTTTGAGGGATTTCTTGTGCATCATCTTTAGAAGAGGCTTCCTTCTGGGATGACAGCCATGCAGACCAATTTGATGCAGTGTGAGGCATAGGGTCTGAGCACTGACAGGCTGACCCCTCACCCCTTCAACCTCTGCAGCAATGTTGGCAGCACTCATATGTCTATTTCCCAAAGACAACCTCTGCAAATGCATGTGCACTCAACTTCTTTGGTCGAACCTGGTGAGGCCAGCTCTGAGTGGAACCTGTCCTGTTAAACCGCTGTATGGTCTCGGCCACCATGCTGCAGCTCAGTTTCAGGCACTTGGCAATCTTATTTATAGCCTAGGCCATCTTTATGTAAAGCAACAATTCTTTTTTTCAGATCATTAGAGAGTTCTTTCCCACGAGCTGCCATGTTGATCTTCCAGTGACCAGTATGAGAGAGTGAGATCGATAACACCAAATTTAACACACCTGTTCCCCATTCACACCTGAGACCTTGTTACGCTAATGAGTCACATGACACCGGGTAGGGAAAATGGCTAATTGGACCCAATTTGGACACTTTCACTTAGTGGTGTACTCACTTTTGTTGCCAGCGGTTTAGACACTAATGGCTGTGTGTTGAGTTATTTTGAGGGGGCAGCAAATTTACACTGTTATACAAGCTGTACACTCACTAATTTACATTTTAGCAAAGTGTCATTTCTTCAGTGTTGTCACATGAAAAGATATAATAAAATATTTACAAAAATGTGAGGGGTGTACTCACTTTTGTGAGATACTGTTGTCCAAAATCGACAGGCAAAGGCGTGGTCAAATAACAAACCAGGGTCAGTTCAAGAGCACGCAGTGGCATCAGGGGTGTGAATGTAAATGGCAGGAACTGGGGACTGTGTTCACCATAATTACTAATAATTTACTGATGTATGGAAACTGCGGAAACATTCACCTATGCAGAGGCCTGGTTAGGAAGGGCCCTGGGGATAGTAATAAGTGGTATCTCTCCTAACTCCTCCACTGGTACACACCTTACATCTTTTCTGCCGTTTTTGGCCTGTTGGTTTGGGAGGGATTTTATTGGGAAAACGATGCTCGGAGAGTCTGCTAGCCACATCGGATCTAATGATTTCTGCTGGGCCGTTCATGAATAGAAGAGCAGTTATAATTTCCTCCTGGTAGCCAAGGAAGGGTTGGTGGTTTTCAGTGGAGTTGTGGTAAATAACAAACGAGTTGCATATGGGCAATTGAAAAAAAAAAAATTGCTACTTTTTTGTACCAATGATATGTCCATCTTGTGGCAAGGTAGGGTTTGAGCATTTGGTTGACTCCCCCCCATAAATAAATTGTACTCATGGACACAGATGGGCTTTTTGATTGGGCCATTCCTTCTGGGGATCTCCACGAAAGTACTATTATGGATTGAAGACAACATGTAGACATCCCTTCTGTCCCTCCACTTCACAGCCAGAATTTCCTCATTCCGCAGACTCGCCGCCTCTCCTTTTCTTAGCTTCATGTTGACGAGTCTTTAAGAAAGCCCATCCTGTTCTTTTTGACAGTTACACATGCTGATGTATTCTTCCTGTGAAGGTTCCGGAACAGGGGCAAACTTGTATAGAATTTGTCGACATACAAGTGGTAGCCTTTCTTCAGGAGTGGGTAAATGAGGTCCCAAACGACTTTCCCACTTGAGCAAGTAGTTTGGGCAATTAGGTGGATGTAGCTGGGTGTCTTTCCCTTCATACACTATGAAGGTGTAAGTGTACCCTGTGGCTCGGTCACATAATTTATAGATTTTCACCCCCATAGCGGGCCTTTTTGCTGGGTATAAATTTGCCTGATTCCCAGCCTGCCGCTAAATTTAACAAGTGACTCATCCACGCATATGTATTGGTCCGGGGTAAACAACTGGGGGAATTTTTCAGAAAAGTAATTGAGTATTGGCTGAATTTTATAAAACCTGTCATAATTTGGGTCATTTCGGGGAGGGCACTGGCTATTATCATTGAAATGCAAGAACCTCATAATCATGAGATATCTTGCCCTGGGCATTATCGCTGAGAAGAGTGGCATGTGGTGGATGGGGTGGGTGGACCAATAGGAGCGCAGTTCCTTTTTTTAGTGAGTCCATTGCAGAATGTGAAGCCAAAAAAAGTTTTAAACTCCTCCACCTTTAGGTCTCTCCACTCAAAGGGACAGGAGTAGTAGAACATTGGGTTACTTGCTATAAATTGATGTGCATACAGGTTGCACTGGGCCACAATTGATGCAAGAATGTCCTCCGTAAAAATTAGTTCAAAAAAATTGATTGGGGAAAAATTCTCCGTATCCACCTGGACTCCTGGCTTGGCAGTGAAAGGGGGAATGTTAGCTTCTCCTGAATTAGGAGGAAGCCACAAGTGATGCTGAAGGGAATAGGGAAGGCTAGTATGGGACAAAACCCTTTGGGGCTGAGGTGACACCCCATTGGTATTTGGCCTTCCCTTCCGAGGTACTGCGGTCCTGGTGGCTGGCACTGCGGTGCTGGGGTATGGCACAGCAGTGCTGGTGGATGGCACAGCAGTGCTGGTGAATGGTACTGCCTCCTCACCAATACGCCTTCGCCTGGCGGGTGGACGATATTCCTCCTCTGAGTCCCTCAGTGTTTCACTACTTGACACTAGCTCATAATTCACATCAGACTCAGATGCAGAATCAGAATTTTGAGAGGAATCTGCAGCAGAGAGCTCCTCATTGCTCTCGTCGGCCGCAAGAATAGTGTACGCCTCCTCAGAAGAAAAATATCTTTTAGCCATTGTTAGTGATGAGCCTGCGCAGATGTGCAACACTGATAGCACTTGTGACACTGATGGTACTTGTGACACTGATGGCACCTATGGCAATGATAGCACTGGTGGCACTTATGACACGGTGACACTGATAGCAGTTATGACACTGTGGCATTGATTACTGTTCGCACAGTAGGCACTGCTGACACAGATGGTACTGATGATATGTGGCACTGAAGAGAGGTGGCACTGATGCGCACTTATGGCACTGATGATATGTGATACTGACAAAGGAAGGCACTGTTTACACTTGACACTGTCGACAGATGGCAAGATGGCACTGATGACAGGTGACACTGATGACAGGTGACACTAATGACACGTGGCACTGATGACACGTGGCAGTGATGACAGGTGGCACTGATGGGCACTTATGACACTGAAGACACGTGACACTGATGAAAGAAGGCACTGATGACAGATGGCACTGATGACAGGTGGCACTGAAGACACGTTGCACTGATGGGCACTGATGACACGTGACACTGACTGATGAAAGAAGGCACTGATGACACCTGACACTGACGACAGTTGGCACTGGTGACACTGATGACAGGTGGCACTGATGGGCACTGTGACACTGTAGTGGTGATGAGCACTGTGACACCAATGGGCACCGTGGCACCAATGGGTACTATTTGGGCACTTTGGGCATTGGAAACACTGAGATTATATCTCTCACTCACTTTGCAGTAGCACAGGTCGCTCTCCCTCCTCACACGCGGTCTCTGTGTGAGGAGAGAAAGCCGTCAATGAGA
This sequence comes from Glandirana rugosa, assembly GCA_018402905.1. Classification (NCBI taxonomy): domain Eukaryota; kingdom Metazoa; phylum Chordata; class Amphibia; order Anura; family Ranidae; genus Glandirana; species Glandirana rugosa. The sequence goes on from BLSH010481413.1 coordinate 831,187, forward strand.
GATGATCTCATATGTTTACATTTGAGATCATCTCTCATTGGACATGTCAATCACGTAGTAAATGGCTGCTGTGATTGGCCATTACCATGATCTGTGATTGGCTGTGTCCAAGGGACATGGCAATCACAGATCTTCCCCGATGCGGGGTACCCAGCTCTGGGGTACTTCATGCCCCAGTTGAAGTCTATGCAGACCAAACACGTTGAGTAAGGCAGAGTCAGCTCCATACCATTGCGCCTGTGTTTTATCTTCAATGTACATCGCAGTTTTTTGCTGATTTCCATGTAAGTGCAATTCTTTGGAAATAAATCTTTTAAATATATACTGTATTACACTATGTGGGTCCCCTTCTTTCTTCCATGTGATGTTGGCATGCTTGGATATATGAGTACCAGTTTAGACCACTGATTTCCTATCCAAATTTGCTGGATCGGTATGGTGATATCTATCAATTTGTTTGGATGGTGGTTTGGAAGGAGTTGCCAACTACTACATGCATGTTTACCTTTGCCTTCCTTAAGGGTATTTTATCTTACTACTTCTCCGGTGGTGCTTTCTCTTACATTGTGGTGTTTGAGATCACAATTTGCCGTGGATCCAAATATATATATATACAGATTGGACTATTATCACTTCACAAGTTTATACATGAACTTTCACCTATGAACTTTCATTTCTGATTATTAAATTTTTATGCATTGTGAAATTGAGTTTCATTTAAATTATCTAAAAATTTTGCACGGTACACCTTAAGAGTGCAATAAAAATGTGCAGCGCCCAAAAACATAAACAAGGTATTAAAAAACACCAAAATAATGAAATAAGGCCAAAGTTCTTATATATGTGCATATAGTCCAATCCCAAAGGAAGGAAATAATTCCAAACTTGTTATGTGCAATATATATGACCGGATAAACACAAAGTGATCAAGATGGCAACTCACCAGATCCAAATGCTGCCTCACCTAAGAGGACAGCAAAAACGCATACGAAGTTACACCATATTCTGGTGACCTTGTCCTTTAAAATCGACTCCATGATAATCCAGAAAAAGGAAAAAAGAAAATGATGGTGCAGTATATCCAAACTCAATATAGAGTAGAATAGTGGGAAAACCATCACCCATCCACCAGTGCTTAAAGTATAGTGGAAAGACACCCAGTCACTTTATCCAACCACCTTCTGTGCTAGCAACTCACCAAATGCTACATATATGTAATGCACATCAGATCATCCGGATCAATAAGAAACCGATCCTTCAAGCATAGATAGAATCCTCTTTGCACACTCGCAATGGAATGTAGGGATGTGTAGGTCAAATGTGTAAAAATGCCATTCCCCCATAAATGAAGGAAAAGATGCTCATAGAGTAATCACGTTTTAATAACAACTTAAAAGATCCATAAAATACAGCAAACATGTGTCAAAAAGGCAATCTCTGTTAGCTACCAACATGGGTATTGCAACATGAAAAAAGAGAGAGTATAGTCATAAAATCATACTCTGACGCATTTCGGGCTCCAGCCCATTCTCAAAGGGATATTCAAATTTTCCTGGCTTACACCTTAAGAGTATTTGCTAATTGATACTAATTTATCTGTTGTCATATATGCACTTTATTGATTATCATTCTTAGCTCTGCACTTTTACACATATTATGTCAAACATAAGGCACTGGCGGTCAGGTATTGCCATGGGCTACTTGAACCAATGCCAACACTAGAAAAATATCTAACACACACTGTCACTAGGGGGACTTAATAGCCTGTGCACTTTACAAAGTGCAGTGGCACTCTGCATGTGCAGTTGCTCCAGAGCTTAGTAAATGAGCGGAAGCTCTGCTGACTTCCATCATTTAATCATGTGCATGCAAAAATGCTGTTTTTTTTTATTTTCCTTGTGCGTGATTGGGTTTTCTTTGCAAAGTAAAGCCTTACCTCATTTACTAATCTCTAGAGCAACTGCACTTGCAGAGGGCAACTGCCCTTTCATAAACCAATCTCCATGGCTGCCCTGAGCCCACTCTTTTATAAAAATGGGGTTGGGGTATCCATCTCTTCAAACCATTTAAAACATTTACCACGTGATTGTGACCTGGGGTAAAGGCCCTGCATTGCGTTACATTGCAGTGTTTTCTTTATTTTGCTGAAAACCTGCAAACTTTCTGGCCAAATATTTATGAATCCATGAGCACAAGGCAGTGGTGAACCCAAACCTTATCACTATTCAGGAACCACTCAGAGTATTTCCCAAACTCCGGTGCAGAAGTCAAGACTGCCAAGTGGAATTCTGGTTCTGGAGTGGGGAGCTGTTACTGAGAGTTTAACTTAAAAAAAAATGAAAACAAGTAACTGAGTAACACTAGTTCTGCATGTGATAAAGTGACCACAAAAGTTTTTATTTTGAATTTTTATGTATTTTTCAAGTAAAAATGTTTACATGACATTTCTTAGGGCACCTTATAGGAACAGAAGACACAACAGTAACAGTAGTATCATCATTCCTATGTTCATTTCTATGTTCAACGCAAGCAAAATGCATTGAACATTGTTGTACAATTTGAGAAAGAGGATTAGGAATGACTTTCATTATTCATGTGTACATTCTCATACCCATGAAAACTTGCAGTGCAAACAACAAAGGTATGTATCCGTGTTCTTCATTTCATTTAGTAAATCAGGCCCTCTGACTCTAATCTCTGAACAATACAACTTGCTGATACTTACCCACAGGTGTGCGCATCCTATTGCATTAGAGTGTGCACCCTAAAGCTCAAGCCCACACGTGTGTCTACATATATATGGCACCAGCAGGGAGATCAGTCTCCCTGCCTGCACAGTGAAAGAGAAGTGCATAAGCACTTCTCTTATGGCAGAGCCGGTAAGATGGAGATCTTTCCCATCTTCACACAGAACAATAATGCTAATGTGCATGGGGTGATTAGGGTGTGCCTAGGCACCACCGGCACACCCTGTGCACACGCCTTTGTACTTACCACACCATTTTACATCAAAATTACGGTTCAGATCCACTCCAAAACAAGTCCCATTTTGTGGTGATCGATTCATTCTCCAGAGACGTTCCTGATATTAAAGATGACATATACATTAGGTATTCATATTTTCACTTAATAGCATAACATCAAAGCCTAATTGAATCCACACTATTTATTATCATAGAAAAGTCGGACTGCATACACAGAAATATATACGGGCAGGGCCGCTGATAAGGGGGTATAGCCAGCCCTGGTGTGGGGGGCCCGGAGAACACAGGGGGGATTAGTGACAGATGACAATTGTGTCTCTTTTACTCCAGCAGATGAACATTGTTCTCCTTCTCTCTCCCTTGCTACAAGCTTTTATCTGAAAAAGAAAGAGACAGTTGTCCCACTAATCCCCCTCCCTGTGTGGGCACCCCTACTCTCAGCACTGGAGTTTGTTATCTCTAATTTAACTGTTATCTCTAACTCCCTGCACACTGGCTTAAAAAAAATTGCTGCTTCTACAGGAGTTTACCATTTTGCCTGTAGAAGCAGCTCAATGTTATCCTATGTGTCCATACACATTAGGACAATTAGGCATATTTTAAGCTCAACGTGTAAGAGACAGAAAAAAAACCCTTCTGGTTGTCCTAAACTCATCTAAACTTTGTACAAAAAAGTTCTATATGAGCGTTTTTTTTTCTGCCAAGAAGTTTTTTAAGCCCCGTGTGCATGGAGCTTAACTTTGTTTCTCTCCCTCTGTCCCTCCGATTCCGGAGCCTGTATATTTTTTTCATCTCATCTTCATTTTTATTTATTAACTCAGTTTTATCTTTTAGATTTAGCAGGAATTCTGTAAATTATGTTGTATTTGTGTCTGCTACTAGTTTTATTGTATTTTTAGCGAAATATAGCTTTCATACTTTCTTGGGGGGGGGGGGGCCCTGTCAGATAGTCTGTATGGGGCCCCTTGATTTCTATCAGCAGCCCTGCATATGGGAGCTCTTTTCCCTTTTTTTTATGCTACCAAGTATTGCAGGAAGGGTTAACATACCCTGTGCTGTCAGCACATAGAAGAGTTGGATAGCTGTTCTCTAATAGAAAACAGCGGCCCTACTCTCCAGCAGTCTCACAAGCCTTCCTGAACGCTACTGCAACTAACAGCACTGCTGAGGGAGCAAGATTGTTAACAGGGGCGTTGCTAGGTCTACAAAAGATCTGGGGCTAGAGCCCACAGCAGCAAAGTAGAGTCATACGCTTGAGCGGGCATACACATGTATATAATGTACATGTGTGCGTGTGTGTGTGTGTGTGTGTATATATATATATATATATATATATATATATATATATAAACATCGTTACATTTCTGAGTGCGGATCCCCCTTACATCAGGGTCCACAGAGAGCCCCCCCATTTACATCAGTGTCCCCAGAGAGCCCCTTCCTTACATCTGGGTCCCCAGAAAGTCCCTTCCTTACAACAGGGTCCCCAGAGAGGCCCTTCCTTACATCAGGGTCCCCAGAGAGCCCCTTCTTTAAATCAGAGTCCCCAGAGAGCCCCTTCCTTACATCAGGGTCCACAGAGAGCCTCTTCCTTACATCAGGGTCCACAGAGAGCCCCACCTTACATCAGGGTCCCCAGAGAACCCCCCTATACATCAGGGTCCCCAGAGAACCTCCCCATATATCAGGGTCCCCAGAGAGCCTCCCCATACATCAGGTGGAGGCGAGGGTCGAGCCGGAGCCCATGCTACCACGGCTCAGTCTGCCCCTGCCTCCTGCATTCCGAGTTTTTTTAACCAGGGCGGCAAAAAAAGAAAACCCTTGTCTCTCAACAAAATTCCAGATTGAATGTAATAACTTACTTAACTTGGTTTTCTATTTATTTACTTAGCCTTTTCAATTTTTTTTTAGATTAATATTGATGAAAATTCTTATCAATTGGAATGATTATTAAAAAAAAACCTTGTTTCTGTGTAAAGTGGTTCCAAATTCTGATTTTTTTTTACTTTAAAGCATTCCCTGCATTAAGGTAAAAAAAACACTGTCCTCCACACCACCATCCCTACACACTTATCTGATTCTTTTAATTCATCCACTGCTATTCCAGCTGCAGGACCGCTCTCCTCTCTTCCTGGTCTCACAGGAAATGCTGAGAGCAGTGGAGGCCATAGGCTCCTGCTGCTGTAAGTCAAGCTCCTGTGAGGACGGCGGGGCGTGGCTTACTGATGCTGTGTGCGTCTACGGACACACACAGACTGGAGCAGGAGCGTGCCCACATGGGTGCCCCCCATAGTACATGGCTTGCTAAGGGGACACTCCAAGGAAGAAGGAGTGGACAGGTCCAGCCAGGGACCGTCAAAGCGGAGGTGATGCAATATTGTTGCACATAGCAGGTAAGTATAACTTCTTTCTTATTTTAATGAAAACAAAAATGCCTTCACTATCACAATAAGTTGCATTCCCTATGCAACTGATATCTTAGTAGTTGTGAAAAGAGAGAGAGATGTGCAGAAAGAAAGAAAATGTGTTTTGTGTAGTTTCAATTCGTTATTTACATAAATTAGTTTAGTTAAATTAGTTTAATCCTTCTATTTGTTTTCGGAATTTATTTTGTTTATTCATATTTGAATCAATTCAAATTTTTGGAATTCGAATTTGTATTGATTCGAATAGTGTTGGAATCAATTTGGAGTAGTTTTCGAATTCGAATAGCTTTCAAATTCGAATTTGAATAGTTTTCGAATTTGAAAAGTTTTCATATTCGAAAAGTTTTCAAATTTGAATTTGAATAGTTTAGAATAGAATAGAAATTAAAGGAATAGAATAGAAAAAAATAGAATAGAATAGAAAAAAAATTATAACAGAAAATAAAAGAATAAAGTAAAACAGAACAAAATAGAATAGAAAATAAAAGAAACAAATAGAATGGAATAGAACAGAACAGAAATTAATAGAATAGAATAAAAAAAAGAACAAAATAGAAAGAATATAACCATCTTCTGAAATTTGAATGAAAAAGAATAGAATAGAAAAGAATATAATTCAAAAAACTATAGAATAGAATAGAAATAATATAACCATAACCAAATAGAATAGAATAGAATAGAAAATAAAAGAATATTATAGAAAAAAATCCCAACAGAATAGTATAGAAAGAATATAAACATCTTCCTATTCTATTCAAATTTTGAAAGATGGATATATTCTTTCTATTTTATTCTGTTTTTTTCTATACTATTCTGTTATTTCTATTCTATTCTAATCTATTATTTTCTATTCTATTCAAATTTGAATTGATTCTATTTGAATTTTGGGAAATGGTTGTATTTCTTTCTAATCTATTCTATTCTATTGTCTTTTGAATTCTATTATTTTCCATTCTATCATAGGTTATTCTATTCTTTTTTTCCCCATTCTATTCTTTTCTTTTTTTATGTATTCAAATCCAAATGTATTCTATTTGAAATTCAAATTTCAGAAGATGGTTATATTTTTTCTTATGTTATTCCATTCTATGCTATTTGTTTCTATTCCATTCTGTTCTTTTATTTTCTGTTCTATTCTTTTCCATTCTATTTTATTCTCTTTGGAAATTGGAAAACGATTCGAATTGAAACTGGAAAACTATTCGAATTCGAAAACTATTCAAAATGGAGTAGAAACCTGTTTGAATTTGAAAACTATTCAACATTGATTTGAAAACTATTCAAATTGATTCAAATTCGAATTTTGTCTGAATTTTTTTTCGTTATTTCGGATTAGTTTAAATTCAGTACTATTGTAATTTGGATATTTGAATACATCCGAATTTCCAAAAAACAAAAATTCGTCCTAATTTCAATTTGGAACGAAACAAATTGCAATTGTCTAAGAGAGACACAATAGTTGCTTAGAGTCATTAGAAGCTCCCGCTAACATTCAATCTACAAATCTTTATATTTCATACAATAACTAAAAAAGGAACATTAAGCTTCTACAAATATAAAAACGATATCAAAAATAATTTTAAAAGAAATCTGTCCTAGCAGGGTTAATTAGGAAGTTCACTCTAATACTGCCTCCCCATTAGCACATACTTAACTTCTTTTTACTCCCCTACTACTCTGGTCAGCTTCTGAGAGTGAGTCAGTATATCCAGAGCTTACATTGGTTTGGGTACTCTCCCTGTCTTAATGTGACAGTGGTGGACCATTTATTAACCACTTAAGGACCGGAAGGATTTCCAGCTTTAGGACCGGAGCCCTTTTTGCGATTCGGCGATGCGTCGCTTTAACTGACAATTGCGCGGTCGTGCGACGTTGTACCCAAACAAAATTTGCGTCCTTTTTTTCCCACAAATAGAGCTTTCTTTTGGTGGTATTTGATCCCCTCTGCGTCATTTCTGATCGCCGCTATAAACAAAAGAAGAGCGACAATTTTGCAAAAAAACACAAATTTCTTACTTTTTGCTAAAATACAAATCCAAAAAAAAAATATAAAAAAACATTTTTTTTCACCGTTTTTGGCCGATTTATATTCTTCATCATATTTGCGATAAAAAAAATCGCAATCAGCGTTTATTGATTGGTTTGCGCAAAAGTGGTCGCGTTTACGGATGATGAGAAT
>BLSH010481413.1:869684-911522 GCA_018402905.1 Glandirana rugosa
TCCACGGTTGAGACTCGAAAGTAGTTCCCTGGACCTCCCTCTGTTACACTTCCTTGGCCTCCGTAACAGTCGGTGGGTTAGATGATAGCGGACATGAACAAGACCGGGGTGGTTAGCAACTCCCCGTAAGCCCGGATGGTATATGGCCACTTCCAAGACAACCGATGGACTCCTTCCACAAAGGGAACACGCACATCGACCGTGTGGAGCTGGTGCAGGAGAGGAAGGTTGCCCTCCAAGTGGTTGTGGTGGTTGTGGTCGTCGTAGTCGTAGTGGTCGTCGTGGTACTGGTGCAGGGAACCAGCTACACGCACAAGGGAAACACCTTCCTCAGGTAGCCAACAGAACCTTCACCGGTATATGGTAGGCCCGAATGCCCCTCAACGATTGGTGGGGCCAGAACAAGTACAGGCGATAGTAGATTGGGTGGCTGACAATGCCTCCGGTTCCTTCACATTGTCTCCCTCCAGGTCCCTTGATGAAAGCTCAGAGTTGGCACCTGAACCCCAAGGCCATCTGTCATTCATCTCAGCCCCTTGTAAATTAGCCAAGCAGTCTGAGCCCCAAGTCCTGCAAGAGACTCTTATGCTTTTTAAAGACTCTCCTGGTGTACTTTCCGTGGGCCATCCCCATAGCATTGCCCCAGAAGTGGAAGACATTGAGTGCACCGATGCCCAACCACTTCTGTTGCAGGATGAGGACATGGAAACACCAGCGCAGCACGTCTCTGATGATGATGAAACACAGGTGCCAACTGCTGCAGCTTGCCTCAGTGTACAGACTGACAAGGAGGGCAGTGGTGAAGGGTGGTTGGAAGATGATGTGGAGGATGATGAGGTCCTAGACCCCACATGGAATGAGGTTCATGCGAGTGACGTGTGCAGTTTGGAGGAAGAGGTGGTGGTCGCACAGAGGCACCAGCACAGCAAAAGAGGAAGCAGGTTGCAAAAGTGGAGCGAGCGTCCCCTAGACAGTATGCCTGCTACTACCCAATGCACCCAGGGACCTAGCACACCAAAGGCAGCTCAAAGGCGTTCCCTTTCACGGCAGTTCTTCAGACAATGTGCTGACGACAAGACACGAGTGGTTTGCAAGCTGTGCAATGATAGCCTGAGGATAGCCTGAGCCGGGGCATAAATGTTCTCAACCTGAGCACAACCCCCATGACCAGGCATCTAAATTCAAGGCACAAGCTGCATTGGAATAATTACCTCAAAATCCAAGAAAGGTCTCGGCCTCCTCCTGCTTCCTCTTCTGCTGCTGCCTCGGCCTCTTCCTCCACCTCTACAGTGACAGTGTCACCTGCAATCCAGCAAACAGACGATATGACAGCAACGCCACCATGTCTGCCACCGTCCCCAAACATTTCCGCATGGTCCCATGGAAACTTACAGCTGTCCATCTCCCAAACTCTGCAGAGAAAGAGGAAGTACCCCCCTACCCACGCGCAATCCCTGGCCCTGAATGCCAGCATTTCAAAATTCCTGGCCTTTGAAATGCTGTCATTCCGTCTGGTGGACACGGACAGTTTCAAAAACCTGATGGCGGTGGCTGTCCCAGAGTACGTGGTTCCCAGCCGCCACTACTTTTCCAGACTTCCCTGCACAAACATGTCGGAGACAAGATCAAGTGTGGACTGCGCAACACCATCTGTGGCAAGGTCCACATAACCACTGATACATGGACCAGTAAGCACGGGCAGGGACGCTATATCTCGCTAACTGCACACTGGGCAAATGTAGTGGCGGGTGGGCCTGAGCCGGCTAGCCATTTGGCGCATGTCCTTCCACCACCGAGGATTGCAGGGCATTTCTCTTTGCCTCCTGTTGCCTCCTCCTCCTACTGTGCTTCCTCCTCCTCGACCACCTACTCATCCGCTCAGCGTAACACCTTCACCACCAACATCAGCACATTCAGGGGGAAACGACAGCAGGCTGTTTTAAAACTGATATGTTTGGGGGATAAACCCCACACTACGCAGGAGCTGTGGATGGGCATTGAACAACAGACCAATGAGTGGTTGTTGCCACTGAGTCTCAAGCCTGGCCTGGTGGTGTGCGACAATGGGCGAAATCTCGTAGCGGCTCTGGTCCGAGCCGGTTTGACGCACATCCCTTGCCTGGCGCATGTGCTGAATTTGGTGGTGCAGAATTTTCTAAAAAACGACCGGATATGTCAGAGCTGCTGCATAAAGTGCGGGCCGACTGTGCGCACTTTTGGCGTTCTCACCCTGCTGATGCTCGCCTGTCTGCGCTGCAGCGGAACTTCGGCCTTCCCGCTCACCGCCTCATATGCGACGTGCCCACAAGGTGGAACTCCACCTTGCACATGCTGGAGAGACTGTGTGAGCAGCAGCAGGCAATAGTGGAGTTTCAGCTGCAGTACGCACAGGTCAGTCGCTCTGCGGAACAGCAACACTTCACCACCAACGAGTGGGCCTCCATGCGAGACCTGTGTAGCGTATTGCGGTGTTTTGAGTACTCCACCAACATGGCCAGTGCCGATGACGCTGTTCTCAGCGTTACTCTCCCACTTCTATGTCTCCTTGAAAAAACACTTTGCACGATGATGGAAGAGGATGTGGCACAGGAGGATGAGGAGGAGGAGGAGGAAGAGGGGTCATTTTCACGGTTATAAGGCCAGTCATTCGCAAGTGGCTCGGAGGGTGGGTTCCTGCACCAGCATAGGCCAGGTTAAAAATATTCAAGCCAGGGCACAGTTCTGGAGGACGAGGAGGACGAGGAAGATGAGTAGGAGGAGGAATCGCAGCAGGGTGGCACCCAAAGCAGCTCGTGGGCATCACTGGAGCGTGGCTGGGGGGATACAAAGGACACAGATGATATACCTCCCACAGAGGACAGCTTGTCTTTGCCTCTGAGCAGCCTGGCACACATGGCCGACTACATGCTGCAGTGCCTGCGCAATGACAGCCGAGTTGCCCACATTGTAACTTCTTCTGATTACTGGGTGGCCACCCTGCTGGATCCCTGTTACAAGGACAACGTGCCGTCCTTAATTCCCTCACTGGAGCGTGAGAGGAAGATGCGCGACTACAAGCGCACACTGGTAGAGGCACTGCTGAGGGCATTCCCAAATGACACCGGGGGCTCAATGGCAGCACAAGGGAAAGGCAGAGGAAGAGGTAGAGGCCACCAACGCAGCTGTGCCACCGTCAGCACCTCAGAAGGCAGGGTTAGCATGGCCGAAATGTGGCAATGCTTTGTCAGCAGCCCGCCACAACAAACAGCACCACCAGTCCATAGACAATGTCTTAGCAGGAGGCAGCATTTCAGCAACATGGTGCAAGAGTATGTGTGCACATGCCTACACGTACTGACTGATGGGTCTGCCCCATTCAACTTCTGGGTCTCCAAATTGGCCACATGGCCTGAGCTTGCCCTTTATGCCTTGGAGGTGCTGGCCTGCCCTGCAGCCAGTGTATTGTCTGAACGTGTGTTTAGCATGGCAGGGGGCGGTATCACAGACAAGCGCAGCCGCCTGTCCAAAGCCCACGTGGACAAGCTAACCTTTATTAAAATGAACCAGGCATGGATCCCACAAGACTTGTCTGTACCTTGTGCAGAATAAACATTTAGACCGGACTCACACAGCCATTCATATACTAGTTTTTTTGAATAGGCCTCAATATTTTGGGGGCTACCCCAATTATAAACAAACAAAAAAAACAGTGTTGGCTACCTCCTCTTCCTCCTCGACCACCGCCACTTCCACCTACACTGCCACGGTCACGGCCTAGTCAACCTCTAGGCTCCTACTCCACATCCACCCCCCCTTCCCAATTTTTTTTTAAATTTGATTTTAATTTATTTTTCCTATCCCCATTTTCTTGTAGGGAACTTGCCCTACTCTTACCCCCATTTTACTTCCTTTTGCAGCCCTCTAGCACTTGCCAGGACTTTGTTACAGCCATTTTTGTGCCTAAAAGTTCGGGTCCCCATTGACTTCAATGGGGTTTGGGGTCCGGGATAAAGTTCAGGCAACGTTCGGTGCCGAACCCGGATTTTTTCCGGAAGTTCGGTCGGACCCGCCGAACCCGAACGTCCAGGTGTTCGCTCAACTCTAGTTATGACAATTACAGAGCAGTCTTCTAAAAAAAAACCTGCTGTGTGTGCAGCCTCCCCAGCACCCCCTAATTACTTACCTGAGTCCCATCTCTCTCCAGCAATGTCCACAAGTGTCTCAGCCATCCAGGACTCTCCTCCTGAGACACAGAAGTGGCGCCATTGGCTCCCGTGGCTGTCAATCAAAGTCAGTTAGCCAACCAGAAGAGAGAGGGTGCAAGGCTGGGTTGGTGCTCCGTGTATGAATGGACACATGGAGCTGTGACTCGGCTCCGGTGCCCCCATAGCAAGCTGCTTGCTGTGGGGGCACTCAACAGAAGGGAGGGGCCAGGAGCAGCAAAGAGGGACCTGAGAAGAGGAGGATCTGGGCTGCCTTGTGCAAAACCAACTGCTAAAGGAGGTAAGTATAACATAATTGTTAATTTTTTTAAAAATGAGACTTTACAATCACTTTAAGGGTGATTCATTAAAAAAACTGTGAACAGGAAAATGAACCCATAATTGAAATTGTTGTCCTAAGTGATCAATCGGAATTCTTGATTAATTGTTCCTTAAAATAAATTCTGATAGCTTGGTATTGGTAACAACTCCTATTTTGTGCTCAGTTTCTTTTCTCTAGTAAGAATTTATTTTAAAGTATGCATTTTTTTTTTTATATAAACTGCAACTATCGGTCTGCATTTACCTAACAAATCTTCCAGTATTTGCTACACGTAAAGTTCACTTTTTTTGCTAGGAGCAATATTTTGATGCATATCCAGAATTTAGAAGAATATAATAAGATAAGAATCTCATAGACATACTATTTTCCTGTGTATTGCCTTCAATCAATACAATGAGGACCGGAGCAGCTTGGGTGAGCTGCAAGGCTCATCCCCGCCGCAGGATCGATTCGGGCTCAGGTAAGTAAAGGGTGGCTCGGGGGGGGGGGGGGGCTGCAAGTGAAAAGGTTTTTCACCTGTGACCAAGTGTCAGCTGATTGCCCGCTACAACAAACACCTTGGAGGAATATGCTTCTACACCCTCTAAGTAAATTGACACATTTATATTAATCTAAATACAAAATTAGGTTATCCTGTACAGATTAAACCAAATAAATCTGATTTTATTCCCGAAAGACTTATAGAGATTTTAAGTATTAGAGTGCCATCTAGTGGACAAGTTAACCCATGGGCTGTGCAAACAAATAGATAATCAGTAATATTATCCTCCAATCAGAGGTGGGCAAATATTACAAACTACACCCTCTGGGTTGATTCCCAGATTTTGGGAATAAAAGAGGAACTCAGAGAGAGAATGGATGCTCATCTTCATCCTGATCCGTCACTATCTTGACTTCAAGGTCTTAACCAAGCAGCTTTCCCCCGGGTGGCTCCAAACCCAGCATAGATGATTTGACTGGTAAAGTATAACTCCATAATTACTTTGAAAATTCCATCTTACCTCTGAGGTTAAACAACAGTTTGTTCTTACCTGAATAATAGATTTTTGCTTGTTTTATGTGATATTCCACTCACGGTATTATAAACCCTAATTGAATTGTAGCAGTATTAACAGAGTCGGTAGATAGACTCGCTCCCTCTATCCCAGTGTTTCTTAATTCCAGTCCTCAAGGCACAGGATTTCCTTTATTTTGCACAGGTGATTTGATCAGTTTCACTGCCTTAGTAATTACCACAGCTGTTTCATCTGAGGGAAATCCTGAAAACATGACCTGTTGATGTGCCTTGAGGGCTGGAGTTTAGAAACACTGCTCTATCCTACTACAGAGGAGCAATGGGTCTAGACTGTTAAATGCAGATCTGCTAGGTTAGTTAGATTAGTAGTTTTTAGTTATGACATCTACAATTGGAAATTAATTATTCCATTCTCTCAAGTGCCCCGGCATATCTATATTTCAGCCATGTACAGTATCTCACAAAAGTGAGTACACCCCTCACATCTTTGTAAATATATTATTATATCTTTTCATGTAACAACACTGAAGAAATTACACTTTGTTACAATGTAACGTAGTGAATGTACAGCTTGTATAACAGTGTACATTTGCTGTCCCCTCACAATAACTCAACACACAGTCATTAATGTCTAAACCACTGGCAAAAAAAAGTGAGTACACCCCTAAATGAAAATGTCCAAATTGGGCCCAATTAGCCATTCTCCCTCCCTGGTGTCATGTGATTCATTAGTGTTACAAGGTCTCAGGTGTGAATGGGGAGCAGGTGTGTTCAATTTGGTGTTATAGCTCTCACTCTCTCATACTGATCACTGTAGGTTCAACATGGCACCTCATGGCAAAGAACTCTCTGAGGATCTGAAAAAAAGAATTGGTGCTCTACATAAAGATGGCCTAGGCTATAAGAAGACTGCCAATATGCTGAAACTGAGCTGCAGCACAGTGGCCAAGACCATACAGTGGTTTAACAAGACAGGTTCCGCTCAGAACAAGCCTCGGTCCACCAAAGAAGTTGAGTGCACGTGCTCAGCATCATAACCAGTGGTTGTCTTTGGGAAATAGACGTATGAGTGCTGCAAGCATTGCTGCAGAGGTTGAAGGTGTGGGGGCTCAACCTGTCAGTGCTCAGACCATATGCCATGCACACTGCATCAAATTGGTCTGCATGGCTGTCGTCCCAGAAGGAAGCCTCTTCTAAAGATGATGCACAAAAAAACCTGCAAACAGTTTGCTGAAGACAAGTAGATTAAGGACATGGATTACTGGAACCATGTCTTGTGGTCTGATGAGACCAAGATAAAGGTATTTGGTTCAGATGGTGTTACGTGTGTGTGGCAGCAACCAGGTGAGGAGTACAAAGACAAGTGTGTCTTGCCTACAGTCAAGCATGGTGGTGGGAGTGTCATAGTCTTGGGCTGCGTGAGTGCTGCCGGCACTGGGGAGCTACAGTCCATTGAGGGAACCATGAATGCTAAGATGTACTGTGACATACTGAAGCAGAGCATGATCCACTCCCTTTGAAGAAAAAAAGTATAACAACATGATAATGACCTCAAATACACCTGCAAGACGAACACTGCCTTGTTAAAGATGCTGAGGGTAAAGGTGATGTGCTGGCCAAATATGTCTCCAGACCTAAACCTTATTCAGCATCTGTGGGGCATTTTCAAATGGAAGGTGGAGGAGCGCAAAGTCTCTAACATCCACCAGCATGTGATGTCGTCTTTGAGGAGTGGAAGAGCACTCCAGTGGTAACCTGTGAAGCTCTGGTGAACTCCATGCCCAAGAGGGTTAAGGCAGTGCTGGAAAATAATGGTGGCCACACAAAATATTGACACGTTGAGCCCAATTTGGACATTTCCAGCGCTCCTCCACTCCAAAGGGGATTTCACCACTCTTTAAGGATTTTACCACCAGAGCTTTCTTGTGTCTCTTCGCCTCTTTAACAGCGAATGCATAACTTTCTCTCACTCTCCCCAGTGAAGCCAGCATTTAGGAGAAAGCACAGGAAACTTTCATAGTGCAAATCGGTCACTCGATTTATTTAAAACAAGCTAAAAACATTGAACTCACATTTTACAATACTGTCCCACAGCACCAGGTATAATCAATCGCTGACAGTCTCGGCTCCACCACATGATGCACATGGCAATAACTGGCATGTAAGTGTAAACACACCTATGTCAGCCTCTGGGGGTGAATCTCCTCACAGCAGGACATGTTTCCTCAAAGATATTCCAGCATCTGGACAGCGCTACTAGACCTGTATTAAAATATGGGTCTATATTCATTGTGAACAGGCACCCTACACATAGGTGGAACACGGTCCTGTGAGCACAGTGAGGTGGAGTGAATTTATTTGGATCAACTATTGACAGTGTTGCACAGATTGAGAAATGTATGAATGGCAGACATTTGATTTGAAGTTTAATGTATTTTCCTGCTTGCAAGGACATGTACTGAGAGCACTTTAGTGAATAATATGAACTTCACTGACAGCACTGGGACTATGGTATCAATTCCCACTTGTGAATGATACCTTGTCAGTATTCGATTACCTACTCCTTGCACTTTATTTATAGCACTAGAATTGTGAACTCAATTTCCAGTAAAACACATAGCACTATTAGTGAACTGATTCATAAGTACTGTTTGGAACACTTTTCTGTGTATAATGTTTTCTTTATTTTGTAACAAATTTCAAAAACCCAATCTAGCGCCCTCTATCATAGGTAGATGCTAAGAGATAGATTTTTGTTGAGAGTAGGTAAAATTTAGTCAGTCCTGACATCCTGATTGTTTTGATTCTGGGCAGGGGAGTGGCCCAGGGAGGGCTGGAGACTGCAGGAAGCAACACCTCCCCTCTTCTTCAGTAAGTTCTGGAAAAGGGGATGGGAAGAGGAGGTGAGGCTTTCTGGTGTATGTTAAGGAGCCCTGACCAATCCCCAACTTGAAATGGCAGGGGGCAGGCCTCCTTAAATACTGTAGTCTGCCCAGTGGGAGTAGGAGAGTTTGGATGGAAGTGACAGAGATGGAATAGTGTGGAGGCTGTTAGGGCCTGAGGAAGCCCCTAGTCTGGGGGGGGGGGGGTGACCTCAGATTGGGAGAGCTCGGGTGCAGCCAGGAGGAGAGAGAGATCCTGGAGGAGAGGCACAAGGGTGAGCAGAAGAAGACAGCAGGAGAGAACACTATCGGAGAGATCTCTGGGAGGAACTACACATAACAGTGAGTGACACAGCCCAGGGGAGTGAGATGCACAAAGCAGATTTGGATGAAGACAGTCTGGAAGAGGTGCAGGAGGAGACTGGGAACTGGTGTCATGGACAGTGTGTGGATGGGCTGGGAGATGTAGTCCATCGTGGCTAACTAGCACCAACTAACTGACTTTTTCTACACAAGGGGAACCTCAACCCCATACCCACAAAGGGTAGTCCGGAGGTCTGGTAAATTTACATCAGGTCTCACATGTGCTAGCTAGGCCAAACAAGACTGTTTGTAGGCCTGGTAAATTTCCTTCCAGGTCTTACCAGTGCAAGTAAGAAGTGTGCAGGAGAGAGGAACTAGGAGTTGTCAGTGAAGCAAGAAGTGTGCTAGAGAGAAGTTGAAGAAGTGTTTATACTGGAGAGTGCATATAGTGGTCCCATGTACAGAACTGTTGATCTTTGGGCATCCAATATCTACCCCAATCCCTACCCAAGTTCAATCCCCAAATAAAAACAACAAAAACAAAGAGGAAGCCTGTTTCCTGATTCTGGATGCCAGTAGGAGTGTGATTGAGGGAGGTTGTGAGCAGGAGAGCCACACTAACCAGCCACCTCTAAGGGGGCCATTGGCTACATATGGAGGCTCATCTGGGATTCACCTTTCCCTCACGTAATGCTGCCAGTCATTGCCCCTAGCAACCGAAATGGACTGAGCCAAGGAACTTTGTTAATGTGCCTTTAAATGTGGATTGAACCCAGGGGAAAGGATCGATGTGCTAGCCAGCTGAACTGTGCTATTACAAGTGTGCCATTGTCCATAGCAACTGGCAGGAGCTATTGCCAACCTCTGCAGTTATTTACCCAGTTGCTCCAACCAGCGCTGGGAACGGACACTTGCAAGTAATATCCTGCAATTCAGTGACTTATAACCTGAGCTTTTGCCCGTGGCAACCACGGCGGGCGATTGCACCCATGGATTGCATATATGTCCCGAGCCCTGCTGTGCTGGACATTCCTCACTGGATTCTAAACATTTCCAGCATTCTAAAAATGCTGGGTATCTTGAACTTGTGCTAAAAAAACCTGTTGTCAATGGTGAAGTGTGCCTGGGACTGTTTCCTGTTGCTAAGGTTGATTGGGGTAAACTTGCGGGAGCCCATGGGAGGGACTGTGCCAGAGGGGTCCTGTACAGGAAGACAAGGGGCATCACTAAAATCACCGTTGCTACTGTAAACCACCGAGCCAGCATGCCCGGACAAGTTCTGCTAAAGCCAGCATGTCTGCAAGTTTCTATCCTGAACTTCAGGGGTTACAGCAGTGTGACCAGGAAAGAATCTGCCTATCAGATTCAGTGGCGCCAGCCCATATGGAAGTGAGGAGGTGGAGCCATGCCCTGGAGGAAACATACGTTTCCTTGTGCCCAGCAGATACCACGAAGCTGCGGAAGATGATGGAGGGTGGTCTTTTGCTACCAGCTCTCACCTGGTTGCCGGAACAGCCAGAATGAACACTCATGGACACAGGTGTCCGGCTTGAGCACCGTGGGAGATTCGCCCTCGGGGTGGTGGATTGAATGGACAGACTGTGCCTGCTATGCCCAGGATGTCAGATGCCAACAGCAGTAATGGAAGCATGGGTACAGTGTGGCCATTGCTATGAGCTATTGATGCTGCGGATGGACATTCAGCAGGATCCACGCTACTTTAATGTGGACCTACGGTCAGGACTATGCACTCTACAGCCTGAGAGATCCTGGAAGGCCAGAACAGGCCTGAAACCACCCCTTCAAGGTGGAGAGGAGTTGCATCCTAGCGACTCCCCCACAAACACAGAAGAAGGAAGAAAAGAAAGGACTGTCATGACTGAAGGTCCGGTCGGGCACCTAGGACCTGTAAGTACTGTTCAGCAGGAACTAGAATCCCCAGCTACACCGGCCATAGGCCTGCCCATATCTGTTCCCTATCCAGCAGAGTCAATATGGGAGGGGGTGTGCCCTCTAGTGAGCTGGAAGAGGTGCAGGGAGACAGACCGCTTGATTGGGGTTCCCCCAGACTGCAAGCTTAGTTTGGGTCTCTTGAAAGACTTGTAGAATGATCATCCCCTGAGGAAAGTCCAGATGAGGAGGAGTGGGAAACAGGAAGATCCCATGGGCTGGAAACTCCATCAGAGGATAGGAGACCAGAATCTGAACCAGACACAGACAAAGCTGCAGGAACCCCTATCACCCACAGCCAGCTGTTCCATAATAGGCCTTCCACTACCCAGACCAGGGCAAGTTCCTTTCTGGCAACAGGTCTTCAGATCCCCTGACACCCTGATCTGACCAGGGAGAGGGAAGACTAAGGAGTTACCTAGGCTCTCCTGGTTCCAACGGGAGGTACAATGCAAACTTGCCTTGGAGTGGGGCCTAGACTTTCCATACGTCCCTCCACAAATCATGGAAGTCATGGAGAGCTCCAGGGGGGAGTGGGAGGATGAAATGAAATGGGACTATTTGCACATCCCCAAACCCCTGAGATGGCAGGACTGTGATGTCTGGAACCGCTTTGTGGAGTTGAAGCAGAAGTGGGGCCTGGTGCGTGCCATTTATGAAGACAATGTCCTTGTAGTGAAGCCAAACCAGCCTGCAAGGGGCTACTCCATTTTTGTCAGGGGAGAAGGGGAAGGCCGGAGGAGGCTGCCTGACCCACGCTTCTATATTGGAGGACTGTTGGAGGACTACAGCTTTTCTTGTAGAGGCCAAAGACACAGGACTGCTGAAAGACTGCAGGGGTTGTGTTTTTGTTTCTTCCCTGACTCTGCCGGAATACGCCAGCCTGTGCCCAATGGCAGAGACTTGGATCATTGAAAGAACACTGGGGTGATTTGTTTTCAGGTGTAATCATCTTTAAAGAGTCTGTTGTCCGGGAAGGGGCCCGTCCCATCAGGAACCACTTAAGGACCGAGCCTCTTTTTGAGATTCGATGTTTACAAGTTAAAATCAGATTTTTTGCTATAAAATTACTTAGAACCCCCAAAAATTATATATTTTTTTCTAGAGAATAAAATGGCGGCCTTTGCAATACTTTATGTCACACCCTATTTGCGCAGCGGTCTTACAAGCGCCTTTTTTTTTAAAAAAAATCACTTTTTTGAGTTAAAAAATAAGACAACAGTATAGATAGCCCAATTTTTGCCTTATTGTGAAAGATAATGTTACACATTTTACAAATTTTGTCATGCTTAAAAATTGCGCCTGCTCGTGGAATGGTGACAAACTTTGGCACTTAAAAATCTCCATCGGCGACATTTAAAAATTTCTACAGGTTACCAGTTTTGAGTTACAGAGGAGGTCTTTTGCTAGAATTATTGCTCTCAGTCTATTGATCGTGGCGAAACCTCACATGTGTGGTCTAAACACCGTTTTTATATGCGGGCATGACTTCCGTATGCGTTCGCTTCTGCGTGCGAGCTCAGCAGGATGGGGCGCTTTACATTTTTTTTTCTTATTTATTTTACTTTTTATTTTTACATTGTCCTTTTAAAAAAAATGTTTTTGATCACTTTTATTCCTATTACAAGGAATGTAAACATTCCTTGTAATAGAAGAAAACATGCCAGGACCTCTTAAATATGAGATCTGGGGCCAAAGAGACCTCAGATCTCATATTTACATTTAAATGCAATAAAAAAAAAAAAACTACCGGTAAATGTCATTTGAAAAAAAATAAAAAAATTCTCCTTTAAGAGCTATGGGCGGAAGTAATGTTGGACGTCGCTTCAATGCCCGCCTTTCAATGCTATGGGTCCAAGTGGGCGGCATCTTCCGCTCACTCGGCATCCATGCATTGTGATGAGTGGGCCCGGTCGTTTCTGCTGCTAAGGTAAGTGGTGGAGACGACCAAAATGTGGCGGGGGGGCATCTCTCCCGCCCCCAATAAAAGGGATCTCGCAGTGAATCCGCTGCAGAGACCACTTTTATCTGAAAGTGGGCCGCTCGCTGTTTAAAAAAAATACCAAGGTTATGGTAGCTATTTGCTACCGTAACAACAGTATTCAATGGCAAAGTACCACTGTATAATGACGGCAGGTGGTCCGGCAGTGCTTAAAGAGACCAATTTCATTCATTTATTCTTCCCATTTTCTGTCTTTGCCAGTGGGATCCTAACCCCTCACTGACAGGGCAGGCAAGAAAAAGACTTGGTTACAAGTGCGCTATGTTGTTGCTCTACTGGGAGGCTATTAACCCACCCCTATTTGGTAAACAGTTACTGTTGTTAGTTAGTTTGTAGTTAGTTGTTTGTCTTCTCTTAGGGTCCCGGGGATCGGATGGCTGTCCACCCTCATCCGGCAAGAGTCAACATCTTCTTCTACAACTATGCGGGCGAAGTACTTTTCTCTCGGGAGAAGTGTTCTGGCTCAGGATGTGTATATTGAATTTGCATGCTGTTAGTAGTAGGGACAATAGTTAGGAATGTATATTACTGTGTAAAGGTGTAAATGGTCACTATGATTGAAATATATTTTTGTACTTATTTATTTGTACTGTCCCAATCCAAGTTTGTTCCCTTTTCCCTTCCCTTTTATTTGTTCTAGGATGCCCTTGTGCCTTGGAGTTGTCAGTGAAGCAAGAAGTGTGCTGGAGAGAAGTTGGAGAAGTGTATATACTGGAGAGTGTATATAGTGGTCCCGTGCACAGAACTGTTGATCTTTGGGCATCCTATAACTACCCAAATCCCTATTCAAGTTCAATCCCCAAATAAAAACAACAAAAACAAAGAGCAAGCCTGTATTCTGATTCCAGATGCCAGTAGGAGTGTGATTGAGGGCAGTTGAGAGCAGGTGAACCACACTAACCAGCTACCCCTAGGGGGGCAATTGGCTACACCAATAAAAACATTTGTGAAACAAAACAAGGAACACTCCATCTACATTTGAGAGTTTGTTTACACCACAATCCCTGCATTCACTGTGCGTTTCTACATGTGCAATTGCATGTGTTTTCAACACATTTTCAGTGCATTTATATGCATTTGCAGTGCCTTTTTCAGTGCATTTGTTTTTAATATTTTTGTAATTTATTTTAATTAATTTTTTTACTAAGTTGCATTTTCATGCATTTGCAGTGGATTTGGGTGTGGGAAAATGCAGCATGATGTACTTTTTTAAACCCACATGAAAGCGCTGCAATGGTATAGTCTAGGCTTATTTCAATACATTCAATTTTCTTGCATATGCAGTACATATGTACAGCATTCATAATGCATTTAAAAATGCATCCATCTGCATCTGGAGTAGTTCTTAATGAACCTAAAAACATTTTTTGGGAAAAGCTTGCCTAAAGGCCCGCACGTGCGATACGATTATCGGCCAACAACGGTCGTACGACAGCCTATTGTCCGATAATCCGACCATTAGTATGCACGATTCAACAGCCAATTTCCAATTATCACCCAACAGAAGTTGTCTGAGAAGACTAGAAAACTTTTGTCTGCCAACTAAGGGGCCAATTTTCGGCTCGTGTGTACAGAAGTTGGCCAAACAAAAGTTGGAAGTGCAAACATGCATGCTCGGAATCCAGGAAGTGTTCAGTCATGTAAACCTGCGTTCGTAATTCACAAATCACAATCACCTGAACGTCCTCTTTATACACTTGTAACACGTCATTACATTTGGCTTTGTTGGACGATTACTTGACTACCGTCAGTATGCTAGACAAATGCACGGACAGCCAATTTGGATAAAAGTTGGACGTGCGGTCATACGATCATCGGCGCGTGTGTACAAAGCGAAGTGTAAGGATATAGCACATAGGCCCCTTTATTAATATTGTCTTTGTGAACTTCATTTGAGTTCATGACGCTGCAATTTTTGTTATTGCCCCTAATGTACCATTAACATCTAAAAGGAGAACATGTACACATAAAACGTCTCTCTTTATGGTGTCATAAAGGAAATAAATATTTTGCTAATATGCATGCAAAGTATTTACAGATCACTTTAGAGACTACCATAAAAACATTTTTGGATTATGGTAGTGTCTTTATAAAAGGCTTGTTAAATACTTGTGAAATAGCCCTGTTAGCGCCCTATTACTTATTAATGCATAAAATGACACATCTGCATATAATCTTAACATATTCTTTTATAGTGTGTTCACAAGAAGGGGTGATAAAATGGCTTACTAGATGAAAAAAGATGGCATAGTTTGTATTTTGACTCCTCATTCGTTTCTGAGAAATCATATGACACCTAAGTCGAGCTACAAAAATTCCTATTAGGTATTACAATTTTACAAATTACATCAATGCAGCCCTGAGTAAGATTAATAAAACCTTGATTTGTACAAAGTGGCGTACCTAGCACACATTTGTAAATATTTTATTATATCTTTTCATGTGACAACACTGAATAAATTACACTTTGCTACAATGTAAAGTAGTGAGTGTACAGCTTGTATAACAGTGTAAATTTGCTGTTCCCTCAAAACTCAACACACAGCCTTTAATGTCTAAACCCCTGGCAACAAAAGTGAATACACCCCTAAGTGAAAATGTCCAAATTGGGCCCAAAGTGTCAATAGTTTATTTATTTTATATAGGTATGTTAAATTTGGTGTTATCGCTCTCACTCTCTCATACTGGTCAGTGTAAGTTCAACATGGCACCTCATGGCAAAGAACTCTCTGAGGATCTGAAAATAAGAATTGTTGCCCTACATAAAGATGGCCTAGGCTATAAGAAGAATGCCAAGACCCTGAAACTGAGCTGCAGCACAGTGGCCAAGACCATACAGTGGTTTAACAAGACAGGTTCCACTCAGAACAGACCTCACCATGGTCGATCAAAGAAGTTGAGTGCACATGCTCAGCATCATATCCAGAGGTTGTCTTTGGGAAATAGACGTATGAGTGCTGCCAGCATTGCTGCAGATGTTGAAGGGGTGGGGGGGTCAGCGTGTCGGTGCTTAGACCATACGCCACACACTGCATCAAATTGGTCTGCATGGCTGTCATCCCAGAAGGACGCTTCTTCTAAAGATGATGCACAAGAAAGCCAGCAAACAGTTTTCTGAAGACAAGCAGACTAAGGACATGGATTACTGAAAGCATGTCCTGTGGTCTGATGAAACCAAGATAAACCTATTTGGTTCAGATGGTGTCAATTGTGTGTGGTGGCAACCAGGTGAGGAGTACAAAGACAAGTGTGTCTTGCCTACAGTCAAGCATGGTGGTGGAAGTGTCATGGTCTGGCGCTGCATACATATATGGTACAGTTCATTGAGGAACTATGAATGCCAAAATGTACTGTGAGATACTGAAGCAGAGCATGATCCCCTCCCTTTGGAGACTGGGCTGCAGATGATAATGTCCCTAAACACACCTCGAAGATGACCACTGCCTTGCTAAAGAAGCTGAGGGTAAAGCATGGCCAAGCATGTCTCCAGACCTAAACCCTAGTGAGCATCTGTGGGGCATCCTCAAACGTAAGGTGGAGGAGTGCAAGGTCTCTAACATCCACCAGCTCTGTGATGTTGTCATGGAGGAGTGGGAGAGGACTCCAGTGGCAACCTGTGAAGCTTTGGTGAACTCCATGTCCAAGAGGGTTAAGGCAGTGCTGGAAAATAATGGTGGCCACACAAAATATTGACACTTTGGGCCCAATTTGGACATTTTCACTTAGGGGTGTACTCACTTTAGTTGCCAGGGGTTTGAACATTAATGGCTGTGTGTTGAGTTATTTTGAGGGGACAGCAAATTTACACTGTTATACAAGCTGTACACTCACTACTTTACATTGTAGCAAAGTGTAATTTCTTCAGTGTTGTCACATGAAAAGATATAATAAAATATTTACAAAAATGTGAGGGGTGCACTTATTTTTGTGAGATACTGTATCTTGCACCCCCCCAATCAAAAAATGATTTAAAGCAATAAATCTCAATACTATACTCAGCACATGTATGCCACAGTCCTTTTACCCACAAAATATGCTTTAATCACTGTACAAACAGGGGATATATACAAACCTCATCAAACACATTTTAATAAAATCCATTCCATTACATATGCTTTTCTACGCACAGCCTACCCTAAAGAAGAGCTTCAGGAGTAATGTACTTAGAGTGCAGTGGTGGGGAGTAGGTTATATACAGTCTAGCATAAAGAGTGCAGTAGTCAGGCGCGTGAAATGTAAAACATGGTGGGGGGATTTTTTTCAAAACTGGAGCAGCTGTGCATGGCAACCAATCAGCTTGTTTAGTTAGGCTTTGAAAATTTAAGATGGAGGTTGATTGGTTACTATGCACAGCTGCTCCAGATCCTGAGTTTGCTAAAAAAAAAAAAGAAAAGTGTCTATAGTGCAGGGGTTAGGACTGCATAATGCACAGCCCACTTAACAGATTATAACCAAACCAGCCCAACTCCACTTTGGTCAGCAGCATGCAGCCTTTCTACTGAGAAAAAGATGTATTTATGCGAAGCAGAATATTATATTCTATATATTATATTTCTTAATCTTTTTCAGTCACAGCACCCTTTAGAAGTAAGTAAAATCTTGAGGCACTCCAGTCTAAAATTTAAAAAATGTAACTGTATCTTACAATGGGGAAACTAAGCCTGGGAAAAAGCACACAACCAGCGTGATGAAATTAAAAACATATCAGCATCCTCCCTACACATCAGAGACCTCCCTATATATGACAGCCCCCTATCACATAAGAGGCACTCCTATACATCAGATACCCCTTATACATGAGTCCCCCATTACGTCAGAGTCCCTCCATCACATCAGAGCCCCCCATGACATCAGTGTACTGCCATCACCACCAAGCTCCTATTACTTGAGAGTTTCCCCCATCACAGAGCCCCCCCCCCCAGTAACACAGTTCCCACTTTGCAGAGCCCTTCAATCACACAGTCCCACCTTTACATCAGAGCCCTATCTTTTGGTTCCAGCAGTGCATCAGGGTACAGGAGGTGGAGGATGCCTGAAGGAAACAGACTTCTATCTTCTCTTGAATGCTGGGGGGCCCTGCATACCACCTGCCCAGGATGAGAGTCATGCACTGCCATGGTGCAGGTGAGCCAGTCACCAACACCAAAGCAACGAATGATGCCACATGTCCTGACCGTCACTGTTTGTTATTGTGCTGGCAGCCAGCCTGCCTGCACCATGGCAGATCATGACACTGATACAGGGCAAACTGGGTTCTGTGCTTTTGGCACCCCAGGGGAACACTGCTTTAGTCTAATAATTATTTGTAAAACAAAGTCCAGCGCCTTAATGCAGAAACAAATAAATATATATTTACAGTAATAGAATGTCACATAAATCACAAAGTGCCACAGCATAAATAATGTGATTAAATAAAAATGACAAGAATCCACTAGAAGGATGTGAATAAATAAAGTGAATAAAAGTTCTTTTAAAGTCCAATATGGCACATTTGGTTCTTGTTGCTTGTTTATGGCTATGATTAAGCACCAATAAGAGGCGTGAAGCGTGTCGGCTGTTTCATCTGCTTGCTTGCTTGCTGTTATGGATTTTATCTATTATTATTTTTGTCGAAATAAAGCCATTTTTTGATTCAAGCACGGCCGTCCACCTGCTATTTTTTATCTTCTTCCCATACAGTATTTTATATCAGTATCAGACTGTCTAATTTTGTAATGTGCAGCCTTACATATTTATGCTCAATATCTTTAGCACAGTGTTTCTCAATTCCAGTCCTTAAGGCGCACCAACAGATCATGTTTTCAGGCATTCCATTATTTTGTACAGGCGAATTGATCAGTTTCACTGCCTTAGCAATTGCCACAGCTGTTTCATCTGAGGGAAATCCTGAAAACATGACCTGTTGGTGCGCCTTGACGACTGGAATTGAGAAATACTGCTTTAGCACTACCTTAGCAGTCAATACTGTATCCTGGTCATAATCATTTATGTGTTCTTTGTAGCCCCGATGAAGGAGAACCCCTGAAATGAGTTGGATAGAATCGGTACTTAATACATCCTTCTTTTGGGACCCTCCTTCTTGCATATACAGTCCCTACTAGAGCAGTATACATGTAATGGGGGTTGCAATCCCACCCACCCCCCTACTCTATAAAATAATTAAGTAAATACATTTTAAAAAATAAATATATTAATATAACTTTGCTGTGCAGCCGCTTAATAACACTGCTTAATAAATATCCACTGGTGGATAAAAGAGGCAGCAGCAGGAAAGTTAGATTTTTTTCTATGGAAATACTGATTAGTAGGGATGAGTAAACTTTACATTTTTATTTCCCTAACATATGTGTGAAAATCAGGAGACTTCAGATGCATTTGGCAGTTTGGCAAATTGCATTGCAGGTAATGAGAAAGGCTAAATTAGGCTTGGTGTTTGTTGGTATTTAAAGGTGAAATTGACTTTAAATAGATGAGGGCTACATAACCTGTTTTAACTATGCTAAATCTGTTCTTGTGCCAAAAAAATGGCCTCTTAATATATATTTTTTTATATAGAAAGAAAACATACACAGCATAAAAAAATTAATTAAAAAATGGAAATTTTTTTAAAATGATTTTGCCCATTAGGCAGTCCATTCAATTAGAAGTGCTGCCTTAAAACAATGCACATTAATATTTGGTATAACGCACATTAATGCATTTATGTTAGCACATGATAATGGAGTGAATGGACCCTCAATAAAATAAATGAAACTACCCTGAAATACACACTAAAAAATAAAGTTTTCAGGTAAGCATCACAATAAACAAAACTGAGCGTTTTCTGTTCTGAGCTCTCAAGCTTCTTACATATTTATCAATGTATGCAGATAATACCTATTTTATGAAATCTATTTTTTAAAAATCAGGCAAATTAGGTAGGAAACTTTTCTATGAACCAAACATGGATTTTCCAACAATGTAATCTGTTTTGAGTAATTTGTGGTATTGCATGTGGTTAATTCCTTTCAATATCGAGTCTATAAATCAGCCTCTCTCAACATTTTTAACACAACGGAACCCTTAAAATAACTTTCTGGTATCAGGATCTGGGCCCCCACTAATAATCACTATAGCTACAGCTCACGGTACCTTAGTATATGAGTCATATTTTGGCTAATGCTCTTTACATTTGAGGTCATTGGGAGGAATCCCCCATCATTATTGCCAGTGGTTATTTATTATTAATTATTTTAAGACTCTACAATGTAATGTATGCCATTCATAGTGGAAATATGATAAATGTTTCTGTACTCACCCATAATATGTGACCTTTTTTGAGATGACTGATTGTGGATACAGAAAGAATACTAGCAGGAAAATTGTCCAAGTTTGGGACTTCATCATTTATTCTCAGGCTGTATCTCGTAGAGTGTGGTGGATGATCTTGCTGAATCTATGAGTTATGTGCACATTTATTCTGGTATAAATTTGCAACCCGGTTGTAAGATGCAATAAAGATAATGTTATCTTCGCTATCTCCCCTTGCCAATTAGTTTTACAAGAGAACCATAAAAATCCTCATGACAGCTTTTTATATACAGTACCTATCCTTTTTACCTTTGTATAACATAGCATTCAACACTTTGCAAATATTATAAATTTAACATTTCCTTTGGAACAGATATCATTAGAACAATTTATTTGTAATGACTATTCCTATAAATTCTATGAAAATCCTTCCACCATAACTGTCTGTTAGGGCACTTTCAAATGAGCATTCCAGTCAGGTTTGGCTCTCAATTTTTCAGGGGGACCTGATCGGACACTCTATGAAGCCCTGTGGACAGGAGGATGTAAACAGACTTTACACCCACCTCCCTCCACATCTGTCCAGGTCTGAAAAAAAAAAAAAAAAGAAAAGGACTGCATCTTTTTCAATTTTTCCAGACCTAAATATGACGGATTGGAGGTAGCATTTGTTTGCATCTGGCCACCTATAGAGATGTCATGGGTCTGTCCATGTCTGCCAGACACAAACTGGCATGGATGGAAAAAACTGACATATTTTCGATTCGGCTCTAATTCAGCAGGGGACCTGCTCATGGATCCCCTGCCAATCAGAGTATACTCCACTTCATGTGATAGGACCCTTAAGCTTCATTTTCATTTATGGTGCCAAACTGTACTTTGCGGCTGATTTAAAACTGAGGTGAGTTTAAATGGCCAATCATGTGCACGGAAACAAAAAAAAATCTATTTTTGCTTGCACCTGATTGGCTATTGGGTCACAGCTGCACTTTATTCATTACGCTAATTCAATATTCACTTGCAAAGCAAACATACTTTTAGAAAAATAGGCATTTAATTAAATAATCTATACTTCTTTAGTAAATCAATCCCTTTATGTTGTTTTTTTTTATCTATCTGCAATGTAAACATTCACACAGAAATAATATGTACTCTTATCACAAAATTGACAAGTTAAGTGTTTTTCTAAAGAAAAATTATTTTTTGTAATATTCTTATTTTCATTATTTTGCATTTACAAAACTGCTTTTAGCTTTTAAAAAAAGGTATCTATTATTACTTTTTTTTTTTTTAGACACAATTTATTCACATTACGGTTTGGGCTTACAGCTGCAAGCACTTCAGAAGAAATATCAACTGTCAGTGACAGTGCATTTGTGTCTCGAGTTCAGTCCCTGCTGCAATATCCAGGAACTGTAATATTGGGACTACAGAGTTCTCACATTAATGAAATGACCTTTGCTCTTTAAATTGTCTTGTTATAAAAAAAATGCCATATTAAATATTTATAATATCATATAGGCTGCATTTTAAAATGGTGTTCACTGCATTACCCCTGGATTCTCTAGATCAGCTGTCAGGTTAGCGTTCTAAAGATTCAAGACTTTTTTTTTTTTTTTTAACATAGTTAGCTATGTGGCAATGTAACCAATAACTTTTTTATGTCTTAATAATTGTAGAAAACAATACCTAGAAAGTTTAAATGTAAGTCAACATTATGAATATAGTTGGGCTGATTTACTAAAGAGTTGAGAATCTTCCTAGAAAAAGTTGTATGGGTATTCACTTTAATTATCCAATCCTGTGCAGGTGAAATAAGTAAGCAGGGATTTGCTATCCTGATTGGATAATCTAAGTCAGCGGTGGCCGGTCCATAAGGGGCACAGGGGCCTCACCCCCTAATCTCCATGCGTCGTCCCCTTATCTCCATGCGGGGCACCGGACGCATATATTTCTACAAGCTTTTTTTTTTTTTTTGAAGCACATGATTAGAGCCTGAGGCTTTAATTGGCTTAAAAAATGTTGGGCTCAGAGCACTGCGCCCCAAGCGCCCCAAACAACATTCACTATTGGCTTCCTGCTTCTCCTCCAATCAGGACAGGAAGTGGGTCACAAGACTGGATTGGCTGGGAGGAGGAGCTGGGAAAGCCACCTGGATGGGGTAAGTGCGGACCTGGTGGGGGGTGGTTTGTTTGCCCCCCCCCCAAAAAAAATGGAGTACCAGCCACCACTGATCGAAGTGCATATTTACACAGGCTATTGTGTGAAGATTCTTAGCTCATTTAGTAAATCAGCCTTGACCATTTGAGCATGCGGCATTACTAGCACATGTCAACTAGTTGCCGCATAGCAATTAACAAACATTTATTTCTACAATTCCAGAAAACTTGAGTATCCAAAAACATAAACAATACACTCCAGCCCATAAAACACGTAAAAAACACATCTACTTGTAAATCATGATGGAATACTCACAGTAAACTTTAACCTGGCTCTGCAATACATATGCTGGTAAAAAATACATTTTCACAGATGTTTTGTTAAAGAATCAAGTCTTATTGCAAAGCAATATCAAAATTAATAAATAAATTAGTACTCACTTTCAGGCTTGGTAATGTGTAATATTAAACTTGTAGAGAGTGAAGGAAACAACGAGAAAATATGCGTGTATTGGCTAGTGCAGAAGTGAATGCAAACCCCAGGGAGGCTAAAGAAGGATTAGCCAGTCAAAGAGGTAGTTAAACCAACAAACTGTGACGCCGGGGGACAGATGCAGCATCGAAGCGATGCTGTATCCACCTAGGTAAGTATGATTCCTAAAAAAAAAAAATGCCGGACTTCTCTTTTAAATAATCTATACTTCTTTAGTAAATCAATCCCTTTATGTTTTTTTTTATCAATCTGCAATGTAAACATTCACACCGAAATAACCTGT
The DNA here is from genome assembly GCA_018402905.1 of Glandirana rugosa. Lineage (NCBI taxonomy): Eukaryota > Metazoa > Chordata > Amphibia > Anura > Ranidae > Glandirana > Glandirana rugosa. The sequence goes on from BLSH010481413.1 coordinate 892,586, forward strand.
ACTTTTATCGCAAAGTGGACAAGTTAAGTGTTTTGCTAAAGTAAAATGTATTTTTAATATTCTTATTTACATTATTTTGCATTTACAAAAATGTTTTTAACTTTTTAAAAAAAAGTTAATTACTATTACTCACAGGGCTGGATTAAAAGCATTATGGGCCTGGTGCTGAGAGTTTTGGTGGGCCTTAAGGGCCGTGCGTTGGCATGCACCCTGAGGTGGAAGGGTGCAGCCACGCAGGCCTAATACAATACTATGGAAGCAGAATACCAGGAGGTTCAGGGACGGTCAGGCCAGTCGGCCCATTGCTTTCTGTGTGCGCCCTGTTCTTTTTGGGTGGCTGGGCCCAGGGCTTTTCTTCTTAGAGAATAGGTGCAGGAACTCCTCGCCCCCCCCTTCCTACAAAGAACACGCCACGTCATAGGGTGGGTGTGGCCAAATTGCACAGTGGGAGCATCTAAAAGGAGCATTGTTAAATAAAACCAGGAGTGCAAAACACACAGAGCGCTGGGTTCAGGGCTGCATAATACACAAAACACTGGGTTCAGAGCTGCATAATACAAAGAGCCCTGTACTCAGGTCTGCATAATACACAGAGCGCTGGGCACAGGACCACATAATACACAGAGCGCTGGGCACAGGACTACATACTACACAGAGTGCTGGGCTCAGGACTGCATAATAAACAGAGTGCTGGGCACAGGACGGCATAACACACGGACAGGGCTGGATTAAAAGCATCATGGACCTGGTGCTGAGAATTTTGGTGGGCCTTAAGGGCCGTGCGTTGGCATTCACCCTGAGGTGGAAGGGTGCAGCCACGCAGGCCTAATACAATGCTATGGAAGCAGAATACCAGGAGGTTCAGGGACGGTCAGGCCAGTCGGCCCATTGCTTTCTTTGCGCTCCCTGTTTTTTTTGGGCGGCTGGGCCCAGGGCTTTTCTTCTTGGAGAATAGGTGCAGGAACTCCCTGCCCCGCCCTTCCTACAAAGGAGCACGCCATGCCACAGGGTGGATGTGGCCAAATTGCACAGTGGGAGCATCTAAAAGGAGCATTATTAAATAAAACCAGGAGTGCAAAACACACAGAGCATTGGGTTCATGGCTGCATAATACACAAAACACTGGGTTCAGAGCTGCATAATACGCAGAGCGCTGGACTCAGGACTGCATAATACACAGAGCACTGGGCACAGGACCCCATAATACACAGAGTGCTGGGCACAGGACTACATAGTACACAGAGCGCTGGGCTCAGGACTGCATAATACAGAGAGTGCTGGGACCAGGACTGCATAATACACTGAGCGCTGGGCCCAGGACTGCATAATACACAGAGCGCTGGGCACAGGTCTGCATAATACACAGAGTGCTGGGCACAGGACTGCATAATACACAGAGCGCTGGGCACAGGACTACATAATACACAGAGCGCTGGGCACAAGACTGCATAATACACAGAGTGCTCGGCACAGGCCTGCATAATACACAGAGCGCTGGGCACAGGACTATATAATACAGAGCACTGGGTTCAGGGGTTTTCTATGCATAGAAGTGCCCCCACATCCAAAGCTCACCTCTTAGCCCTTCTCTCACAGATCTCTGCAGCAACCTTTTAGCCCTTCCCCCACAACAGATACATTTTCTAACTTTCCATGCAGCTACATCAGCTTTGACCCCTACTCCCACACTGCCTCTCACACCTGTGCACAAACAACCCCCCATCTGCTCACCCCAGAAGCTGCTGTTTTCAGCCTCCCAAACAGTCCATTTGTGGCTCTGCCTCTCCTCCACTGTTAGCTGAGCACCAAGCTGTTTCTCAGCCATCAAGCCCTCTCTGAAGCCCATAACATATCCATGTATCTGCAGCTGTCCCTCTGTGTCCGCCCTGCGTGCTGTGCAGGGAGATCCCAAGGGAGTCACTGGGAGAAGTGTGCTGTCACTTGTAGCACAGAAGCTGGGCTTCTGTGTTTACAAGTGACAGTAAAGAGTAGTGACAGTGAATCTGGCCAGCCCGGGCCTATATTAAGGTAGTAGCCTGGTGCTGCAGCTCCAATAACCCCTATGTTAATCTGGCCCTGATTACTCACATTAGCAGGTGTTTTTTTTTTTTATTTAGATACAATTTATTCACATTACTAATACTGTTGGGTCCACCTTAATCATCAGGTACAGCAGGGAAGGTTTGGGCTTACAGCTGAAAGCACTTCAAAAGAAATATCAACTGTCAGTGACAGGGCATTTGTGTCTGGGATTAAGTCCCTGCTGCAATATACAGGAACAGTAATATTGGGACTACAGTGTTCTCGCAGTAATGAAATGACCTTTGCTCTTTATATTGCCATATTAAATATTTATAATGTCACACAGGCAGCATTTTAAAATGGTGTTTACTGCATTACCCCTGGATTCACTAGATCAGCTGTGGAGTTAGGGTTTTAAAGCTGCAAGGCTTTTTTTTTTTTTTTTGATGGACATGTGTTTTATTTTTTAACATAGTTTAAATCAGAAAAAAGGTTTATTTAACAGAAAACAATATCCAGTGTACAAACATTTCATATTCCATCAGGTGTGTTAACAATTCACAGCCATTAAAAGGTCAACAAACTGTAGCCAGTTTCTCTCATACAGCTAATTTGTCCCAACCTCCATGCCTTCCAGCAGGTCAACCAACATTACATATAATATAAAGAATACAATTATAACCTGTGGGGCATTGAAAAATTCTTGACATGACTAGTTCTCTAGGGCTTTTTCCTGGTGTGTCCAGCCAAGGGGCCCAGAGCCTCTCAAACGTACCCCCAGTTCCTCTATGCTGATATATATATATCTCTCCATTATAAGGGTGTTTCCCATATGTGCTATAAATAAGTCCACTGTAGGTGGGCAGGTTGATTTCCATCCCATCAGGATGACCTTCCTGGCCTGGAACAAGGCCCGGGAGAAGGCAACCCTAATCATCTCCTCTGGAATCACCCCCTACAAGATACCCAGCATACATCAAATCGGGTCCAAAGGCACAGTTGTCTGGAACACCCTATTGAGTGCAGAGAGAACCCCCTGCCAGTAACGGTGGAGTTTCAGGCACAGCTAGAAGAGATGGATGAGATCTCCCGGATCTCGTCTACACCTACCACTCAAGGGGTCTGTCAGTTTACCCAACTTGAAAAGTTTCACTGGGGTATAATGTACCCATAATACAAAATTTATAGCTGAGACACTTTCTGGGACACATTTAGGAAGCAGGTAGGAATAGACTGGACAGCTTCTTCCCATTGTTTTTCTGTCAGGGGTCCTACATCTTTTTTCCACAGAGATGCTACTGTAGTGGGGTATGCCTTCAAATACTCCTGTAATAGCATATGATAGCATTGAGAAATGTTTCCCTTCGTTTCAGTACTGGATCGAAGAAGGTGAAAAATAGGTGTGGGTGAGCACACCCACTCCCCTGCATCACCCTGTGCTCGAACTGCATGCCTTAATTGGATGTAAGCGTACAGCATGGTGTCCGTAATGAGAACCTACTTTGTCAGCGAATGACAATAGTTTCCCATTATGGAAGATGTGGAACAAATGTGTCACGCCAAATGTGTGCCATCTAGGCCCTTACTCTAGTTTAGCTAGCTCTACATAGTTTTTGTTGTCCCAGATTGGGCTATATTCTATAATACCCATGACCTTCTGCATTTGTTTGCCCCTTCTTCCAAATTTTTTGAACAAGTGCCAACATGGGCAGCTGTTTGTTTGATTTCTGGAACAACTGCATCTCCAGACCCTCCGGAATGGTGGCTGCGCCGATAAGTAGAAGGCGGGCCTGTGAACTGGCTGGGGCAGGGGACAGAGCCAACCAGATGTTGCAGTTGAGTTGCTATGTAGTATAACCAAAGGTTAGGTAAAGCCAACCCTCTGTTAGCCTTGGAATATTGCAACTGCTCCAGCTTTACCCTAGGAGGGCCGGTATTCCATAACAGCAGCCGGAAAAGAGAGTTCACCACTCTGAACGCTTTGAAAGGGATTACAATGGGAGAGTTGTGAGGAAAGTATAAAAGCTGGGGCATTAGGATCATCTTAATTAGCTTGAGCCATATATTCATTTTATCCTGATACCGGGATAACAAGGGATAAACGTTAAGCTGGTAGTAATCAATAATACGGGGAGAGATCTGAACACCCAAATATTTAAAGTTGGCAGGCTGCGGGTAGAGGTACTCCAGGTCCCTCGTTCAGCATCGTCAATGGCGACTTACTCCAGTTTATAGTGAGGCCAGAGTAGAGTCAAAATTCCGTAATCACCGACATTACTTCAACCAAGAATGAGGAGGTGTCCCCCAGGAAAAGCATCATGTCATCTGCATACAACATTATCTTTTCATGTAAGTCACCATACTGGAAACCAGTGATCTGTGGGTTGCTACGAAACAAAGATGCAAAAGGCACTATTGCTATCGCAAAGAGCAGGGAAGACAAGGGATAACCCTATCTTTTTCCCCTGCCCAAGGCAAATGCATGTGACATCCTATCCAATATCCTAATGGCTGCCTGCGGTGATCCAGACAACAATTTGAATATATGTAAAAATAGTACAGCACTCGCTCTTCCCTGGTTTACCGACCAATCAGTCAATAACCTTGGTCTGATTAATTAAAATGACCATATACATAAAGTGCTTACAAGTGCATACAAAGTGCTTAGTAAAAATTGTGCTGTGAAAAGTGCTAACACGGTGCTAAATCCAAAAAAGGGGAACCTGACCTGTCCCTCTCTTGCTTCCAGGCACTTCTCCAGACCTTCTCTCCTGAGTATAAATAGTGCAGATATTCTGAGAAAGGAAACTCCACATGGCATAAAATCCTTGGGATGTTTTATTGTGCGTATTCTGCATTAAAAAAAAAATATAAACATAAAAGCATTAGTTGCTTTATATAATATAAAAATGGCCCCGTAGTCTCTAGGGACAGTGGACGTCTGTGAATTCCTTGGCGTGTGTTCCACCCCCCGGTCCGGATGTGGCATTTGGGAATTACAGCTTGACATGTTTCGTCACTTCCTTGTGACATTTTCAAAGGCTTTTGGAAGCGTTGCAAGGAAGTGACGAAACGCCTCAAGCTGCTGTAACTCCCGAACGTCACATCCGGCCCGAGAGGTGGAATGCACACCAAGGAATACACAGGCGTCCACTGTCCCATCATAAGGATGGTAAGGATATGTTTGAAAGGTGTCTGTCTAGGGCATCGTCAGTATTGCTGTCTCGGGCGCTATATAAAGCTGTATAAAAGGAGCTAATTCCTGAACAATTTGTTCTGGGTTATTAACTATACGTCCTCTGGAGGAGAGAATAGCCTAAATTGCGGGAGATTGGCTTTGGTATCTAGCAATTTTGGCTCGTAGGCGGCCCATTTTCTCCCCTTCCTCATAAAAGGCCAATTTTATGAAGAAACATTTACGCTTTGCAGTGGAGGATCTCAGGCGGTCCAGGGAGGCCTGTGCCGACATACATGCCTCCCTTGCAGCAACAGATGAGTCAGTAATATAGGATAGTTCAAGTTGCCATACCTGGGCCTCCATCTGCTCCAATAGGGTGGAAGAGTTTAGTTTAACTTTATTGATTTCTGCTATAAAAACACCTCTATGATAAGCCTTAAAGGTCTCCCACTTGTGTATGGTGTCCATATATTGCGCATGCGTTTGGAAAAACCCGGTGATTTGAGTAACCAGGAGAGGTAAATAGCTGGAGCCAAAAGGCATTTCGTTTTCAAGGAGATTTAGGTAAAGAAGTAGGGAGTTGGGCAATTAACCAAAGGGTCAGGGGGAGTGGTCAGACACCCCTCTTGGAAAATATTATACCTTTGAGATATAGCCAAGCATGTGTGAGGTGCCCACACATAAATCTATTCGTGAAAGGGATCCATGGGTCTTAGAAAAACAAGAGAAATGTCTCACATACGTATTATGGAGACGCCAAATATCTGACCATCCTACCTCAGTCAACAGGCGACTGAGGGCTGTGCCCCTGCCACCTGCAGGGTGGAATAGCAGGGGAAGCCTTTTCAATTGGGCATCTGGGTAGCAGTTAAAATCACCCATGATTAAAACCAGTAAATCTAGTTTGGTGGCCAGGTATGACAACAACTGCAGCACATTCTTTGAGAAAGGGGGAGGAATATATACATATGCCAGTATCATAGTCAGGGTAAACAATTTGCACTGAAGAAAAACAAATCGTCTTAAGGACTCCGCAAGGGAATCCAGTTCTTGATACACCAAAGCTTTATGTATCAGACCACTGTGAGTCGAGTGATATGCCCTGATATCCCATAAGTGTTGTAAGCAATTCACTGTTTCCTTTGTAAGGGGAGTCTCCTGGAGGCCCACAATGGCTGGGTGAAACTTACACAGGCAAGATGATATCATAGTCTGTTTCAAAGGGTCATTGACTCCTCGAACATTCCAGGAAACTAGAGGTGTATTAGACATGGCAAGCAGTTTAGTGGTATATAGCAGGGTAATTCACAGCATATAGTCAGGTCACCAGTTGGTTCCCTATTGAGAGCATTTCGATTAGCAAGAGAGTATATAGATATTGTGGCATATTCACCTTGTCCTGTGGTGTAGTAGTACACTGGAATAAAATACAGTATCTCACAAAAGTGATTACACCCCTCACATTTTTGTAAATATTTTATTATATCTTTTCAAGTGACAACACTGAAGAAATTACACTTTGCTACAATGTAAAGTAGCGAGTGTACAGCTTGCATAACAGTGCAAATTTGCTGTCTCCTCGAAATAACTCAACACAAAGCCTTTAATGTCTAAACCACTGGCAACAAAAGGGAGTACACCCCTAAGTGAAAATGTCCAAATTGGGCCCAATTAGCCATTTTCCCTCCCCATTGTCATGTGAATTTGTTAGTGTTAGAAGGTCTCAGGTGTGAATGGGGAGCAGGTGTGTTAAATTTGGTGTTATTGCTCTCACTCTCTCATACTGAGGGTAAAGGTGATGGACTGGCCAAGCATGTCTCCAGACCTAAACCCTATTGAGCATCCTCAAAAGGAAGGTGAAGGAGCGCAAGGCCTCTAACATCCACCAGTTCCGGGATGTCATCATGGAGGAGTGGAAGAGGAATCCAGTGGCAACTTGTGAAGCTCTGGTGAACTCTATGCCCAAGAGGGTTAAGGCAGTGCTGGAAAATAATGGTGGCCACACAATATAGTGACACTTTGGGCCATATTTGGACATTTTCACTTAGGTGTGTACTCACTTTTGTTGCCGGGGGTTTAGACATTAATGGCTGTGTGTTGAGTTATTTTGAGGGGACAGCAAATTTACACTGTTATACAAGCTGTACACTCACTACTTTACCTTGTAGCAAAGTGTAATTTCTTCAGTGTTGTCACATGAAAAGATATAATAAAATATTTACAAAAATGTGAGGCGTGTACTAACTTTTGTGAGATACTGTATATAGATCTACCATAAACAATATTAGGTAAATAGCGGCGCTTGGTTCTTAAAGTGGTTGTCAACCTGTGACAATCACTTTAACCTACAGGTAAGCCTATAATAAGGCTTACCTGTAGGTTCCATGCATAGCTCCTAAACCTGCATGGTTTAAGAGAGATACAGTGTACTGTCATTGCCGACGTCATTCGGCACATGCGCAATGAAGAAACGGCCCGTTGCGCCGTTTGTTCACTTTGTTCGTGTCGGTACTGGCGGCCAGTCACAGAGCCGGAGTCGTTGCCCCGGAAGGAAGAGGGGCTGAAGATGGACGCTGCCTACACAGGGGACACCACAGGCTTTGTTTGCAGGTAATGCAATGCATAGGAGCCCATTATGCTTTTACTTTGCAGGGGAATATAGAGAAAGTAAACCCCATCAGGGTTTACTTTCTCTTTAACAGCTTTTACTAAGCAAACATATTGTTAAACCACCCAGTGATTAGGTAGTGCAAAAGACAGTCACAGGAAACAAGTCCATATAGGTTGAACTGAGTAGTAATAAAACGTCTTTAGTACTCCTGTAGATTTAGCATTCAGAAAGGCTTGTCACCACACCACGTGAATTGCAGGCTGTGTCACTGTTTCCCTACATAGATGTACACTCACCAGCTCCTCATTCCTTGGACTCTCATGCTCTGCAAAAACAGCTTGTGTCTCATAACAAGTGGACATCCAATATAATGATCCACAGGGTTCGGCATACACCATCAAATCGTAACGGGGAAAAGAGGAGACACCATACAGTGTGATACCATCAAGCACTCAACGAGTTTATTCCAAATTGCACCCGCCCAATAGTAATGCACTTACAGACAAATACTGTTAAAAATGGAAAAATACGGTGAAGCAGTCACCAGTCATATCCTAGTCACGGCAGACAAAAGGATGGGCACGTATCTCACACGACCTGCAGGTTACACAGCTCGGAGCCTCACTTCCGGTTTTGCGTCACTTATCATAGGTTGCTGTACAGCCGCATCAGACGCGTTTCGTCTAACTGACTTCAACTTGTGATAGGCTTTACAGCACAGCAGCCGCATTTAAATACCCCACCTTATGCAAATGAGATGAGTACTACACATCTTTACAGCAGTGTCCCCGCTCTGATATGCCTAGTATCCGCCACATCAATTGGTAACAGCCACTATACATTGAACTGCGGGCTACTAATACACAATAAAATGAATCCAACTTTATAAAACATCTTTCATAATTAAAAAGAGAGAGCAGGTAAGGCATTATTTCATACATTATCAAATAGTCCACCCCTAACAGCGTCAATTTAACCACTTCAGATCCGCGCTATAGCCGATTGACGGCTACAGTGCGGATCTACTTTGCCGGGGCACTGTAAATTGACATCCGCCCCTTTGCACGCCCCCCACGCGCCCTCATAGTCTCTGGCAGCATGCCCGTCGCACGCTGCGTGAGCGTGCCCCTGGCTGGAGCGGACTCGATTTCCACCAGCGACCCGCGATCACCTAATAGGGAGGTAGAACGGGGAACCACTGTAAGGGGACATAACAGAGATCTACTGATCCCTGTAATTGGAATCAGTTATATCTGTTATGTTATTGCCAGCCCAGCCCCCATACAGTTAGAACACAGTGAGGGAACACAGTTAACCCCTTGATTGCCCCCCCCAGGTTAACCCCTTCCCTGCCAGTGACATTTATATAGTAATCAATGGCTATTTTTAGCTCTGATCACTGTATAAATGTCATTGGTCCTAAAAAAGTGTCAAAAGTGTCCGACATGTCCGTCGCAATGTCACAGTCCCACTAAGAATCGCAGATCGCCACCACTACTAGTAAAAAAAAAAAAATAATAAAAATGCCATAAATCCAATCCAATAGTTTATAGACACGATAACTTTTGCGCAACCCAATCAATATACGCTGATTGGGATTTTTTTTACCAAAAATATGAGGAAGAATACATATTGGCATAGACTGAGGAATACATTTTTTTTTTTTTGGATATTTATTATAGCAAAAACATTGTTTTTTTTTCAAAATTGTCATTCTTTTTTTGTCTATAGCGCAAAAAATAAAAACTGCAGAGATTATCAAATACCACCAAAGAAAAGCTCTATTTGTGGGAAAAAAATTATAAAAATGTTGTTTGGGTACAACATCGCAGGATCGCGCAATTGTAATTCAAAATGTGACAGTGCTGAAAGCTGAAAATTGGTCTGGGCAGGAGGAGGTATAACCAGTTAGCGACCGGGCTTGACAGCGGCAACTTGGCTCGTTATCGCAAAATGCCGTCACCTGACAGCGGCCGCGAGAACAGGTATTGTGAGCGCACGTGCGCCACTGGAGGTGCACTCGCACGCTCACTGGGTTCCGGGGGGGGGGGCCAGGAAGCGGGTACGGCGGGCTCGATCTCCTCTGGCTACCTGCAATTGTCCCCCAGGAGCATCAGAACAGGGATCTGTGTATGTAAACATGGATCTTCATTCTGACAGAGGAGGAAGGGATGTGATCACAGGCTTCCTGTATATGGGAGCTGCGATCACTCCCCTCCCCCAGCCAGCCCAGCCCCCATACAGTTAGAACACACACAGGGAACACAGTTAACTCCTTAGAGTGCCCCCAGCAGGATAACCCCTTCCCTGCCAGTGACATTTATACAGTAATCAATGCATTTTCATAGCACTGATCACTGTATAAATGCTAATGGTCCCAAAAAAGTGTCAAAATGGTCCGACATGTACGATGCCATATCGCAGTAAAAAAAATCACAGATCGCTGCCATAACTAGTAAAATATGAAAAAAACCCCATAAATTAATTCTCATCATTCGTAAATGCGGCAACTTTTGCGCAAACCAATCAATAAACTCCAATTGCGATTTTTTTTACCAAAAATACGAGAAAGAATATAAATCGGCCAAAAAATGTTTTTAGTATTTTTTTTGATATGTATTATAGAAAAAAGTAAGAAATACTGTTTTTTGCAAAATTGTTGCTCTACTTTTGTTCATAGCGGTGATCAGAAATGATGCAGAGGTGATCAAATACCACCAAAAGAAAGCTCTATTTGTGGGAAAAAAGGGCGCACATTTTGTTTGGGTACAACGTCGCACGACCGCGCAATTGTCAGTTAAAACGACACAGTGCCGAATCGCAAAAAGTGCTCTGGTCCTAAACAGGGAAATCCTTCCAGGGCTGAAGTGACCAGTAAGCAAGTGGTTAAAACTAGATATGAGTGGACATTATACATCCATTTACCCTATATCCTACTTTGTTATAGCCGGACAAAACCATCTAAACATCATTATACCAAGTAAAGTTATATAAAAATAGATAATATAAAAATATGCAAATAAATAATATCAGAATCCTAATATTACCATCATTTGATGCATGGACGTCTATATCCTAGGATACCTCAGAGACCCCCATAAGTCTACATCCCTAATGCTAAATCTAACAATCTTCCTACTCATTCAATGATTTTATTTCCTTTATTAAAAAATCATTAATAAAACAATTTAAGTCTAGTTCGATATTTAACCCCGCAAGACTAAGACTTTTCATAAGATAAATCTATTTTGTCTCCCACTGCGATAGATCTCATACACGATTAGAGCCCCTCCATGGAGAATACACACAATCTATGCCACAGAATTGAAGTAACGTATGATCCTTATCATGTTTTTCCCTAAAATGTAAAGACACACTGTGTTTTTTAAAACTTTTCTTAATATGAGCTATATGCTCAGATATGCGGACTTTAAGTAATCTCTTGCGTCCAATGTAAGCCAGACCACATGGGCACCATAATAGGTATACCACAAAGGAAGTAATACATGTTACATTACATGTTGACAATTCGGTCCCCAAAATTCAGAGCTTTCCTATACATAAATTTTGGATTATCTGGTAACAATGGGCCCAAATCCCTATCCATACACAGGATGTGCCAGTGCCTCTTAAATATTTCCTCCACCTCTTTAACCACTTCAGCCCCGGAAGGATTTCACACTTTAGGATCAGAGCACTTTTTGCGATTTGGCGCTGCGTCGCTTTAACTGACAATTGCGCGGTCGTGCGACGTTGTACCCACACGAAATTTGCGTCCTTTTTTCCCCACAAATAGAGCTTTCTTTTGGTGGTATTTGATCACTGCTGTGTCATTTCTGATCGCCGCTATAAACAAAAGAAGAGCGACAATTTCGTGAAAAAACCCAAATTTCTTACTTTTTGCTAAAATACAAATCCAAAAAAAAATATAAAAAAACATTTTTTTCATCGGTTTTGGTCGATTTATATTCTTCCTCATATTTGTGATAAAAAAAATCGCAATTGGCGTTTATTGATTGGTTTGCGCAAAAGTGGCCGCGTTTACGGATGATGAGAATTCACTTCTGGGGTTTTTATTTTTTACTAGTAATGGCGGCGATCTGCGATTTTTAGCGGTACTGCGATATTGCAGCGGACATGTCGGACCATTTTGACACTTTTTTGGGACTATTGGCATTTATACATTTATAAAAATACACTGATTACTGTGTAAATGCCATTGGCAGTGAAGGGGTTAACCTGGGGGGGCGCGCTAAGGGTTAACTGTGTTCCCTGGACGTGTTCTAACTGTGTGTGGGCTGCCCTAGCAGGGGAAGGGGAGTGATCACAGCTTCCATATACAGCCCTTCCCCCTCTCACAGAACGGAGATCCGTGTTTACTTACACGGACCTCCGTTCTTTCACTGCAGGGGGGGGCATCGCGGGTAGCCGGCGGAGATCGAGTCCGCCGCACCCGCTCCCTAGCCCCCCTGAACACAGTGAGCGCGCGGGCGCGCCTCCGGTGGCGCGCACGCTCACAGTGCATGATATCGCAGCCACCTTGTCGCCGTCAACCTGCGGTTGGCGGTCGGCAAGTGGTTAAATTGGCAATTGAAATCAGACACAAATCCCCATTGGTGTAGGTTTGTCTGTCCTTGATTGTCCCTATTTCTCAGACAATGTTCTCTCTGGATGTCACCCACTTCTCCAATAATTTTATCCAGAGATAGAACCTCACTATCATACCCCTTTTGCACAAATTTCGTCTTTAAGATGTTTGCCTGTGATACATAATCATCATATTTACTATAGTTACGTTGTCTCACCCACATTAGTTGTCCTTTGGGTATATTTCTAATCCATGAAGGGTGATGCCCACTTTTTACTGATAAATAACTTTTTCTATCTGTGGGTTTAAAATATACTTTTGTTTCCAAACGTGACCCTAGTCTCTCTATATTAACATCCAGGAAGGTGGGGGGGCGTGGTCTGGACATGGCCGGATAGAGACGTGTCTCTCCTGAGCTCCTGGCCGTCTCTCCGGCATCCCCGACAATCTAACACGGCAATCCACGAGACATGTCATCGGCTAAAAAGAAAAAGACGGAGTACACACAAAGGGGCATGGGCCAGCCTAGACCGAGCGGAGAACTAAAGAAATTCTTCACAAAAGCTAGAGACACGCGGGAGGCCTCCTCTAGCAACTCCAAGATGGCGCCAACGCGCGAAAACCATCAAGAGAAGTCGTCTGCTCCGACGTCCCCGGTGGCCTCCACTAGCTCAGACGCCTTCGCGGATTTCCCCCCAGAACTCCGATCGGTAGACAGAGACTCGCCGACCCCTATGACTGGTCTAAAGGCGGATGAAGAACTGAGGGCTCTGCTGAGAGCGCTGCCAACAAAAGCTGACATTGAGGGGCTCATCGGCAGAGTAGAAGCAGCACATCGCAGAGAGCTACAGATAGTCAAATCTGACATCACTAACCTATCTGACGGGCTTTCCACGGGGAAACCTCGCTGGCAAACATGGAATGCCGACTGACGGATCTGGAGGCCACCCAAAAGCAACAAACATCCCACGCCATGCAACTACAGCTCCGACTGGAGGAGGCTGAGGACCGCAGCCGTCAAAATAATCTTCGGCTGTGGGGCATCCCAGAGGCGACGGGTTCGGAGGATCTGACTGCTACGGCCACTGAAATCTTTCGCCGGCTGCATGAGGACCCCCTTCCTCCGAGTCTGGAATTTGACCGAATCCACAGAGCGCTGGCGCCGTGACCCACTGATCCGGCTAGGCCGAGGGATGTCATATGCAGGGTCCACCGATACGCCCACAAGGAAATCATTCTCCGTAGAGCTTGGGAGGCAGGGGACCAGGACTTCGACGGCGCCACGATCAAGATCCTTCCGGACCTCTCTAAAGCGACCCTGCAACGTAGAGCACTTCTCCGTCCGGTGCTGGAGCTGGCAAGGGAGTTGAACATTACATACCGATGGAGATATCCACTGGCGGTGAACTTCCGAAACGGCCGAGACTCCTTCACACTCTACACCCCAGACCTCTTCGCCTTTATGAATACAGCACCGATCACTGTCCCAAACTGGCTGGCCTTCGTCCCGCACCTGACGGGCAGACAGGGACCGGCGCCTGGAAGCGATGCACCACCCAGACCTCAGAGATCTCGCAGGCGCACCAGGAGACCTTCGCTTGAACAACTCAGGGAGGACTGACGCGATACGCAGGTATGAGACTACTTCCCCACTTTGTCCTTTGGCCCTACAGACACAGGAATACCCGCTTTTAGGTTACCTCATGACACGAAAAATTGAGTATAACATCTGACCCCCCACGTTGCAAGTTTAGTCGGTAACACACGGAGGGGGATCCCCCGGTGACCACAGAACATTAGGTTACTCGCTGAGACTCTGCACCAGTACTTCGGTGGCTTGGGCCATTAATAGCCTCATTCGTAAACTGACATTCTCTAAGGACAAATGTGCCCACACTTTTTCTCATGGAACCATCAGGGATTACGATTTAGAGACATATCTAACACCTGGTTGCCTCATATGCAGGGGTGTGGAGATTCCAGAGCACCAGGGGTAGGATTTAGTAGAGTAAATGGAACAATGTGATTATTGGACACCCACCTACTGGGAAGGTTATGGATGGGCCTCCCAAACCACCGTGGCACATAAGCTCCACCACTACCAGGAGCCCCCCGCCACGAAACAGAGACTTTTAGGACTCCTTAACCCTTTCTTGTGGCAGGATGGGTTTCATAAGTAAAGGGTTGTTAACTGACAGGACGGAAATGGGATGAAAGCGCAGGGGGACTCAAATGCCTGCTACACATATCTAGGGCTTAACCCTTTCCCCCCCAGGGAATGCAACTACAGGGCCAGTATTATATATTTAAACATGGTAATGGTGTATACCGAAGAATTAAGGTCCGAGCTAGGAACAGAATGACTTTGGCAGACTCGATCACAATAAGGGGACTAGATCTACTTTCTAGCAGGGATGAACAGCTTACTTACCCTTTGGGCTTAATACACCGCTTCCCAGGATAATAGAGTTGCCTCGTCCAGGGTGGACTGGTGGTTTCCCATACCAACCAATTATCTCAATACAAGTTCTATCAGAGGTTGAACACTTCATCGTGATTGGTTGGTGTGGACTAGGGTTGAATTAGTTTTTCTTGACCGGGTCTTAATAACCAGGTAGCAACTGTACATAATTAGAAAAATGTTCTATAATATACCTTTTTGTGATCATGCCACATAATGAAACAACTGTCTTAGCTTTGATCTTGTGGGCATGCCTGGCTGCACGGGCAAAGGCTATGGTAAGGTACCGCTAACACATCAGGTTCCTAGCATGATGAGCGGTAGGCTGTTCTATCAAAGGGGGATGGGCCCTTTACCCGGGGGTGAAGAGGGTCTCCTTAGTTGGATTGGAGACACGCCCCCCCGAAAAGGGGTTGTAGTACGGATGGGTGAAGGACCCAAGCTGGGTATAAAAGTGTGTTATTTCGTTAACATTTAAGGTTTTATTATACATGTTGGATATAATGCTCATGTCGGGGATGCGGGGAGGGCTAGGCTCGTCGCTGTAAGTGCCTACTCCACCCACCAACCCACTTAGACTGGCGTCGTATAGGCCACCTTCCGGCAAATACGTACGCTAAAGCAAGTTTTTTTTTTCTTGCCTTTAGAAGAGGCATATTGTCCGAATCTGGTTTGCCCAGCTCTCCGGACAATATCTCCTCATTCCGGTAGATTTCTACCTCCTCCTCTCCTCCTCTTCTATCTGTTGCTTACTTCGTTCTCTTCACTTCCCTACTGTCTTCCATCTTACATCCCCCCCTTCCATCTCCTCCCCCCTTCCCAGGTAGCGCGGGGCGGTAATGGACGGCATCAAAGTGATGTCCCTAAACGCGAGGGGCCTGAACACCCCCGAGAAACGACGCATTCTCCTGACAGACCTTAGACGGACTAAAATAGATGTGGCGTTCATTCAGGAAACCCATTTCAAGCACGATAAACTTCCCATTCTCACTAATCGGTATTATCCACAGGTATACCACGCTACCAACCCTGAGGCTAAATCCAAAGGGGTCTCCATTCTGATCTCAAGTAAACTCCCATGGTCCTGCGAAAATATATGTAGGGACCCACAGGGACGCTTTCTTTTCCTACGAGGGAAAATAGGGGAAGACAAGGTACTATGTACACACCAAATTCACTACAAGATACATTCCTCACATCTTCACTACGTGTACTTATGAACTTCCAAGAGGGTCAACTACTTTTGGGAGGTGATTTCAATATCCCCCTGATCCCCTCAGTGGACACGTCCACCGGCAAATCATCAGTGGCCCCAAGGATTAAGAAAAACGTTGCAAGATCTCTTCATAGATCACAATTAGTAGACGTGTGGAGACTACAACATGCGGGCGAAAGAGATTATACATTCTATTCCCCCCCCACAAAATGTATTCCAGAATAGATTATTTTATGATCCCTCACGGCCAATTCCATGCGGTTCAAGATACAACCATAGATCAGATCACGTGGTCTGACCACGCAGCGATTATCATGACATACGCCCTCACGGACGCCTCCTATTCTAGAGCCCGCTTTTGGCGGCTCAATGATAGCCTTCTCCAGACACCCGAAGTGCTGCAGGAGGTACAGACGGAATTGAGCCACTATTTTCGTACCAATGATTAGGAAGGTTGCGACCCCAGACTCTTATGGGAAGCCCACAAGGCGGTTATTAGAGGGTTCTCATCAAGCATGGGTCCCGTATTAAGAAAGAACGGAACAAACAATTAGCTTCTTGGCTAGGTAAACTACACCAATTGGAAGCAAAACACAAACACGCTTCGACCCCTACACAGAGATCATGCTGCTTCGCAAACAAATTTCAGATCTAATGCACTATAAGGCCAAAGCGGCCTTACAGTCCTGCCAAAGGATAGGATATGAATGGGGTGACAAATGCAGAAAAATTCTGGCTAACCTTGTTCGTGAACGCAAATCTTCCTCCTATATCCCCTGCATCATTGACTCAACTGGATCTAAGAATATACTACCGAAAAAGATTTCACAAACATTCAGAGACTTCTACTCCAAACTATATAACCTACCGAACTGTGACCCTTCCCAGACAGACATTGACGACTATATTACAAATTCCCTTCTCCCCTCATTGCCTGAAGACGCCCGGTTAGAATTAGAACGACCTCTCACTCTGGAAGAGTTGCAGGGAGCCGTAGCAGCTACCAAAAAAGGGAAAGCCCCAGGACCCGACGGTTTCACTTTATCATACTATCAGACCCTCCTACCTATTCTGGGCCCCTACATGCTTAAAATGTTCAATACAATAAGAGAAGATAACCCCCTCCGCCAGGAATCGTTGAAGGCCCATATCACGGTGATCCCCAAAGAAGGCAAGGACCCCACATGATGCGGTAGTTACATACCTATCTCACTCTTAAACATAGACCTCAAACTCTTTACGAAAATAGTGGCACTCAGATTGGTACAACATCTACAATCCTTGATACACTTAGACCAGGTGGGCTTTATTCCAACGAGAGAGGCAAGAGACAATACGACCAAAGTTCTTAACCTGGTACATATAGCCTCAAAGACCGAAACGCCCTGCGTCTTCCTTAGCACGGACGCTGAGAAGGCGTTTGATAGGGTGAATTGGAGGTTCATGCTCTCGGTACTCCGCCACATCGGCTCGGGGGAGACGATGTTGGGATGGATAGCGGGCATCTACTCAAGCCCTACGGCTCAGGTCAAAGCTAACGGAATATTATCAGAACCGTTCCCCATAGTAAACGGAACGCGTCAGGGATGCCCGCTGTCCCCCCTTCTCTTTGCCCTCTCGTTGGAACCATTTCTGTGTAGAATTAGGCGTAACCCCGACATCCAGGGCCTTAACATAGGGGACAGTCACTGTAAGATCTCGGCTTATGCAGATGACCTTTTGTTTACACTGACAAACCCCATCACGTCCCTCCCGAATCTCATGCGAGAATTTACTACATACGGACAAATTGGCGAATCTAAAAATGAACTTTGACAAATCGGAGGCGATGGGGGTCGCCTTACCGACTAACCTATTGCACACCCTGCAACACAACTTCCGTTTCAAATGGTCCACCACAGAAATACCTGGGTACTTTTATCCCGGCAGTCCCATCCTGAAAGTTTGAGTTAAACTTCCCTCCTTTAGCTACCAAGACCCGCATACTGCTTGAACAATGGCAGAAGGGACTCCATTCATGGTTCGGGAGATGCAATCTCCTGAAAATGGTAATATTACCAAAGTTCTTATTCCTTTTCCAAGCCCTCCCAATTAAGCTACCGCCAACTTACCTTAGACAGATGCAATCATTGTTCCTTAGATTCATCTGGGCCTCCAAGAAACCGCGTATTTCTCAATCCCATATGACCCTACCAAAGAAGCACGGGGGACTCGCAGTACCGAACCTCAAACATTACTACTTGGCAGCACACATAGGCCGACTGATCGACTGGAGACGACACAGTGACCGAAAATTATGGGTGCAATCAGAACAAAAACAAACACATATACCACTACAGAACGCCCTCTGGTATTTTGAGGCACTACCTACGGACTTACAGACAAATCCCACTATAGGCACCACCTTACGTCTTGGCTCTAAGGAACTGGGGCGGGCTTCTTTTACGACCTCTGATTCCCCTCTATATCCTATCCTGGGAAATCCACACTTTCCAATGGGGTTGGAGTCCCGGGATTATAGTCACCTTAGGGCAGTGCTTCTCAATTATTTTCTGTCATGCCCCCCCCAGGAAGAAGAAAAGATTTTGCGCCCCCGCGCGACTGTAAATAGTATCATTTGTCTATAAAATTGGGGTGAGTGTAAGAGAGAGGGGGTGAGTGTAAGAGAGAGGGGTGAGTATAAGAGAGATGGGGTGAGTGTAAGAGAGAGAGGAGTGAGTGTAAGAGAGAGGGGTGAGTGTAAGGGAGAGAGAATGTGAGTGGGGAGAGAGAATATTAGTGGGGAGAAAGAATGTGAGTGGGGGAGAGAGAATGTGAGTGGGGAGAGAGAATGTGAGTGGGGAGAGAGAATGTGAGTGAGG
>BLSH010481413.1:921772-936051 GCA_018402905.1 Glandirana rugosa
CCTATTCCTGTCCTGCTTGATTTACGCAGAGTGGTCGTGCGGGGCCTTTGAGACTCATCGGGATTTTGATTTTGAGACCCTTTTTCTAGTTAGTTTAGTAGTCCATTACTTCATGTGTAATGCATGGTGGCAAAAGTCCTTCCTGTCGTGGTGGTGGTGCAAAACATTCTGGGTGAGATTGTGAAGATTCAGGGTCTTGAGAAGGGCATGTGGCAGACGAGGGCTTCGATAAGGGTGTGGAGGAATGTGAGGTCATCGTAGCTGCTGTCTGTCAGCCTCTGGTTGTGCGGCTTTTCTTTCTATCCTTTCATGTCCCCTAGATTTTGTTATGTTTAGATTTTGAAAAAAGACTGCATGCATGGGTTAAATGTTTACTTGTTCCTTAGCCTGAAGGGGTGTTTAGCTAGAGGTTAGGGTTGTGTTGAGGTGAATCATGATAGCAATAATATGAAAACATGTCGTGGTTTGTATAGTTAGTTTTCTTTATGTTTTTTTTTCTGGCAAAAAGCCATTTTCTGTTTCGGTTTTCTATGCTGAAGTAAGCTATTTTTGTTTATATATTTTTATATTAATTCTGTATATAAATATGTTTTTTATGCTGTATTTATGTACGATTTTTAATAAACAAAAATTTACAAACTAACTGGATTTCTGACTAGATCAGCAATCGGTTTTATGTTTTTGCTGCCTTTTCAAAAACAGAGAAAACATAAGGAAATGTGTGTGTGTTGTAGAGAAAAACTCAGTATGTTTTTTTTTGCCAGTACATACACTTTATAGGGACCAAAAAAACCTCCACTAAACCAGTGCAAAACATTCATGATAATAAGGATAACATGCTGTAAAAAAAAGTGTATACTTCATAAAAATCCTAAAAAGAGATGCATCTAATGTAATAGAATACTTTGACAAGAACTGTGCATGATTATAGACTAAAACAGAGACATAGAGATAGACAAATGGACTGAAATATAACAGTACAATGAACCTAATATCACTGTATATAACAGGCTACTACTGATAAGAGCCTTACAGATAAGATATATAATCCAGATTACGTAGGAACTTTTAAAGAGATTACGCTGAACTGTGTGAAAAAACTATCATTAAATATCTAATCAGTGCAATCTATCTAAACAGTGCATCTTGTAGTAAAAAGCATTCTCTGGCAGCTGGGGCAGTGTGGTGCGTGATTCAATGCATTACGCAGTTCCTTTTTTTGTACAAACTTGATTTGAAGTGTACAAAACTACACTTCATTCATGGTGCTGTACAGTGCTTTGAATGCTGCAGCACAGCTCCAAGCTGCATCATAGTGTAGATGGGACACACAAAAAATAGTTGCCTTCTGTGCGTCCTTGTGGTGACAGGTGTTTTACAATGCAGTAAAGCGTCTGTCATCGCTCTATGTGTGAATTCATCCTTAAAATGTTACATGTGTGCATTTTAACGCAGTGCACATAAATGCACGTCAACGCAACGCCAGTCTATTGAAAAAAAATTCTGGAATAAGGTTCAAAACTGCCCTTTATTCTCATGTTGTGTGAGCAATGGATAGACTCAATAGGCCTGTTTGGATTGCCCCAATTTCCTCATCCACCTTCTCCTCCTCCACAACATATTTACCACAATCCCAATGATTAGAGCTGTTATGCTAGACATTTCATTTGTGAATGCCCCTCTAAAACATAAATGTGTTTGTCTCTGTCTCTCTATATTTGTCTCCCTTACTCCTTCTCTCAACCCACTAACAGGAAAAGAATGTGATGTCAGAGGGAATAACCTGCAAAATGCTTAGCAATTCAATATGTATAAAAAAAAGCATATGAACACGCGTAAAAATATACGTCAACGCTCATAAAAATGTGCGTCAATGTATGTCACTTGAAGGGAAATCGTTTGAGCATTTTCATGCATTATATTGTATACATATTTATATATGTTTCTGTGTGAACAGTCTCTTAATCATTCTCAGATCACTGTGTATTCAGATACTTTGCCACAGAACATTTAAGCAGACTCAAGCCTAGTACACACGGCCAAGTGTCTTGCGTGACACCAGCCGACATTTTGCCTGTGTGTACTAGAGTCGGTCCGACAGAACGGCCGGCTTCTGTCGAAGGGGCATGACCTAAAAAGGTTTGCCAACCAGGTCCCGATCAGCGCTCTCAGCCATTGGGGGGACAAGGACCGGAGTGTTCTGGCAGGGGTCCGCCCCCCCCCGTCAGAACACAATTGAACAGCAGGGGAGATTTCTGTACTAACGTTGGATAGTTAGTACAGTGCCTTCTCCTGAGCTGTCAGTTTTTTTTTCATTCAGCCCTGCTGGGCTAGTGTGTATGGGGTTTAAAGCTGGGTACACATGGGCCGAATGTCGGGAGACAATGGCCGGTTCGAAAAAAAAACGGCCGACGCGTTTGCCCGACTTTTGTTGGACGACCATGCTGGAAAACTAGCATCCGACCGACTCCCGATCAGCGCTCACAGCCAATGGCAAAGAACGCTGATTGGAGTGTTCTGCCGGGGGGCGCCCCCCTCTCAGAACACAACAGCTCAGCAGGGGAGATCACTAGATCACTAAACTAACCTTGCATGGTTATTACAGTGGCTCCGACCGGAGCTGAACGTTTTTTCTTTCAACCCGCGGGTTGAACAAAAAAGAAAATAATAGTGTATTCCCAGCTTTAGTTTCACTAAGCATAATAAAAAATGTAGGTAATATAAAGCTTTTATAACTAATCACCTAATTGCTGTATATCAACCTAACTTCAACCTATGACCTCAATACTATCCTAACCATTTACCATAACCGTTTAATTTAATCTTTGGAGCCAGTTAAGACTATTTCACTGTGATAATGGCCACATTATATGCAATGGGGCAATGAGGTGCCATTCAGAATGAAACACCAATGCACTTTCCCAATGAACTTGTGTGTGTGTTACTGTGTGCTGAGCTGACAAAAATATTGCATGTTTTTGTACAATTTGGTAAGTAAAGCAGCCCATGCAGATTAAAGGGCTGCCTAAACAAAACACACTTTAATGTGTGGCATAGCAAGTGTTACATTACGTAATGAAAATCTTTCCAATGGGCACACTAAAAAACACATTTTAGTAGAGTAAAGAAGGGTTAGAATTTTTGACAATGTGCTTTTTTTGGCTCGTGCCTTCCATTTCTGACAGTTGCTCCTCCATTTAATGTCTTTGTGTCACAAGGACAGGAAGTGAAAAAATCACTATGTAGGACAGAAATAGAAATCGGACAGAAATAGAAACATTGATAAATTGTAAATCTTCCCCACTGCATCGAGAACAAAAAAAAAAAAAAATGCCTGGCGTTATGCTTTAATCTTAAAGTGACAATAAACAATATCCTTAATTAAAAAAATAATCGATACACATCCACTACTTAATTAATTGACCCTGTAATAAATTGCTTCCTACTGACTTTATCTGCATCCTTGTAACATCATCTTTGAGCTCCCAAACCTCTGCTTTTCCCTCTCCGTAGAGTCTCTTTGGAACGAGCAGTGCACGTTAGTTGCAGTTATGTGCACTGCTCTATATACACTACAAATCACATATTCCATAATTCCTAGTCCATATCAGTAATGGACAAGAGAGGGTGATTGCATTCCTACCTACAGCGAGACCATGGAAAATGAACATCCTCTTACATGAAGTGACATCATAGCAGCAAAGGAGGAATTTGGAAATTTGGAAGAGGCTGAGAGCAATAAAATATCGTTTTTTTATTTCCTTTTATGTGTTCATATTTCATGTGTTTTTTCAGTTTTCTTTACATCTCTTATCCCTGTTATTTTTTAAGAATGCAGCAGTAGAGTGTTGTACTGTATTATTTCTCAACAAAAGTAGAAGTTTGGATTTAAGGTGCAGGAGGAGAGAGCATTTGCTAGCGACCCCAGAGGTGTTTAATGCAGCACTCCTTCCTAAAAGCGACACTTATAATTACATAGTAGGTAAGGTTCAATAAAGACACCAGTCCATCCAGTTCAACCTGTATACTTGCTGAATGTGTGTTCATGTCGATAATAATTTGCTATATCTCTGTATAATGTGTTCACTAAGATGCACCTCCAAGAGTCTTTTATAACCATCAATACTTCCTGCTGACACCACCAATTGTGGAAGAGAGTTCCACATTCTTACCGCCCTAACAGTGAAAAACCAATACGCAGCTTAAGGCTAAACTGCTTCTCCTCCAATCTCATTGTGTGGCCCCAAGTCTTCTTACACTCCCTGAGCCTGAGAGACTTAATAGTTTCCTACCTATGCTGGGAATAAATTAAACAGAATTGGTCCTAGAACAGAGCCTTGGGGTACCCCACTTACCACTCCAGACCAGTCTAAGTACACGTTATTTATCACCACCCTTTGGACACACCCCTGTAACCAGTTTTCTATCCATGTACAAGCCCTATGGTCCATGCCTACAGACCTTAGCTTGTAAATTAAGCATCTATGGGGGACTTCTTCACGCAACCATTTATTTACTCCTTGTAATCCGTAGCCCAACTTCTGTAACTCTTTACATTGTACAGTATGGACGACAGTTCCTCAATACACTTTAAAACTCTTATTTCTCTTTTATTGTGCAGCATTTCTGAACCGTTGCTGCGGAGCTTGCACCAGACTCCACCAGCCCACTTACCCATCACCTCATCCATTTTACATTTGAGTCCCAGGAAGCTCAACTACATAACCCATGCTTATTTTTCCTCCGAGGCTGCACGCCATCTTCTGTGACTTCCAGGCTGGGTCCCTAGGATGCCCTATGCCGTGAGTCGGAGCCCAATAATGAGGTTTCGGTTGCTAGGGAAGGAGCCTAAGCACACAAACTTCTTCAGTACCAAGGCTTTTTGTCATGTATGCCAAGTCACACCGCTTCCCAATTAGTTGGCTGCTTATGCACTCAACACTAGTACTGTAGTCACTGGCAATGACCATACAGTATAGCCTCTTGTGCATAGCTTCATTGCATGTTAGATATTTGTACTGCATCTTCTCGTCTTGTCCCCGGGTGTGAGCCCTTTTCTGTAATAGGCCAAGCATGCATGTACCCCTTTAAGATTGTCCTAAAGTGACTTCAGACCAGGCAAGGTTATATAAAAGGTTATATAAAAATTAGGTTATTTACTAAAAGTTGTTTAAATATAAACAAAATGGGATGTCATGTGATGTCATCAACATAACTACACCAAGAGACTGGGCTTATGGTCCATTGGTAATGGGAATGGAGTTTGGGAACATGGCAGATGGCAGCCCTCAGTAAACTCTCTGCTCATTCTGAAACAGTTGAAATATTTTGATATATATTCCTGATGTGTTTTTCTAATTGAAAAACACATCCTCACCTCAATCATATGGGAACTAGTGATACTGGATGCATTGATTAATTTGATCCTTTGTATGAACATGAAGCATATGGATTTCATAAAAATTATGTATCTGTGTATTTAGGTTATCCCCTTTCTTGGCTCTCCAGTATAAAGTACAATCAAAAAACGCACCGCATCCCAAAACAATATGAAATTATGTTAGGTAGAGAGAGGTTCCCTGGTGGGATTATACGGTGCAGAGTAACAAAGATCAACACATTAGTATATATAAAAAATGATCAAACTTTATTATTACATAATTTGTAAAAAGACAAAAAACAGAGAGACAGGGAGACGCCGGCTTTATGCTTCCTCCACTCGGCCGGTGTCTGACGTCACCGGCCGGGTGCGAATGTGACTCATGACAGGCGCATGCGCCCATCCCGGGAGTCCTGCTGGAACTGCGAATCCCATACTGCCTACTAGGCACCTGTCATGAGTCACGTCCGCACTCGGCCGGTGACATCAGATGCCGGCCGAGTGGAGGATGCATAAAGCCGGCGTCTCCAGCCTTAGAACTTGCTGGAGACTGGGGGCGCACACACTTTCAGTTGGTCTTGAAGGTAATCATTCTTCTGACACTTTGATCTTAGTAGAATTATTGAGCATGCTTGGAGCCTGCTTTTATTGCAGATAGTGATAGTTAGTTTTGGAGTATTGCACTATAATTTCAGTTATGCATGTTTCCCTTGTTTATTAATTCAAGTTTGCCTACACCGAACTCTTGTATGGGAGCAGTTTAATGAGGATTGGCTCTATGTATATTTGTTGGCGTTAATGTGCACCTATTTTTGACATACTAAATTGCAGATTTTCTGCTGCTCTGTTCTTTACTTGCAATACCCTTATTGAATTCATATGTTTATCATACTATCTTTATGGTTACATTATCTGCAAAACTTTTCATTACTATCACTATGTTTTTGTTTTTAGGCGATTCAGAAGTATTTCAAACTCTTATCTTATCTTATGCTTATTTTCCTCACCTTATGGTTGGTCTTTCCCAGTGTTACCCGTAGACTGGATATTACCTTTTTTCCGCTCATATCTGGGATTTTCATTCGTCAGTCTCTATCATAGCGTCCCCCAGCGTATTTCTCAATCTATCTGTGGTTTATGTAAGTTTAAAGTAACCTTATCTTTTTCTAACTGAGTTATATCTAGATATAATTATGAGACATATTGTCCTTATCATGCCGTATACATATATGTGCTTGGCATGATTGCTTTTTCTATATAAAAATTCTAGTTTTCAAAAAAAGTTTGGTTTCAAGTGTACGAAAAGTTTTTACACAATATCCTTTGTATTTTCTATCCCAGCCCAGACTCTGTGTATCCTCTGCAGTCGCAGATTGCTAGGTCCCTTTCGGCCTATGGGGTTGATCAGCCCTTGACATTGTGCATGTTGTTTGCCCTGGTAAGTGTACTGACCTTTACGGGGGTTTCCATTAAGCCAATTTAGGGGGAGCAGCCTTACATCATACATCAATGATATGTAACTATACCTGTCTAACTGTTTTGATATTATGTATTTCCACTTACCTATATGTTTCTTTATTATTTAAGAGCATGTGATTGGTGGGTGTCAACTAAATCCCTTGAGGAAGCCTGTGATAGGCGAAACATGTCGGGATAGTTTTGACTCACTCTCTATACTTCCACCTGGGTAACCCCCAATCAAATGAATGAGACCACATGTTTTTAATGTTTTTAAAAAAAATCAGTTTTTTGTCTTTTTACAAATTATGTATTAATGCAATTTGATAATTTTTTATATATACGTGTTGATCTTTGTTACTCTACACCGTATAATCCCACCAGGGAAACTCTTTCTACCTAACATAATTTCATGTATCTGTGTAATTTACACACTTACCTTTTGCTATCTACTGTAAAAATTTAACTATTGTGCTCATCTGATACTGTATGTTTCTATCAAATACTTTAACATTTATTGTGTATTGATGCAACACAATGATTTTTTCCTAATGTGTAACTGGTTGGATAGGCTGGTGGGTTAAGATGAGGAGGTTTCAATAATGAATAATTATATTATGTGATGAGAAAAAAAATTCACCAATTCTTATTTTTAAAAGACTTTGGTAAGCCTTTTTGTAATAAAAATGAATTGGACTTTAATTGTATTTGTGTTGGACCCATATACTGTACTATGAAAGACCAATTATTTTGCAAGCTTTATTATATTTTGGTACAAGAAACCATATTTTCTTACTGTATAATCCATGCAAAGTATTACAGATTTATTAAGAGCCCTTTAGACCTAAATTTATAACTGAGCAAGTGCATAGTCTGCTAAGGAGAGATGACAAACTGCTTGGGTAGAGATTTGGGTTATTACCAAACAGAGAAAGCCGGCCGGCTTCTGAAAACGACGATTTTCCATCCCCATGATTATGTCCTGTTGTTTGACAAAACGTACGTCGAGTAAGACGCGCTGACGTCACTGCCGAAAGTTCGTTTTCAGAAGCCGGCCGGATTTCTCTGTTCGGATGCCTGAATGCTTTTATATTGATGTAAGTGCAATATTTTATATTCAAATAAACCTCTCAAACGGTATTATACTGTTGGTGTTATCCTTTCCCTCTCGGTGCCTGTGGTGAGAGTTGCCTTGGGGACTAGCGAGTCATTTAGTTGTCATCCCAAGTTTTGCCCTGATTTGGATCTGGACGTCCTATTCCTCCACTCCCCTGGTACAGTCAAGTTACATCTGCCCTGCTGGGATCCCGTGAGTGCAGAATATATCCCGAGGTGGGGACCCGGGCTGGGGTACAGCCAAAGCGCTGCATTGCGCTTACATCTGGTAAGCTGCTACTAGATTAGAGGTGGAGGTGTCACTACTGGCTTTGATTTATCACGTGGTGATCTATGGCTATGAAGAATTAAACCTGCCTTCGTTCCATCTGATCTGTCATGATTTTTTGTGTACTCTTATATTACCATTGTTATTCATACACTGTTTTATTTATGATAATTTTTACATTCAGTTGTTAACACTATTAGTGCGACCAGTTGTCTGTGAATATTGTTCAAAAATCATTGCCTACTCCTATAGGGCCAGGTTCCAGCTGTTGCTATAAGTGACACATTATTGTTCAAAAATCATCTCCTAGTTTTAAAGGGAGAGCTTCCAGCTGTTGCTGTAAGTGACACATTATTGTTCAAAAATCATCTCCTAGTTCTAAAGGGAGAGGTTCTAGCTGTTGCTGTAAGTGACACATTATTGTTCAAAAATCATCACCTAGTTCTAAAGGGAGAGCTTCCAGCTGTTGGTGTGAGCGGTGCATTTCTTGCACCAAAATAAAAAGTCCGGCTACGTTGGTGTTTTAAAAAAAAAAAGGTATTAATTGATATTAATAAATACTTACATAGGGCTACATAGTACATTTGCGGGCACAATGAGGAGAGCAAATAAGGGACATGGTCATGGTGCTGGTGGTGATGCTGGTGCTGCTGGTGTTGGTGGTGTTGGTGAACCTCCTGTTGGAAGGAGAGGATGTGGTCGAGGTGTGCCAGCTACACGCACAAGGGAAACACCTTCCTCAGGTAGCCAACAGAACCTTCACCGGTATATGGTAGGCCAGAATGCCCCTCAACGATTGGTGAGGCCAGAACAAGTACAGGCGAAAGTAGATTGGGTGGCTGACAATGCCTCCAGTTCTTTCACATTGTCTCCCTCCCAGTCCCTTGATGAAAGCTCAGAGTTTGCACCTGAACCCCATGGTCATCTGTCTTTCACCTCAGCCCCTTGTAAATTAGCCAAGCAGTCTGAGCCCCAAGTCCTGCAAGAGACTCTTATGCTTTTTGATGACTCTCCTGGTGTGCTTTCCGTGGGCCATCCACATAGCGCTGCCCCAGAAGTGGAAGACATTGAGTGCACCGATGCCCAACCACTTCTGTTGCAGGATGAGGACAAACACCAGCGCAGCACATCTCTGATGATGACGAAACACAGGTGTCAACTGCTGCAGCTTGCCTCAGTGTGCATACTGACAAGGAGGGCAGTGGTGAAGGGTGGGTGGAAGATGATGTGGAGGATGATGCGGTCCTAGACCCCACATGGAATGAGGGTCATATGAGTGACGTGTGCAGTTTGGAGGAAGAGGTGGTGGTCGCACAGAGGCACCAGCACAGCAAAAGAGGAAGCAGGTTGCAAAAGCGTAGTGAGCGTCCCCTAGACAGTAGGCCTGCTACTACCCACCGCACCCAGGGACCTAGCACACCAAAGGCAGCTCAAAGGCATTCCCTCGCGTGGCAGTTCTTCAGACAATGTGCTGATGACAAGACACAAGTGGTTTGCAAGCTGTGCAATGACAGCCTGAGCCGGGGCATAAATGTTCTCAACCTGAGCACAACCCCCATGACCAGGCATCTAAATTCAAGGCACAAGCTGCATTGGAATAATTACCTCAAAATCCAAGAAAGGTTTCGGCCCCCTCCTGCTTCCTCTTCTGCTGCTGCCTCAGCCTCTTCCTCCACCTCTACAGTGACAGTGTCACCTGCCACCCGGCAAACAGACGATATGACAGCAACGCCACCATGTCCATCACCATCTCCCAAACACTGGAGAGAAAGAGGAAGTACCCCCCTACCCACCCGCGATCCCTGGCCCTGAATGCCAGCATTTCAAAATTCCTGGCCTTTGAAATGCTGTCATTCCGTCTGGTGGACACAGACAGTTTCAAAAACCTGATGGCGGTGGCTGTCCCACAGTACGTGGTTCCCAGCCACCACTACTTTTCCAGGCGAGCCATCCCTTCCCTGCACAAACAAGTCGGGGACAAGATCAAGTGTGCACTGCGCAACGCCATCTGTGGCAAGGTCAACATAACCACTGATACATGGATCAGTAAGCACGGGCAGGGATGCTATATCTCGCTAACTGCACACTGGGCAAATGTAGTGGCGGGTGGGCCTGAGCCGGCTAGCCATTTGGCGCATGTCCTTCCACCACCGAGGATTGCAGGGCATTTCTCTTTGCCTCCTGTTGCCTCCTCCTCCTACTGCGCTTCCTCCTCCTCGACCACCTACTCATCCGCTCAGCGTAACACCTTCACCACCAACATCAGCACATCCAGGGGGAAACGACAGCAGGCTGTTTTAAAACTGATATTTTATGAAAGAAAAAGAGGGGGGTACCGCGCTAAGCCTATAGTGGATGTATGAAGAGCTGCCAAACAACGACCAAACACGTCGTAATACAGATATAGGGAAAAGGAAAATGTTGGCGCTACTTATAATAATTGATGGTATACAAGCAATGACCTTATCACAGGTGCCTATAGAGCATCTGACATAACAAAATATAGGTATATATGACATATATAAACAAAGATTTTAAAGTGAAGGACGATACATAGTAAATGCTGAGTATTTTGTATTTCAAAGTCCTTTGATCTGAAAGTGTCTCAGAACTTCTCCTGAGACATAAAGAGTCCCTAAGGCATAAACGGATTGTAATGAGTTCAAAAGGTATATGGTCCCACAGAGGGAACTGTTGTGTTTCTGGTGTGTATTGTATACACAACCAATCGCAAAGTTGGAAGTCTTGGGTAATTCTATACAGAGGTGGTTTTCAGATGTCAGCCATACATGGAGAGAAGGGTGGGTCAATATATGTGGTATATCCTGGCTCTCCCGCCCCAATGAATAAAAGGCTTACCAGATTGTAGATATATGTAGGCCTACATATATATTGGTCCCCTGGATGGTCGGAGGTACTATCCGGTCGCGTCACACAATCCAGTTGGGTGTTGTTCGTGCTGGCCGGGATATCTCTCCGTCCGCTACTTGCTCCACCTTCCGCTATGGTCATAAACTGGGTTGTGCTCAAGGGGCTCGATCCGTTAGATTCACCACGATGTTATGTAAAGAAGAGCAGACTCTCCATAGTGTAAAAACGCCTCATCCAAGAGGGATAATTTATTGAAGATAAAAGAAGTCCACAAGCTTGTAGATAATAACATACAGGTAAACGCAGCAATTCAGGGTCAGCAGCGCCCGACGCGTTTCGTCCTATTAGGCGTCTTCTGGGGGCACTTTTATCTTCAATAAATTATCCCTCTTGGATGAGGCGTTTTTACACTATGGAGAGTCTGCTCTTCTTTACATAACATCGTGGTGAATCTAACGGATCGAGCCCCTTGAGCACAACCCAGTTTATGACCATAGCGGAAGGTGGAGCGAGTAGCGGACGGAGAGATATCCCGGCCAGCACGAACAACACCCAACTGGATTGTGTGACGCGACCGGATAGTACCTCCGACCATCCAGGGGACCAATATATATGTAGGCCTACATATATCTACAATCTGGTAAGCCTTTTATTCATTGGGGCGGGAGAGCCAGGATATACCACATATATTGACCCACCCTTCTCTCCATGTATGGCTGACATCTGAAAACCACCTCTATATAGAATTACCCAAGACTTCCAACTTTGCGATTGGTTGTGTATACAATACACACCAGAAACACAACAGTTCCCTCTGTGGGACCATATACCTTTTGAACTCATTACAATCCGTTTATGCCTTAGGGACTCTTTATGTCTCAGGAGAAGTTCTGAGACACTTTCAGATCAAAGGTCTTTGAAATACAAAATACTCGGCATTTACTATGTATCGTCCATCACTTTAAAATCTTTGTTTATATATGTCATATATACCTATATTTTGTTATGTCAGATGCTCTATAGGCACCTGTGATAAGGTCATTGCTTGTATACCATCAATTATTATAAGTAGCGCCAACATTTTCATTTTCCCTTAAAACTGATATGTTTGGGGATAAACCCCACACAGGAGCTGTGGACGGGCATTGAACAACAGACCAATGAGTGGTTGTTGCCACTGAGTCTCAAGCCCGGCCTGGTGGTGTGCGACAATGGCCGAAATCTCGTAGTGGCTCTGTGCCGAGCCTGTTTGACGCACATCCCTTGCCTGGCGCATGTGCTGAATTTGGTGGTACAGAATTTTCTAAAAAACTACCCGGATATGTCAGAGCTGCTGCATAAAGTGCGGAACTTCGGCCTTCCCGCTCACCGCCTCATATGCGACGTGCCCACAAGGTGGAACTCCACCTTGCACATGCTGGAGAGACTGTGCGAGCAGCAGCAGGCAATAGTGGAGTTTCAGCTGCAGCACGCACGGGTCAGTCACTCTGTGGAACAGCACAACTTCACCACCGAGGAGTGGGCCTCCATGCGAGACCTGTGTAGCGTATTGCGGTGTTTTGAGTACACACCAACATGGCCAGTGCCGATGACGCTGTTCTCAGCGTTACTATCCCACTTCTATGTCTCCTTGAAAAAACACTTTGGGCCATGATGGAAGAGGATGTGGCACAGGAGGATGAGGATGAGGAAGAGGGGTCATTTCCACGGTTATCAGGCCAGTCATTTGCAAGTGGCTCGGAGGGTGGGTTCCTGCACCAGCATAGGCCAGGTCAAAAATATTCAAGCCAGGGCACAGTTCTGGAGGACAAGGAGGACGGGGAAGATGAGGAGGAGGAGGAATCGCAGCAGGGTGGCACCCAATGCAGCTCGTGAGCATCACTGGAGCATGGCTGGGGGGATACAGAGGACACAGATGATATACCTCCCACAGAGGACAGCTTGTCTTTGCCTGTGGGCAGCCTGGCACACATGGCCGACTACATGCTGCAGTGCCTGCGCAATGACAGCCGAGTTGCCCACATTGTAACTTCTTCTGATTACTGGGTGGCCAACCTGGTGGATCCCCGTTACAAGGACAACGTGCCGTCCTTAATTACCTCACTGGAGCGTGAGAGGAAGATGCGCGACTACAAGCGCACACTGATAGAGTCGCTGCTGAGGGCATTCCCAAATGACACCTTGGGCTCAGTGGAAGCACAAGGCGAAGGCAGAGGAGGAGGAAGAGGCCACCAACGCAGCTGTGCCACCACCAGCACCTCAGAAGGCAGGGTTAGCATGGCCGAAATGTGGCAAAGCTTTTTTCAGCAGCCCGCCACAACAAACAGCACCACCAGCCGATAGACAACGTCTTAGCAGGAGGCAGCATTTCAGCAATATGGTGCAAGAGTATGTGTGCACACGTCTACACGTACTGACTGATGGGTCTGCCCCATTCAACTTCTGGGTCTCCAAATTGGCCACATGGCCTGAGCTTGCCCTTTATGCCTTGGAGGTGCTGGCCTGCCCTGCAGCCAGTGTATTGTCTGAACGTGTGTTTAGCACGGCAGGGGGCGTTATCACACCACCTTCACCGCCACCAGCTCCTCCTCCATCGGTTGTGACAAAAAAAAAAACAAACAAATATTAATCCCATCGGTGGTTTTATAACTCCGGATAAGTTTTTTGTTCATATGCTTACCGACACACTCAGGCCAGATTTACAAATAAGACGTGTTCCATGTCTGTTCAGAACACCCTAGGTACGGACCAAGTAAAATTATTTCCAATCGAACAGGTGTAACCGACACCTGTCCACCGACGCGAACAGACACTATTGCGGGGGACGGCACGATTTGTGTGCAAGTCTGTTATGTGACCGACGTCCCGTCCGGTCGTGGAGGTTCCGTATTTCCCGTTCGAGTCCGGTACACCGGTTAAACCTCTGGGTCTTCAACTTACCCCGTCTGGGTAGTCAGTCATGCACATCTGCACACGTGTGTATGAGAACGTGGTATAACGACTTTACGACGGAGGACGATTCTGCAACAGATAGCCGACCACCACGACAAACAACACCGCCCGACGACTTTTTTCGAAACGGTGTAAAGCCGGTACGATTGGGACGGAAGACTCCACGACCACCACCGTGTCGACGCAACCACCGGAGAAGGAGGAGGAGACGGAAGCGGAACACGAAGGTGACTC